>CM019064.1:105879073-106428227 GCA_009667805.1 Leptobrachium leishanense
CGAGAAATCTCAATGTATCCTTCCTGGTAAAATCCTTTATAAATACATAAATAAATAACACCAAGTCCTGGCTGTGGTTAACTATCCGCTAACCACAGTCAGATGTTAATCAGCGCTGAGACTTTATAATCCAGCCCTGATTAACACTTTGCGCTCCCCATGTTAAGTATAGGGAGCGCAAAGTACAGTAACCTCACGCTGAAAAGCGCAAGCTACCAAACGCAAACGGGTTTCTTAACCCGTTTGCATTTGGATTGTAATATGTGGTAGACACCACAAAAACGTTAATGCTCACGCAACTGAGCATTAACGTTTGTGTGAAGAATGTAATTTAGCAAAATATCGGCTGTGGAGTCCAGTGGTAACATCTCTACCCTTCGACCGTGGAGAAGCAAGTCAAGGTCCCGTTCGGTAGGGATGAGCCGAACACCCCTGTGTTCGGTTCGTATCCGAACGGCCGAAATGTTCGAATACGAACTCGAACACAATGTAAACCTATGGGGGCCGAACACGCAAAAGGTGTCCCCGTAACTCACCTGTCCTGCAGCTGTCCCGGCGTCCTGTTCCCCGGTCCGTCAGCTCCTCCGATCCGTCTGGCCGCGGCTCCTCTCTGCCCCACGTCTTCATGCAGAATGATCTGATTGGGCAAAGTCCTGCGCCTGACCTGGACTTTGCCCAATCAGGGACCTAATTCAATATTGAGCCCTGATTGGGCAAAGTCCAGGTCAGGTGCAGGACTTTGCCCAATCAGAGCTCAGCATGAAGATGAGCTTTAACCAAGCTCTGATTGGTTAAAGTCTTGCACCGACTTTAACCAATCAGAGCTTGGTTAAAGCTCTGCCCCATGCCTCATCTTCATGCTGAGCTCTGATTGGGCAAAGTCCTGCACCTGACCTGGACTTTGCCCAATCAGGGCTCAATATTGAATTAGAGCCCTGATTGGGCAAAGACCAGGTCAGGCGCAGGACTTTGCCCAATCAGATCATTCAGCATGAAGACGTGGGGCAGAGAGGAGCCGCGGCCAGACGGATCGGAGAAGCTGACGGACCAGGGAACAGGAGGCCGGGACAGCTGCAGGACAGGTGAGATACGGGGCCGGGGGCCGCAGCCACAGGTCTCCTAAATGTACTGGCAGCCGCCGGTACATTTAGGAGACCTGCGGATGCATTTTTTATTATGGAACGAATGTCCGTGGTTGAACAAACCGCGAACATCCCATAATGTTTGGCGTTCGCCGAACACTCGAACGGCCGATGTTCGATTCGAACTCACGTTTGAATCGAACCGAACGCTCATCCCTACCGTTCGGCACATCCCTCCAGTACAACTGTGGAGAAGTCTCGACTTTACGAGAAGCGGGTTCAACCTAACCACCAGGTCACTGATCATCGCTACAATCATGGAAAGATGACTTGATTCCACTCAGAAGACGTCACCAGCGAGTGTCCTGGGGCAAGACACCTAACGATATGGATGCGCCTACCTCACAAAATACTTGTACATCTCATAGATTGTAAGTTCCCTTGTGAACAGGGTCCCCCGAATCAGGCTATATCATCCATGTGTGATATTCTAATGTATCAATACCTTGTACACTGAGCTTGTAAAGCGCTGCAGAATATGCGGCGCTATATAAATAAAGGATAATAATAATGTTACCTGCTAAGCAAACAAAGAAGGAGAGATAAGGTAGAATAATTACTTCTACTAAAAAAGGGAGAAAAAATATGTAAACACACTTTAAAGAAACACTCTAGGGTTAAAACAAGAGGTGGAGAATGGAGGGACTAAACGACTACCTTTCCTGACCCACTTTGCACCCCCCACCCCATCCAATTTTAACCATTAAGATCGTCTTAAAATTCACCTTGGGTTTATATTCCAGCACAGGGCTGGCTCTCCGATTTATGTAAATCACGTGTTGCTGGCTTGCAGGGAGCTGGAGAATGTCATGTTAGGGGACAGGAGACAAATCCTAAAAAAATATGTGTGGGAACTCACCTAGATTTTTGTCCTTAAGTGCAACGTGATAATTTCTGATTAACACAGACAATTTAATATATTTGGATTTTAGCAAAAATAAATGATAAATCTTATATTTATTGTGGATTAGCAGAGAAACATATACTTGAACACCTGAATACAAGCTTTATAGTGCAGGGGACCAATGGGAAATCAGTTGCCTCTGTAAAATAGTAAAAGAACTGCACAATAATCACAATGCCTAGAGCAGGGCTGTAAACCCCCACCCCCCCCCCATATCTCTGAACTACAAGTTCCGTAATTCACTAGACATTTATTGCAGTCAAAGAATTCTAATAGTAGGCAATCAACATCTATGGGGGCTGAAGTTTGATAACCCTGGCATAGAATGTCCCTATTTAAGAAAAAAGAAAGTTTAATTGCAGCTTTGCCACCATATTTTGTCTTCTTGATTTTGTTTTGACTTTGCCGCATCCATCTCACCAACTATTGTGCTTTTGCTTCTGTTACTATCCATTGTGCCGCTGTTTTATCCCTCTCTAGAAGGTGTAACAGATGTTTAAGATGTGTGTATGTGTCTTTAGGAACAACATGTGTATGCATTTCCCCAGTATCCTTCAATTTGGATAAACTTCAGTTGGATTGTGATTGTCTTTCCCAAATGGAATATCTTGGGCTGTTTTTGTATTTACTTTGAATAGCCAGTTTGGAGAGGATTCTAACATGTAAATTAGGTATGAACTCATCCCCTGTCAGCCCGGGCTCCATGCTCAGACCACGAGGAGCTGAAAGGGGGAAAGGTAGGCTGTGTGCAGAGTTCTCACATTATTATTTACTAGGAGTTATTAAACCATGTAAAAGTTCTGTAAAACATGATGCTGAAGTTGGTTCCTTTTTCGGGCAGCTTCTTATCCGTGGAAGTTGGTTTCTTATCCGTGGAAGTTGGTTTCTGATTCAGATAAATGGTTCATTTAAGTAATTGTTGTTTTTAAAGGGTTAAATGCCATTGTGCCACCGATTTCAACGTGGATTTCTATAGAGTTGGATGCCCTCTATTAAAAAACATTGTTAGCCTGACCCAATGGTCGGTTTGGCACAGAAACAGTGCAAACTACACCACGGGCATTGATTTTCATCATTTTGAATAAGTAACTGATGGTTTTAAAGGGTTAAATTCCATTGGGCACTGATTTCAAAATGGATTTATATAGAGTTGGATGCCCTATATTAAAAACCGTTGTTGCTAGCCTGGCCCAATGGTTGGTTTGGCACAGAAACAGAAACTGTGCCAATCGTGCCATTGGCACCAATTCTCCTAATTTTGAATAAGTAATTGTTTTGTTTTAAAGGGTTTATTTCCATTGGGCCACTGATATCAAAATGGATTTATATAGAGTTGGATGCCCTCTATTAAAAAGTGTTGTTGCTAGCCTGGCCCAATGGTTGGTTTGGCACAGAAACTGTGCCAATCATGACAATTCTTATCATTTTGAATAAGTAACTGATGTTTTAAAAGGATAAATTCCATCAGGCTACTGATTTCAACATGGATTTCTATAGAGTTGGATGCCCTTTATTAAAAACCATTGTTGTTAGCCTGACCCAATGGTCGGTTTGGCACAGAAAAAGTGCCAACTACACCACGGGCACTGATTTTCATAATTTTGAATAAGTAACTGACTTTTTAAAGGGTTAAATGCCATTGGGTCAATGATTTCAACATGGATTTATATAGAGTTGGATGCCCTCTATTTAAAGACAGTTGTCTTTAGCCTGGCCCAATGGTCAGTTTGGCACAGAAACAATTCCAACTGTGCCAGGGCACCAAATTTCACCATTTTGAATAAGTAACTGATGTTTTTTAAAGGGTTAAATGCCATTGGGCCACAGATTTCAACTGTTGGACAGGCTAAAGACAACTGCTTTTAAAAACATCAGTTGCTTCAAAATGATGAAAATCAGTGCCCTTGGCGTAGTTGGCTCAGTCAACTGTTGCTTACTTGCCAACAGTCCTCTCTGACTTTTGCTTTTGAGTCATATATGCTCCTTTATGGAACAAAGGTGGAGATTATTTACAGGCCCTGGAAGTATTATAATGCGATTAACCTGGGCCGTGGCAGACATATTTGTCACTCCTCCTACATAAAGTATTGTGTTCAAGTGGAAAGAGTTTATGTGCATGTTTATATATATTTGTTTGTATAACTTTGCAAATCAGGATATACAGGATTGGGAGGGAAAGGATTTAGAAGTATGTACCAAGGGGCAGGGCCCACAATATTCGAGTTACAGGCTGGGCTTGACACTTAATATATCATATTAAACACAGAATTTTGCTTTTCAAAAGGGATATATTCCAATCCGATGTGCCCTTCTCCCTATTGTGATCTTCTCCCTCTTCTGGACCACTATCCCCAACTTGCTACTCGCCCACCCTTTGCCCCCTCATAAGACTGCCTTATAAACTATAATTCCTATAGGAAAGGTGTAACACATCTGTCAAATGCCGCTTCCTGCTGGACACCCAGGTTCTCCTCGTGACTCTCACGCCTTTCTCCAGTACCTTAGCTGCAGCTTAAGGACAGGTGCATGTAGAGAGCCTGACTAGCACCCCCAGAAATAAGCCAAAGCTGTAGACCTGGAGCCTTTCGTTGGCACAGCAAGCAGAAGTTTGCTGCTACCCCAAATCATGAGAGGTGATTTCAAGCTTGGTCAGAATAAAACTGACTGTTTATTCACACACACTCACAAACACACACACACAGTCAAGGACCAACACATTTGCATACAATCAAACAGGTAACATCACAGATCGAATAACTGCACAGGACCTTCAAACAATGGACAATGGGACCTCCTAGGAGGAGAAGGGGGGGGGAGAAAGCAGGTAAAACAAAATGAATTTCTTATAGAGAGAACGTACACAATAGAGAGCACAGGTACTAATACAGAGGTCACACTATACAGAGAGAGGTTAGATAATTGAGGGAATGTACGCAAAATACACAACAGGAGACTATACAATAACTACACAAGGGAATAACACACAGACATCAGTACTCTTTAGTTTGCTGGGGAATGTTTAAAACAGTGAAAAACCAAATATATTTAAAAAGGTCCACCAGTTCCCCCAATAGTCTCTTTTACGGGCCATAGTCTCTGGGCAGGAGGCTACGGCCCCCTCCAGAAGCCCCAGTGATGGTAGGTTCCGTCACAAGAGGTTATTATTGTTTTGCAGTGAGGCAAATCAAAGCAGATGAGGAAAGATACATGGAAAGAAATAAACAGTTCCCCTCCTAACTCTCTCACATGGGACGGAACACCTCGGACCTGTGCAGCAGGGGATGTGGTTCTAAAGGCTCCTTTTATCATATGTGGTGGACGTGCCCTCAGGTGCTCTGATTCTGGTCCAAGGTCCACACTCTTATGCAGGATGTATTACAGAGACTGGTGGACTTTGATGCCTGGACTTTCTTCCTTCATCGCCCGCAGGAGACCTTGTCGAGGCAAGAGAATAAGCTGCTACACAAAATGGCTCTGGCTGCCAGGCGAACGGGAGCCTAGCATTGGACGGCTCCTTCTCTTCCTGTGATGGATAAGCTCTCGGCTCTGGTTCATGACACTCTGTCCTAATTTCCCCGGGTTTGGGATAATTGACTGGAATATGACTCGGGTTGAATGGCGGTTTATACGGCTGTCCCGAAGGGAACCCGAACAGTCTCGGGCTGTACTCGAGAGCAGCACCCCCCTCTCTTGTCCCCCCTTTTCTTCTTTCCTTTTATGCTCTGAATTCTGTTGTGTCTTCCTCCTCCTTCCTTTCTCTCCTTTCCTGTTCCTGGTTGTCTCTACTTCTACCACAGAGGCTTAAAATTGGGCTTTGTGTTTACGGATATGTCTGACATTGCTTTGTTGTATGCTGCTCTTTGAAAATAAAGAATTATATAATAAAAAGAAATAAACAGTGTGATGTTTGGGGGGTCCACCGAACACTTGCACAACTTCTTGAGCAAATAAACAGCTTTATTCCCCCTTTTCTTTAGGGCAGTCAAAAATGGCAACATAAAATACACGCTTGTCTTCAGCAAAAATAAAGCAAAGCCCAGAGGCCCGTTCAATACCTCAGCAGCTGCTGAATTGCTGCAGTGCAGCAATTCAGTTAGCTGCAGCAGTGTCATTGAACGCTTTGGATGCGAATTTTGAATCCAAAATGGCCGACGATTTCTTAATGAAAAATTCAGATTGTTTTTCGGATCACTCGGACAAAATATGATAAAGAAAAGCAGTCAGCACAATTCCGTTTTGTATGCGCACACCACAAATGATAGTTTTTAATGAATAAACGTTATGTTTACTTCTGAAACAATATATAAATTAAACTGTAATATATGTCTATGTGCAGGGGGAAATAATAAATAAATATTTTGTGCTTTGGTGAACAAAAACCTCAAAATTAACATCGCTGTACGGAATTATTACGTGCTTCGTGGCGGCGGCCATCTTGCTGTATGGAATTGTTACTTGCTTCATGGCGGCGGCCATCTTTAATACGTCACACTCAGCTACTCGCAGCATCTCCTCGGGTCGCTGCAAGTGCTAGGTTAGCACTGCTTAGCGCTGAGCGGTTGAACGGCGTTCAATGGCAAGTTGCTAACTTAGCACTTGCAGCGGCTGAGGTATTGAACGTGGCTCCGGTCTTCAGCACAAATAAACAGACAATGGTAGCTCACCAACGTTGTAAACAGTCCGAAACCTGGGGAATCCTTTCCCAGTAATGTAGCAGACTCTGAAAATGGGACAGTCCGGCGTCAATTGGCGCAGTTGGGAGGCATGGATATAGTGGGAGAAAGGCATGTTATGCATGAGTGAAGGACAGGAGAAAGATATTCAGTGCAGTAGTATGGGAGAAAATACATTTGAGGAAGATGCTGGAGACAGAAGTAGGGAAGAGAGACAATATTTAGTGGGAAAGACACAAGGTGGTAGGACAACATATCTTTTGCATTGTGTGATTGCAATCCTTACGCTGGCCAGTGTTGTGTCGAATCTCGTTCCTCGTCGAGAACTGTTCCGAGCAGCCTTTGTATGAGGTTTAATACAAATTATGTACAGTTTTACAGTGCAAAAACAAAGTATGTTCTTAATAAATACGGCATAACATTAAATAGGCTTAAACAAAACCACCCTTTAAACTGGTACATATAAAAAAAACAAAAAAAAAGGAAAAGGTCCTTATGCCTAAATAATAAACCAAATAATTATTAATTATATTTTACATTAACTGTTTCTCAGTGTAAAATAAAAAAAAATTTCATACAAAAAGTCTTCGCAAGAAATACAAACCCCAAAAACTGGAGTGTCAAATGGGTGAGAAATGGCTGCTCGGAACAGCTCTCGACGAGGAACCAGATCCGACACAACACCGGCCTTGCACCCATGCACCCTGGAAAAACAACAGGTGCGCTGAAAAAAGCTTAATACTCGGGGGGGAGGGGCTGAAAAAACAGCAGCAGCTACATTTGTTTTACAAAATGCCCTGCAAAATGACAACTGTTAGCGGCTCTGGACTGTAAATCTGCACATAGAGAAGCGGCAGCTGGGGTGACACGATCTGTCCACTAAGATATACACAACCTTGAATGAATATACATGTGCATCCCAAACGTTTCTTTTTATATTGAGATAAATACACACCGGTAGAATAGAGCAGTGATCCCCAACCCTGGTCCTCAGGGCCCACTAACAGGCCAGGTTTGCCAGATATCTGAAGCACAGCACAGGTGATATGATTTGCTGTTCAGTAATTGAAGGATTCAGTCTGCATTTCTCCAAGGTGATCTGTAAAATCTGGCCTGTTAGTGGGCCCTGAGGGACAGGGTTGGGGACCACTGAATAGAGGATCACAGGATAGTAGTTAAAGGGATTCTAGCACAGAAGTGGAAACAGTATAGTAGTATGATGGATAATAGGATAATAGTATGGTTGATAATATGATAGCAGTATGGTGGATAATAATCGTATTGAGAATAGCAGGATAGTGGTATGTGGATAATAGAAGAACATGAAATAGGATAGTAGTACGGTGGATAATAAGATAGTAGTATGGTGGACAATAGCATAGTAGTATGGTGGATAATAGGATATTAGTATGCTGGATAATAAGATAGCAGTGTGGTGGATAATCAGATAGTAGTATGGTGGATAAAAGGATAGTGAGGTGGATAATCGGATAGTAGTACAGTGGATAATAGGATAGTAGTACGGTGGATAATAGCATAGTGGTACGGTGGATAATAGCATAGTGGTACAGTCAATAATAGGATAGTAGTACGGTGGATAATAGCATAGTAGTGTGGTGGATAATAGCATAGTATACAGTGGATAATAACATAGTAGTATGGTGGATAATAGCATGGTAGTATTTTGGATAATAGGATAGTAGTACGGTGGATAATAGCATAGTGGTACGGTGGATAATAGCATAGTGGTACAGTCAATAATAGGATAGTAGTACGGTGGATAATAGCATAGTAGTGTGGTGGATAATAGCATAGTATACAGTGGATAATAACATAGTAGTATGGTGGATAATAGCATGGTAGTATTTTGGATAATAGGATAGTAGTGTGGTGGATAATAAGATAGTAGTACGGTGGATAATAACATGGTAGTACGGCGGATAGCAGCATAGTGGAATGGTGGATGATAGGATAGTAGTGTGGTGGATCATAAGATAGTAGTATGGTGGATAATAGGATAGTAGTATGTTGGATAATAGCATGGTAATATGGTGGATAATAGGATAGTAGTATGGTGGATAATAGCATGGTAGTATTTTGGATAATAGGATAGTAGTGTGGTGGATAATAAGATAGTAGTACGGTGGATAATAACATGGTAGTACGGCGGATAGCGGCATAGTGGAATGGTGGATGATAGGATAGTAGTGTGGTGGATCATAAGATAGTAGTATGGTGGATAATAGCATGGTTGTGTGTTGGATAATAGCATGGTAGTATGGTGGATAATAGCATGGTAGTATGGTGGATAATAGCATGGTTGTATCTTGGATAATAGCATGGTAGTATGGTGGATAATAGCATGGTAGTATGGTGGATAATAGCATGGTTGTATGTTGGATAATAGCATGGTAGTATGGTGGATAATAGCATGGTTGTATGTTGGATAATAGCATGGTAGTATGGTGGATAATTAAAGAATTTACTATAAAAAGACTATCGGTTATCAGTAATTAGTTGGTTGAGCACTGTATATAAAGGGACAACAATACAATACGTATCTGGTGGCGCGATGAAAACCGCCTAAGGGCAGCCGATGGTTCTCTTAGTTCACTTGTCCACATGGATCACATGAAAAACAGAACAAAATATAGTGCAGGATGTTTGTACAAATTCCAAAATGAGGTTATACAGTGTGAGCACTCACAAATATAGAGCCCGAACACCGGCTCTAAGTGGATCAACGCATTCAAGTGTTTCAAATTCTTTGCTTGAAAAGGTGGTACTTCATCGTTCGTAGAAGGAGATTCTTCAGCTTCTGTTTGTGCTTTTTCACTCGGAGGAAACAATCGTCCCAATGGGCCTCATGATTCAACAATAGGAAGGTTATTCTAAAAAAGAAGAACTCTGTCTTCACCTCGGCCTAGGTTGGGGTTCAGGAGAGGCGCCCGGCTCCCTCAGCGCTGGGAATCGGGTCTCCTCACACACAGGCGGCGCTTTCAAACATCGCGGGTAAAAGACGTCAGACAAATGGCGGGAAGCTGTCCGGGGTCCAGGAGAACCTTTACAGATCCCTCCGGCGACGGGGTTACAGCCAGAAACGAGAAGGGTGGGGGGGGGTGAAGATTCCGGAGTCACCGACGTCTGCTTATTCAGAAAACATTTAGGCAAATCATGGATCATAAGATAGTAGTATGGTGGATAATAGGATAGTAGTATGTTGGATAATAGCATGGTAATATGGTGGATAATAGGATAGTAGTATGGTGGATAATAGCATGGTAGTATTTTGGATAATAGGATAGTAGTGTGGTGGATAATAAGATAGTAGTACGGTGGATAATAACATGGTAGTACGGCGGATAGCGGCATAGTGGAATGGTGGATGATAGGATAGTAGTGTGGTGGATCATAAGATAGTAGTATGGTGGATAATAGCATGGTTGTGTGTTGGATAATAGCATGGTAGTATGGTGGATAATAGCATGGTAGTATGGTGGATAATAGCATGGTTGTATCTTGGATAATAGCATGGTAGTATGGTGGATAATAGCATGGTAGTATGGTGGATAATAGCATGGTTGTATGTTGGATAATAGCATGGTAGTATGGTGGATAATAGCATGGTTGTATGTTGGATAATAGCATGGTAGTATGGTGGATAATTAAAGAATTTACTATAAAAAGACTATCGGTTATCAGTAATTAGTTGGTTGAGCACTGTATATAAAGGCATTAAGGCCTATACAAGACCAGGTACATGCAGATCATGGGGATTGGAAATAAAGTAGGTATTACCAGAATATGTAATTAATATAATGGAAAAATATATATATAAACGATAACTTTTATTAATTTTAATTAGTATAGTAATAAATAATAATAAAAAAATCAATGGAAAAACAAAACATTCTAAGAGATTTCCCTAATGGCATCTAGGGGCATGAAGTCCCCCCTTTTTTTTCCAATAGGCACTCCTTAATCAGTATGAACACGCGTTTGGCAAAGCATTGTAATTTAACAGTAATTTAATGGATAAAAGGATAGTAGTGCAGTGTATAACAGGATAGTAACTAATGGATAATAAGGTCATCATTTAATGGATAATAGGATAGTAGTGCAGTGAATAACAGGGTTGTCATTTAATGTATAATATAATAGTAATGTAGTGGAAAATAGAGTAATCATTTAATGGATAATAGGATGGTATGGTATTCTGTTATTTCAGTATATTTTATATTTTATTATGATCATATATGAGATTACTGGATAGTAGTGCACCGGATAATAGAGCTGTCATTTAATGGATAATAGGATAGTAGTACTGTACAGCGGATAATAGAGCTGTCATTTAATGGATAATATGATAGTAGTGCAGCAGATAATAGAGCTGTCATTTAATGGATAATAGGATAGTAGTGCAGCAGATAATAGAGCTGTCATTTAATGGATAATAGGATAGTAGTGCAGCAGATAATAGAGCTGTCATTTAATGGATAATAGGATAGTAGTACTGTACAGCGGATAATAGAGCTGTCATTTAATGGATAATAGGATAGTAGTGCAGCAGATAATAGAGCTGTCATTTAATGGATAATAGGATAGTAGTACTGTACAGCGGATAATAGAGCTGTCATTTAATGGATAATATGATAGTAGTACAGCGGATAATAGAGCTGTCATTTAATGGATATATTAGGGCTGTCGTTTAATGGATATTAGGGTTGACATTTATTGGATAATAGGGTAGTGCAGCAGATATAAGGATTGTTGTTTAATGGATATTAGGGGTGACATTTAATGGATAATAGGATAGTAGTGCAGTGGATAATAGAGCTGTCATTTAATGGATAATAGTATAATAGTGCAGCAGATATTAAGGTTGTCATTTAATGGATAATAGAATAGTAGTACAGCGGATAATAGAGCTGTCATTTAATGCATATATTAGGGCTGTTGTTTAATGGATATTAGGGTTGACATTTATTGGATAATAGGATGGTAGTGCAGTGCATAATACTGTCCAGGTTTCATCACTCCAGCTGTTAGAGGTCCCTATAACTCACAGCTATAAGAGGCACATTCCCCAATCTATAAAGTGTGCAAAGCTCAGTGTGGCCCCGTGTTATTGAGGGGTGTAGGTAAATTTGGGAATGCTGCTCTGCTCTCCATCAGACACTCCCTAGCAGTGGCAGTGTCTGGTTACTGGGCTCTGGGGGGGGGGGGGGGGCTGCCTTGCACACAGCAGGCTTGCTCATTGGCCCCGAGCATCTCAGGGACCGGTTTGGGGAGGAGAGAGATACAGAGGGGAGGAAAGTTATTTAAAGTGTGTGTATGTTTTTTTTTTAATAGGGTGGAAACTTTCCTGCAGGCTGTTACTGTGAGGATCAGGCTGGGTAACACCACGAACAGCAGCAAAAACTGAAAAAAAGAGCTGAAAAGGCAGTGTGTGCTTGGAGTGTATTTCTTGTGAATGCTGTGATCCTTTTTCCCTCCCGAACATGATGTGGAGATACATGGTGGCAGTGCTGTGCCTGTTCCTGGCAGCAGCTGAAATCCGAGGTAATGGGGGGTGAGGGGCACAGGGCTGGGACTCATCAGAATCCACCAGTAATGTTCATGTTGATGTTATTGCTTTCAGGAGATTTACCCTAAAATATACACTTTCTTCTAAGAAAGGTGAGCGTGTTACCCCCTGGTGCCCATACCAGTCCAGGCAGGGGGTACAGTGTTGTAGTTTGGGTTCTGCCCCCCCTCCCCTGTATATTGTGAGCATTTCCCCTGCATGACTCACAGCAGCTGACATCCATTTGTGGTTTCTAAGTATATCCTAGGCAGTGTCTGCCAGCTGAGCTGCTGTGCCCGGCTCTTTGTGTCTATAGCAGAGCCACCTTGGCTTTGTCTATAGTATCTGGGTGTGGCAGCAGTGCTGGGCTTCCCTGGCAGAAGGGGATTAAGGGGGGTGCATTCTGCAGTATGGCGGGGCTCACTCTGCTGCCTGCACACCTTTTGTGCTGCCACACATGGAGTTTCTTTGTCTCATCCAGTGGGCGGTAAAACTGTATTCCAGCGGTGTAAATTACCCGCAAACATAATACCGTTGTAAATTAACAAATTTGTGTCGTTCATAACTGGGTTCATCTCTGGGTTCACTATATATTGCTGTGCGGTCCATCTCTATTGTATATAACTCCTATAAGGGTTTCAAAATCAATGTAGCAGAGCTAGTCCTACCAAATACAGGTACACAACCCCCCCCCCACCATTTTATCTCCTCCTCCCATCCCCCAACTCAACCCCTAAACTATTCGTGAAAAATGGCCACCTTTCTCTTGTACCAAACCATTATTTTTCACTTTCCTTTATTCTTGCACATTATTTTTATCCTATATGGATGCAGTGGCCATGTTGTGGCTGCATTAGTTGTCATATTGTGAGCAGCTGCTTTGTTTGGGATATTTGTTTGTGTTGGCATAAGCAGAAACTAGCCTAATTTCACATGTCCCTTTTTGGATTTAGTAGTAGTTCCTTTTCTTATGGTTGTAGTTGGCCATTATAGCATCCACCATGCTTTCCTCTGTAAGGCAGGCAGCTGTGGGGTTCCATCTTGGTTATGGAGTATGAAGCCTGTATTCTCTGGGTGTCCCTTTTTCTGATTTTTAAGCATGTAGTGCAGAGGTCAGCAACCTTGCCCCCCCCCCCCAGATGTTTTGGAACTACATATCCTTTGATTCTCTGGCAACCTAAAGAGAGGGTGAGCATCATGGGACCTGTAGTTCCAAAACCGCTGGGGCCAAGGTTGCTGGATCTGGTGGCATATCGAGTGGTGTTGGGGTGTGATCGAGTTAACCACCTGCCCATGCACCCATTCTGAGATGATTAGTGGACATAGTTTGTTTTTTTTCTTTTGTAATGTTTTGCATACTGCACATATTAAAGGACTACTGAAATTTGTCACTTTTGGCAAACATTTCAGATTTCTTGTCTGTTTGGGTGCCAATCCTTTCGTATACATTCCAACTCGCTCTTTAGCGCAGGACTTTGCAACCTTGGCCCTCCAGGTGGTTTGGAACTACATCCCCCATGTTGCTCTGTCAACGTAATGCGTGACTGCGCATCATGGGAGACGTAGTTCAAAAACATTTCAGGAGGGCCAGTGTAGTTCACCTCTGTTTTAAAGGATACTCCTGGGAGTCCAGACATGCTGGAAACTCCGTGGTGTTGGGTATTTTCTGTTCAAAACAAAGACTCGTAGGGTTGATTATAAAGATTTTGTCAGGGCGGGGGATAGATAAACGGCATCCCTCCAATAACACAATTTATTTGTACTAGGATTGCATGTCCCTTTTGTTTTCTTTTCAAACCCCCCCCGAGCGCTGAGCATTGTGTCAGTAAGCCGCCTCGCTGTACTACCCCTTCTGCGCTTGTGTAATCGTACGTAATCAGTCTTCGAATTGGGTCTTAATCTTGTCTGTAAAATCACTGCGTTGGGAGTAGAATATATGGCGACTCTGGAAATCCTGATTCGAAGCCTCCATCCCAATGTGACACGCCCATTACTCATGGAGAGCACTGGGCGCGTCATCAAACCGGCCTGGAATGAATAAAAATACCACATGGATATTAAAATCAAGATTTATATTTTTAGCCTTTAATTAAAATAATCTGTTAGCCTTTTTCAAGCTCTACTCAAATGATTTTTTTCCACCCCAAAACAAAGTATGAAATATGAAAGCAACTTAATTCTTGTAAAATCTCGTGGTTTCGGTGTTGTAGTTTTATTTCCCAAAACTATTGTATAAGAGTTCACACTATGAAGTGATATTTTTATTATCATTTATAAAGTGCCAAGTTTCATCAGTGTTTTACAATAACCGAAGGGAAGAAGACACAAAGAAATGGAGACCAGAGGTGCAGAGGGCTCATAGGAGCTTACAGTCTAGAGAGACTGGGGTGGAGGAAGACAAGAGGAGTATTATTGATGTCAGGATCACTAGTGCCAGTGGTTCAGGAAAGATGGGGGCCGTGGAAGTGGCCTCTATCGTGATGTGGGGGTAGGTGAGGAGAGAGGTGGGATGGCATCAGTGATGTGGTACGCTAATTTGAAGAGATGGGTTTTCAGGCATTGTTTGAAGGCCTAAAGATTAGGGGAGAGTCTCATAGGGCCAGGTAGTTCTTTCCACGGGACCGGAGCTGTCCTTGAGGTGTTGAAGACAAGGGTTGGCAGTGTGGGTTTAGACAAAGGACATGTGGAAGTTCTCTGCTGACTGGAGTGATCTAGAAGTGATGTGCTTTTGGAGAAAGGTGGACATGTAAGGAGGGGTCGAGTTATCGAAGGATTTAAATGCGAGCACCATTATTTTAAACCGTATCCTGTATGTAAATGTGCAGGAAGCCAATGGAGGGACCAGCAGAGGGGGGAGGGTATGTGAGGTGAGCAACTTTGGATGGAGATGTTTTGGAACTACATCTCTATTGATGCTCAGTTACTCATGAGGTTGATGGAGACTAGTGGTTGTTGACCCCTGCCCTAGGCCTTATTCTGGAGTGGTAAAAGGGAGCTGCTAAAGGTGAACAGCTCCCAACACATTTCCATTAAAAGTGCAATGTGTTAGCGCCTTAACTGATAATTGAGACTCTCTTACCCACAGTGGTGACATGTGCCACCAGAGGACTTCATGGAGACCAGTGAGATCGTCATCTTACAGGTTTGGCAGAAGGACACTGGGAACTATTTGTTTTAGCTCAAGATGTAAATAGCGAACATGACTTCCTGTAAGCTAGAATGCTTTACAGTCTGTAGGACGTGTTATTTTACACAGTATGCAGCTGTAACCGGTCGCAAGAGCAGTTTGAATAGGATGAGAGCCCATTGGTTGGATTTGTGGCCGTCAAACTTGGCTGCTCACTTGTTACCCATAATGGCTCGGCTGTAATAGGGACCCTAGTTTCCACAGGTCAGGTGTTTTCCTGGGTCGGTCTGTTCTTTGAGGCTACATGCTTGTTTCAAGATCATAAATCAGATCTCTGTATAGAATTATTTTTAGACAAAAGTGTTTCTGCTGAAGTTTCTGGTGATAATCCTCCTTACATAAGTGTATATAATATATATATTTTGTGTATGGATTTTTCTATATTTGACCCTGCAGGTGTGCCACCTTAAGACTGCACATTGCAAACCCCTCTCAATTCCTCCATTCCTTCTATAACCCTCAAACACGTCTTAGGCTAAGGTCAGACAAACGCAGTATTAATGTGTGTTTAGCCGCACTAAATCACGGCCGTGCTAGCAGCAAATTACGTCCAATGCCGGGCAGCATATGAAGAACGGCCGCATGAAAGTGGCAAACAAACGCATTTTTTCGAGAACGTCAAACCGCTAGTACTGACGTACAGAGTGCGCTGAGTCCGCTAGCGGCGTGTGTGCGTGATTGGGAGACGTCAGACGCTGCTAATGTCCGGCCAACATAACGTCCAGACACAAAGTGTTTTATTGCTAACCGTACAAAATCACGGACGAAAATGCGCATCGTATGACCGCTATCGCGTATTCCATGAAAAAATACGTCCATTCGTTCGAACGCACTTTCTCACGGACGACGTGAAAAATGCGTTAGTCTGACCCTAGCCTTGAACGTTCTTTGTATCTATAGATGATTTCTCTTACATTTTGTATTATGGGTCCCCTGCCTCCTATCTGATTTCACCGCTTTCAGTATCATGGTTCGTCATCCTGCTTCAGCCACAGACCACATTTCCTCCATTATTTATGTCTTATTGCACATAACGACAATTAATGCCTTGACCTCAGTCATAGATCCTCAGTCCACGGATTCCTTCACTGGTTGCATATATACTATCAGGCCAGAGAAGTCTCCTCTCCTAACTCAATTCATCAGCATTCCTACCCCTGATTTCCACCTTCCCTGCTGTAGCGTTGACCCACTCCCTCTTCCAATTTTACCTATCACCCCATGTTCACTACCACCTGATCTGTCTTTGTTATTGGAAGATACTTGTGACACTAATGGTCAAAACTGCTCTCTATAGATTGATCTCGTTTTTTGCAGGTTATCAACAGCTGGGAGATGTGAGCACACTGGACCCTGCCACCCCCCCTCAAAAAAACAAAACAACTCTAGGGGTCAGGAGGGC
Organism: Leptobrachium leishanense; assembly: GCA_009667805.1. Classification (NCBI taxonomy): domain Eukaryota; kingdom Metazoa; phylum Chordata; class Amphibia; order Anura; family Megophryidae; genus Leptobrachium; species Leptobrachium leishanense. The sequence continues at coordinate 105,895,948 of CM019064.1, forward strand.
TAATGAGTACCCCTTTATGCAGATGAGGCAGTAAAGGGATACTAAAGGGACACTACAGTTTACATAAGCTGTAACTAGATTACTTGTGTATTACAATCAAAACCACCTTCTAAAACACATGCTGTTTTTTATTTGTCTGCAGTAATTGCACATAAAAAGAATACCTATCTCCCGTTTCATTTTTGTGGATTTTTTTCCATAATGCAACATTTACCAAAAGCTTTTCTTTGTGGCACTTTTTATTTAACCCCTTAAGGACGCAGGGGTGGCGCCCTTAAGGTGTTTAAATTTGCCGGTGAGGCGTACAGGTACGCTTCGCCGACAGGTGCCGTCGCGCAGCACTAATTTCGGGCCCTCCCCGCAGCCGGCGTGCAGTGCGCGTCATTGGCTGCAGGGGACGGCTTGATTTCAGGCCGTCCCTGTGCAGCCAATGATGCACACCGCCAGTCAGCGCGTGCAGGCTGCGGGGAGGGGCCGAGGCGGCCCCATTAAAGACAGCGGGGCTTACCTGCATGCCCCGCGTCTTCAAAGCCCGCCCGCCGCCAGTACGTCATGGAACGTAAAACTACAATATCTACCAATTAATGAGGTGGAGGAGGGGATATTTAGATAAGGCTATTGTGATGGCCAGGCTACCTGAGCTAAGAGATGTCAGCTGAATGAGCTAAACAGGGATCTTAATAAACTTTTAATCTACCCCTCCTGGTTATGTCCTTTGACTACATCCCACAAAATACAATAATATGACCAGAGGTGAGACTCAATGACAGCCCCTCCCAACCTAGGCAAAAACATAATATCCCCCCAGGTCACCATGCAATAGACCCCCTCCATGTCCACATTGTTGATTGCAGACAATCTGTCCCATTTTTTTTTTTTCCCAAGTCCACTGTGACCACTTCAGTCCATCCCATTCTTAATGTAATGCGCACTGTGTATATATTAAAGAGCTCCACAGCAATAAAACACTCAGTAATGTGTGGGGTGTATGAGCATATCACAGAGCTATACAGCAATATAAGGCTCAGTAATGTGTGTGGTGTGTGAGCGTATCACAGAGCTCAACAGCAATAAAATGCTCAGTAATGTGTGTGTGTATGAGCATATCACAAAGCTGCACAGCAATAAAATGCTCAGTAATGTGTGTGTGTGTGTATGAGCATATCACAAAGCTGCACAGCAGTAAAAGTCAAATAAAAATTGTAAAAATATTTTATTTGAATACAGTTAAGGCTGGGGTCAGACCAGCGCACTTTTAACGTGCGTTCTGGCGCACATAATTACGGCCGCACTAGCCGCAAATGACGGGCAATGACAGCCAATATACGAAGTACGGTCGCACGAAAGTCCGGCCGCGCAACGCAAGTGGAAAACGAACGCATTTTTCTGAGAACGCTGAACCGCTAGTACTGACGTACTGAGTGCGCAGCTGCGGCATAGCGGCGTGTGTGCGTGATTAGGAGATGTCAGACGCTGCTAATGTCCAGCCTACATAACGTCCAGACGCAAAAAGAGTTTTATTGACGATCCGAAAGAAATCACGCACGAAAAATGCGCATCGTATGACCGTTTCCGCGCATTCCGTGAAAAAATACGTCAATTCGTTCGAACGCACTTTTTTACGTTCGCGTGTAAAAATGCTTTCGTTTGACCCTAGCCAATGGATGCACCCATTGACACATATAGAGCAAAATATTTTCTCAACTAAACAAAGCACATGTAAGATATCAGCAACATAAAATAAACGCAACAAGAACATTTAATTTTTTGTTTCTCGTCCCTTTAAAACAAATACTATGCCCAAATAACAAGCTTTTGGCTCCGACAAGATCACCAAGTGTACTGCATTGATGACCGGCATTACTGGAGCAGCTGAAGCATTATAAATAGGTTGCTAAAACAGTGCTGCTTGTGATGGGTGGTATGCGTGGCATGCTACGGAGCACAAATAGAAACCTCTAGCCCAGGCCTCACCAGTGACATACCAATAAGTAGCTTAACAGTCGCACCTTGCCGCTCACCTCAGAACCAAAGGTACAGGTGTGGTTGTCATAAAGAGGTCTCTGTTATGGTGCTCAGTTGAGCTTTACCTGACGGATATCATATCTGCAATCTGCAGGGCTGCATTTTTCATGTACTGTCCATTCGCATGGATACATTGTGTGTAGGAGAACATGCAAAGTTTGGTAACACCAGTTGAAGGGGTCATGGTTTTCTAAACCCGTTTGACAAGTCTATACCAAACCAAGGAGCCAACTACACTTATATTGTTTCCTAATAAAAAAGTTTAGTATAGAATAGTACAGCAATTCTGTCGCCACCTGTCCCTTGGATTTGGTTGCTGAGTAGATCTTGAAATGTAGCCCCCAAGGCTGCGTACAGGCAAAAGATGTGGCTTTCAGCCGTATCTAAAAGATGGATGTGTCTGAAAGAGCCAGATCTTACAAGGATGCTGGTGAGAGAAGCCTCAGACGCCAGCTGCTCTCCTCAGCAACAAGAATGCTTTGGGGAATTCTGTAGACGAGCCTCAGACTGAACTTTACAAGAATTAGCAGGTATCGAGGGACAGGGCGATAAATGCTGATCGGGGATTGTTTTTCCCCACCCTGTGTCTCTGCCCTACGAAACCTTGCATCTTCATTTTAATACTGAGAAAGTCCCTGGCATCAGGAACAGGGCTAGGAGCCACACAACATGACTTATCGGTGCCCTGAAGAAATCCTACAGAAATGGCTGCGCACAGACATAGAACAGATTAGAAACCTTCACAACGTTGCCTCATTTGTGGCTTTCACACAATTAAACGCACACACACCAGCCTGTCTATGTGTTGTACCTGAATGTGCACTGCAGGCACATACAGGTTATGGATGAGCAGTCTCTGCATTGTCTGGCGGTATGCTCCGATCCATTCACTTTGCTCGTCTGACAAGCATTCTGAAATCACAGCGCTGATAGGATATGACTTCATATCACGACTTCCTGTTAATGAGGTCAGCAAGCAATAAAAAATGTTTCCCTAACCTGTTCCTGTGATGACCCATTGCTGTGTGTGCCCTGACCTAGGTGTGATCAGATCTAAAAGTCATGTATGGGCAATGGTAAAATAAACTCCCTTTATGAATCGAATGCTTTGTTCTGCTGTTGGTGTTTTGTCCGTTTCCTGGGATCGAGGTCAAAGGAATTTGTTTCGCTGTGTAGCGTATACATTATTCATAGAAATGTAGAGATGACAAACCTTAGTCTGAAACGTGTGGTAAAAGCTAAACTGATCGCTGTGGCTGGTTCCTGATGTGAGGGAACGTGATGTGGAAGGGCTTTTTTTGGTTTTTATAAATCTATTGAGGATTTTCTGCCCTTCACTTTGCTGCTGGAGAGTATCACAAATGATGATCTGGGCTGTGTCACCAAGGCTGATAATTGCTCTGAGGCCAATAGATTTATGATTTTGCCCACAGATGTCTCTTGTCAGTGGTCCTCTTGCCGACCATGAATCTGCAGTGTTCTATGTCTAGTGGGACTGAATCCTTCACGGTCCCTGGAGAGATTCCTTTAGGGTGTGAGAATGTATTTTTGGGGGTTATGGAGAGCTGCAGAATCCTAAGTATGTTGGGTCAGTTGGGGAGCATGGGCCTGCTTTTCCTTCAGACCAAATGTCGCAGCTTTGAAGGTCTCAGAAAGGAAAAGGGTGATTTGCTGCTGGAGGATCGGCTGCTGATGCAGAGTATCTGCTGCTGTAAATAGAAGTGTGTAGGTTCTCTGGAGAGCTGAGTGCCCCAGGAGACCTGTCTATGGCTGTGGAGGGGGAAGGCATGGCATGGAGGTGTCATGGAAGAGGTGGGGTCCAGTTGTGGCAAAGCAGTTTGGAGGCATTGGTGCAGAGCTGCCTGAGGAGGGAATGGATCTCCGTTCTGGAGAATACTTTGCAGAAGACTCACTGGTGTGCGCAGCCTGTTACATTAGGGTGTGCACCAATGGAACATTTATTAATTTAAGTCTTATATTTAGAAGACTTTGCTAAAAATACACCTTTTGTATTCGCATTAACAAGCCAGTAATCAGAGATAGTCAGTTTTTATTCCTTTCATCATGAACCAAATAAGGGACATCTAAAATGTCAATGTAGGAGGTGAAAGAGGACCTCTTCACCCAACATTAGGGTGTGCCTTGGCACACCAGGCACACCCCCTGCGCACGCCTATGAGAAGAATCCTGGTCCTGCTCTGGATCCTGTTTTTCCTGGCTCCAAACATAGGACAATGACCTGGAACAGATTACTGATTCCTCCTTCACTGAGCCCTGTTGACATAAACTGTGTGAAGCTAGCCCCCCTACAATCGGCACAAATAAAAAATCCACTGTTTGGTTAGTGCTACGTTTGTGCTGTTTTGTGACATAAAAATTTATATTTGTGCTGCTTTTATTTTTGAGATAATGACAGGCCTTCTTCAGCCAGATAGAAACATGTCGGCAGATAAGAACCTTTCGGCCCATCTAGTCTGCCCAATTACATGGATACTTGACCTGGATTTATCTTTTGTTTAGGATAGCCTTATGCCTATCCCATGCCTGCTTAAATTCAATCACTGTTTTGGCCTCTACCACTTCTACTGGAAGGCTGTTCCATGTATCCACCACCCTCTCAGTAAAATAATGCTTCCTGATGTTACTTTTAAACCTTTGCCCCTCTAATCTAAGACTATGTCCTCTTGTTTTGCTACTTTGTTTCCTTTTAAATATACTCCCTTCCTCTACCTTGTGGATTCCCTTTACGTATTTAAATGATTCTATCTCGTCTTTTTTCCAAGCTGTACATGTTAAGATCATTAAGCCTTTCCTGGTAACTTTTCTCCTTCAAGCCGTACACCATTTTAGTAGCCCTTCTGTGAACTCTCTCTAAGATGTCTATATCCTTCTGGAGATACGGTCTCCAGTACTGCACACAGTACTCCAAGTGAGGTCTCACCAGTGCTCTGTACAGTGGCATGAGCACTTCCCTTTTCCTACTGCTAATACCTCTCCCTACACAGATGGCCTGCTACCTGCAGCGATCATAAGTCTGGGCTCATCTCGTGATTTCTGCAGATGGGACCAAAACGTTGCCTGAGCCCATCACAGACTTGATAAGGTCTTGTGGTAGGCTTGATACATTGTAGTTTCAAATGAATTGCTCCCCTTTTTTCCCCAGCCTGGAGTGACTGGTCTGTTAGTGCTCGCTACTACTGTTAGTTTAGCAGCCGTTACACCTTGGACCCTGCGCTGGTGATGGATTGCTGTTTGCTCCTTTTGTATTTGAGCAGTAAATGGAGACACTCTTTGGCACCATGCTGACACTCCTACCATCATCAATTACATAATCTTGGTGGCGTAATTTTTTTTTAAATCCTTATTAGTAGGGAGTATTTAAATTGCTTATTTATACTGGTGCAGCATGACTTCCTCCATTCAAGGCACAGGATATGCAACAGCACAAACCATTTTTTACTTTAGCCCTGGCGTCTGTCACTGCTTGCTTACAGTACAGCTAGGACAGCTGTTGAGCTGCACATTGGACAGGACATGATTTAAAACTGGAAATTCTAGGTGAACGGCTGTAAGAATGACAGTGACGGATACACACGGAAGAATTAGTTCCACTTCTGTAATAAGGCTGTGCATATAGCTTAAAGGCTGGTAACACCTTCTGATCTGTGAATACCTATTGATTTCTGAAGTTGTGCTTTAAAAATAAAATGCATGGCCTTTTATTTATTTTTTCCTGGAACCTTCAAATTTCAGATTGAACCATTGCTGCACTGCCATTTCTAATGTGAGGATTTGTCATCTGTGACCTAATTTAGGACGGATTCTTCAAAAATGCAAACCTGGGGCTGTCGAGTGCTTCAATTAACTTTTTTTTCTTTGTGGGGGCGGGGCATATAACGGAGTTCATTGATCCCATTAACCTATAAGCAGTGATCATGTGAGCAAACAAGCCTTACCGTCCAAAAAATATATTATTCGTGTATGGTAAAATGTGCCTGTGCGAGAATTCTTTCTAATTTGCAAACCACCTTTTTTTCTACATGTCTTTCCTGACGTCTTAATGTTATTTATGCACAGAAATTAGTTTTGTACACTCTACTTACCGTGGCCATTTTATCATTCAAAGTGGCCCAGATGTGAGGAGTGCCCCCCTCCTGCTCTGATCTGGCTAAACATCTAGATGAGGAGTTTCCTCCTCCCCCACACAGATTCAGATTTTGAATTTCCTGACTGCCTGTTTAGGCCGGGGTCAGGCGAGCGTTTTGCAGAGCGGAATGAACGTCCGTAAGCGTGGACGCTCCTTCCACTCTGACGCCCGTCTGGCCACTTCACTGAGCCCAGTTAGTGAGCTCAGCGTTGCAAGGCTTCATTCTCCTATGAAGGATCGCTCTTTGCAGCCCTGTCTAACGCGCTTCGACGGGGAGGCTTTCAGAACGTCCACGGTAGCGCGCATGCGCAACCTACAGTGTGTGGCTGGCCCAGTCTATGGGTCACTGCAGGGAGGCACGCCAGTACGGGCTGCTCGTCTGACCCCGGCCTTGCTATCACCACCTCTGAGATTGCCCACGTTAGCAAACTGTCTGAGGCAGCAATCGACCGCACATGTACCTGCTCTCACAGCTCTGATCCATCGCTCTTTGCAGGCACAACGGAACTTGTGTACATAACGTGCGCAAGTCTGTAGCTGTGCGCACTTTTCAGTTCCTACACTACGCAAGTTGCGTAAGAGCGCAAATAGCATTAGATAGCTGCAAGGACTTGTGGGTTCAGAAGTCCCTTAGCTGGAGGAGCAGCATGTGAGGAAAGATGAGTAAAACCACCACAAAATGGTAAAGAAATAAAACAAAAATGGGCAAAGCCTGTCAGCAGCATCCGCCCAAATAGAAGAACAAAAAAAGACTGTTTTTTAATAAAGTAGCCTTTTTAACTGCTTTATTTGACGTTTTAGCATGATTTTCTAAGTGGCTGCATCCATCCAGTGTCACTTTGAAGACTTGTTTGCCATTGGTGGTCACTGTTTACATAGAGATAAAAGCTTTCCTAGCAGAGGTGACAAGAATGTTATTTAAATAGACTGGTCTGTAATGTTTGTTTCTGGATAAGGGCAGTGTCTGTGTAAAGACAACGGATAGATTTCCAGATACAAATCAAATCAAAATCTGCTAAATCGAATCAGGGCGGCATAGACAGACCTATAAGCCCAGGGAGAATAGACTGTGCCAGCATTGTGACCAGGGGGCCCTGGAAGATGAGGTCCACTTCCTCCTACAGTGCCCCAAGAACTCAGCACTGAGGGAAACTCCCTTCCAGAGACTCTCCGCTCTCATCCCGGACTTCACCTCTATAGAAGAGACGAAGAAACTCCACATCATACTGGGAGAAGAGGAGCCGGTGTTCTGCCCATCGAGCGAACTTGCCATAATGGCGAACCGCGTCACTTCCGGTGCACATACGTCACCAAAAGTAAGGCGGTTCAGCTGGATACAGCATCCGGAATGCCAGTGAAACCTCTGATCAGCTGCAGATAGAAAGGAATTAGTTCCTCATACACAAAGCCAGGGCCCGCCCACTGCAGTCATGTGATGCAGCCCTGCTGTGTAACATCCAACCCTGCACTCTGTATAACACACAACCCCCTCCCACGGCTCTGTATAGCGCACAAGCCTACTGACTGTGACCCGCGCACCCTGAATATATAGAGGAATCTTCAAATAGACCGTGTGTATTTAGAGATTCCTCTATATATTCAGGGCGTGCGGGTCAGTCAGTAGGCTTGTGCGCTATACAGAGCCGTGGGAGGGGGGTTGTGTGTTTATATGAGGAAGTAATTCCTTTGTGTCTGCAGCTGATCCGAGCTTTCACTGCCATTCTGGATGCTGTATCCAGCTGATCCGCCTCACTTTTGGTGACGTAGGTGCACTGGAAGTGACGCGGTTCGCCATTATGGCAAGTTCGCTCAATGGGCAGAACACCGGAGGTGAAAATATCTGCCCAATACATCACAGACTGAGAGGAACATGAGAGATCCCGGACTTAAATCCCCAACACGGACTCTCCCCCAATCCCCTTCACATTATCCCTTACCCCTGATAATGTCCATGGACTTGCCCATTCCCCCCATATATGTTCCACTACCCCCCCCTCCACCCCCATATGCTTTGGCAATGCTAAAATGTATTTGGTCCTGCCAATAAAGCTTATTTTGATTTGTATCTGGAAATTTATCCTTTGTCTTTACACAGACACTGCCCTTATCAAGAAACAAACATTACTGAGCAATCAGTCTATTTAAATAACATTCTTAATTGTCACCTCTGCTTTGAAAGCTTTTATCTCTATATGTAAACAATGACATTGCATGAACCTGAAAAGTATTGAGTGAACCTAAATCTTACTGCTGCCTTTTATTTGCCTATGGGTTTATAGAGGCCAGGTGGTTTTTGGATGTCTCTGGAAGGTGTGTACAGGCATGAAGGAACTTTGTGCCCTAAAACATTTGTATTGTCCTATGCTTCTCCGTTATACGTTTTGGTCACAAGTGGACCTCTAAAAGCAGTGATTCTTTATTTTTTTTCTTACCAACATAAAATCTGATGTTTTAAATTTGGGATCTAGACCTTTTAAAATCTTGAAAGCTAAACAGGACATGCTCTTCAGTTCATGCGCTTTGCACGGGTCATGGTGCTGGGAGGTCACCTTGTGCTCTGCAATGCATGCAGTGAATCGAGCACATATAGGCCCCTGGCCCCTCGTTTCAGTGACACTGGCAGAGGCCATGCTTCTCCATAATACTTGCAGCAGTTTGCAAGTGTAGCAAGGGTTTAGCTTGAATTTTTAACCCCCCCAACAAAGGCTATGGTGAAAAGTACAGTGAACAATGGAAGATGTTCCCCCAAATTAAGAATTCACTGCACTTGATCGACCAAAGGGTGCGGAAGTAAAACCACAATCTTCCATTGATTATGTATGTTAGAAATATGGCAGAGAAACTGGGTGTAAAAATAACCAGAAATTATGTAAACCAGGGGTCAGCAACCTTGACCCTCCAGATGTTTTAGAACTACATTTCCTATGAGACTCAGCTGGCCTAAGTAGCTGTGCATCATGGGAGCTGACCCTCCAGATGACTAAATCGCCTATTTTTTTTTTTTTTTTAAAAAAGCTTTTTACCAGGAAGGATATATTGATTTCTCTCATTTTCAGGTATGTCCTGGGTGGCGAGTATGTACCATTGGGTGTCTTGCTGAAGGACACTTACTGGAGTGGTGCTCTCGCCGGGATCGAACCTGTGGCTCCAGTCTCCACTCTACCAGCCGTTACACTCAGTTATTTGTTAGGTTATTATCGGAGTTCCATGGTAAAGGTAGTTCTAAAACCTTTGGAGGGCCAAGGTTGCTGACACATGATGTAAATGGGACAACTTCTTTGACTTTAATGGCTCTTGACTCATTCTTTGCAAGACTCTCGGAATTGTTTGGTAACTGCTCACTATGGTCCGGTTCTGTGATTATTTCTAATACTTGTTGTGTTTCCCACTCTTGCGGCTGCCAGCACACAATCCCTGTAATATCGAATTGTTTGCGCATGTGACCGGCAACATTTGAGCCACAGCTTTAAAGGAACAGTCAAAGAAAAAATACCCCCCCCTTTTTATTTTTTACAAAAACTCCTGGATTACTGGTGTACCCATGAACATCTGACATACACCGTCCAAACGCCAAGCAACCTGGAAGAAAAAATGGAAGCCTGAGTGCAGGATCAACTGGGTTTTCTTATGTATAAATTTTGTTAAAATACAGTTTGTCCCTCTGCACGCTGCTGCTCCTCCGCTTCACCTCATAATGGCTTCAGAAATGCCACAGTCCCTGCAGCTTCTCATGCAATTCGCATAGTGCACCTTCACTTTACAAATTGCGCATATTATGTACTTGTCGCATGCAAAATTGCCTGCAGAGTGAACACCCACCACACACCACACACACACACCACACTACAAGTTCTCACCTACTTTCTCCTTGGCTGTTCACTGCCGTAACAGCTGCTGCCACATCCGGGTGTGTAGAGCAGTGTCCTCAAGTACCGCTAACAGGCCAGATTTTAGGCCCTGTTCACACTGTGCGATTTATCGCGCGGATTTTGCCGCGCTGTGTAGCTTCTCCAATGCATTTCAATGGAGCTGTTCACATCTTGTCGCATGTCGCAGGTACATGACCCTTTTTTTGCCATTTGCTATTTGCGATTTGTATTGGTGGTGCTTTGCAAAAATCGCACAAAACAGTGTCGCTCGACATTATCTCACCATGTCGCAAATATGAAAATCGCGCGGAAAGTCGCGATTTTCAAATCGCACAGTGTGAACGGGGCCTTAGGCTGTGTTCACACTGAGCGACCTGAAAATCGTGCCTACAAATTCTTTAGCGCTGTACAATGGGTGACACTTTCAATTCTGTATTTTTCACTCAAACTGACTTTAAACTCATCTGATTTATAATTCCAGTGTGAGCTGCTGACTGTTTCTATTTACAAGAAAGTCTAAGGCTAGAGTCAGACGAACGCATTTTTCACGTGCGTTTAGCCGCACGAAATCACGGCCGTGCTAGCAGCAAATGACGTCCAATGCCGGGGAACATACGACGAACGGCCGCACGAACGTTCGTCCGTGCAACGCAAGTGGCCAACGAACGCTTTTTTTCGAGAACGTCAAACCGCTACTACTGACGTACAGAGTGCGCTGCGGCCGCATAGCGGCATGTGTGTGTGATTAGGAGACGTCAGACGCTGCTAATGTCCGGCCAACATAACGTCCAGACACAAAGTGTTTTATTGATGATCCATACAAAATCACGGACGAAAAGGCGCATCGTATGACCGCTATCGCGTATTCCGAGGAAACATACGTACGTTCGTTCAAACGCACTTTTTCACGGACAAAGTGAAAAATGTGTTCGTCTGACCCTAGTCTAAATGGGGGTGTTCGCCCCAATTCCCTATAGATTTTATAAAAAGCTATTGGCAGGATTTTATCCCTAAAAGATAGATTGCTACTGGAAATGTGTAACGAAAACCGATTTTATTTTCAAGAGCCACACTTGCATCTTTAATTGATTTTGGATGAGTTGAAACATAGAGGTGGGAAGTTGTAGATTTTGGGGCGGGGGGGGGGGAGGTACACCTTTTGTTTTCAGTTTCCTAGAACTACTGGGAATAAATATTAAAATCATGATGAAATATCTCCAAAAGATGAAGGATATCCGGTATATTTTTTTTATATATATTCTTAATGTTGTACATTAACACAGTGCAGTATTGCAGACAATGATGATAAAACATTGAACAGGTCAAAGTATTTTGCCTGCTTGGGTGTTGGTAACAGATGTATTGTTCTTTTGTCTCCTTTTTCCTTGTTATGTTTTCGTTCTTTCCGTTCTGCTCATTCTCTGAATCACAGCACACGCCAGCAACATCCAGCTGACATTGTGCTTTTTAAATCCTGGCCTTATTTGGCATTCTTGATCGTCCAATAAAGGATAACCTGATTTCTGTATGTGCCGCCCCAAACCCAGAACACACCAGTATGGAAACCTCCTGTTTAGTATAGAGCTGTGTGGAACTCTTGCGTGATATATTCCATGTGTGTTTTTTTTTTTTTTTTTTTTATGCCATTGTCTTCATTCTATAAAGTCACAGCGATTTGGTCAGGAAAGCCCAAAGAGATTAAATATTTTATACTTTTTAGCACAACACCATAATGGGTCGATCAAACTTAAACCAGGATGAAACTATCCTCTACGTCTGGTCTTTAGCAATCTCAACTCCCATTTATTGATCTGCACATGGAATTAATAATACATCTCAATTCCTGAGAGCAGTCAGTGTGCTCAGCGCTGCAAGGCTCGATCCTCCTATGGAGGATCGTGTTTTGCAGCCCTGTCAACGTGCATCCTAGCACTTTGACGGAGAGGCCTGCTGCACGAACGCAGCCTGGCCGCTGTTGCAGGTGCAATTTGTGCACATGCAACAGCATGTGGCCGGCCCCGTCGCAGTGTCACAACACTGCAACGGACGCTGGAAGACACGTCAGTACCGGCACACCTAGTGCGCTCTACTGAAACACCAGCCTAAGGGGTGTGCTTGAGCACGCAGGTTCACAATTACTGAGGCTTCAGTGAGGAAGAATGAGCATGCAGAAGCACTCCATCTTGGGTGGAGTGCCATTTATATAGGAGACCCAGTTCCAGCCCACACCTGAGGCTGGAAATCACTGTAACGTGGACTGGATGCCTGGACACCGGTATCTGGAGCATGGGAAAACTCAATCCGGAATCCTCCTGGAGCGGGGAATGGTACCCATTTGTGCTTTTACAAGCGTGTCACGGTATTCTTGCCTACAGAGTCTGTAGGCCTGGCTGTTCCCTGGCTGTGGCAACTTGGCTGAGTAAAGCTTATGTGCTACTAAAGGAACACTCTTATCTGAGGACTGATTCAGCAAACCAGGGCTGACCTCCGGGGACCAGGAAGCAGGAATCGGTTCTGGTCCCACCTCTCTTCTTTGCTTCCATCACTGGATTGGCTGGAGCATCCAGCCCCCCCCCCCTCTCCGACACCTAAAGTGTAGGCCACAAACATGTGGAGCTGGAGTTTGAGCTGTTTTCACATCTGGAAGGGAGCAGTCCAGACTCGTCATTTTAAATGGGTATAGTGTACTAAAGTTGGGGAAATAATGGAGGTAAATTGGGGAAAAATGCTTTAACATAATACATTTGACTTGAGTAAAATTTAAAACTACCAGAATGTCCATTAACCACTTCACTCCCAAGGGCTTTTCCAGAAATCCACTGCTGGGAACCGGTGTGTTTTTGGAAAATTTATTTTTTAATGAATTACACAGTAATGAAGGGGAAATTTAAAAGCTTTTCCTAAATCAAAACGTTAACTTCTTTCTTTGTGAATCTAGGGACCTAAATCGGCCTGTAGATCTTCCTCGTTGGTTCACAGCAGGGGGCGTGGAGGAGTCTGTGTGCCGAGTAGAGGAAGAATATTGATCAAGTTACAGTGGGACAAAGGGAGAGAATTTAAACTGGAAAGGAACAGCCAGGGTTATTCAGAGAGCGGTGAAAAGCAGGAGAATGACTGGAGAATGGAAAATTCTAGGTCAAAATGGCCAAACCAGAAAAATTCTCCCTTTCATCTCACTTTCCAAATCGGTCATTTTGACCTAGAATTTTCCGTTCTCCAGTCATTCTCCTGCTTTTCACCTCTTTCTGAATAACCCTGAGCATCTAGACGTGGTTTTGAAATGGCTTGAGATATAAATGACACGTTTTGGCTTTTTGCCTCTCGGTGCATTGCAATACAGCTTGTTGTCTCAGACGGTTTAGGGTACAGCTAAATACAAGGATATTATTTTAATGTAACCAGTATCTAAAGCCAATATCCACCGAGTTCACGTATCCTGAATTGTTTTTAATTTTGAAGAAATCTAAACTCCATGTTGTTAAGAGTGGCCTTGTTTGTCTTGGCAGAGCAAGAAGTCGCTTTGATGATTGAATCCTATTCAAGCATACAATGGTGCGCTTTGTCATGTATACTGCTTCCATTGAGAGTTATTACAGCCACGCCCGTACATGATACACTGCTGCGCCTCACGCTCCCTCTATATACACTGCTCTGGCCAATCTGCTAGTAAATTCACAGGTTAACAAAGAGATTATGGGGGGCATATCAGTAGGGGGGGAATTTGTAGCTGATGGCCATGGAAAGTATTGCTGCCTCCTGACATTACAGTGTGGGCGGTGTATTAAGTTTTGGGCTTTTTGCGACTATAATTCCATTAAAGGGAGAATGGATACGCCTTGCGTGATAAGTAACACAAGGTGACAGCTTCTAGTTCCGGTGTGAAATTCCAGTTAAATCTTGCTTTCTGTGCGTTTTTCGATGTTCGCAGTAGTTTAGGGCATTCTACCTTTATCCCTAATATGTGTCCCTTCATCTGTGTCCCTTCATCTCACGGGCTGTTTGCAGGTTAGAAATTAATGGGAGGACACAAAGGTCAAGTAGTTTAAATGTTAATTAAGCCTTTATGCCCCTGAAGTGTGAGCCATTAATCATCCCACAACTCTGGCCTCCCTTATAACAAAGCTACACAAACAGTATTGTTAGACGTGAGGGGACTATTCACTAAGCACCGAACAGGGAATTTCACCGTATGGCGTAATTTCGGAGCTGTTCGTCTATTCACTAAACTGTCAATTTGCAAAATACAGTGCAGTTTGGCGATATGCGGTGACAGCAAAATTTCCCCATAGCGAAGTGAAATTACCTGCTTTTCGTCATTTCCGTTCGACAGGTTCAAACGGCAAATCCCATAGGTTTCAATGTAAAAAAATATAATTTTTTTTTCAAGTTGCTTTTAATTTTCGGCAAAAAGGCTTTTGTTTAACACCATTTTCGTACTTTTTTATTTGCACAGTGAGTGGATGGCTATCCAGTAGAATGACTATTCTCAGAACTGTCCCCCCCCCCCCCCCCCCGTGGCATGCTGCAGTGAGGTGAGGGGCAGCAAATCTTTGACAGGGTACAAAGCTTTTTTTTTCCAATTGTGTGGTAAAAAATGCTGACACAAGTAAAAGGAACGATTCCCTTTCCAGAGAGCAAGTTTTTTGGGGGGCATGATGTCCCTTCAGAAACCAAAGAAAGTGCCAGCCATAATGAAATGAGGTTGGCACAGCAAGAGGCATTTCTAGGGCACTGCCTGTGTAGTTGTGTTCATACTGAAGACGTATGCATGCATGTTCTGAGTTGGCGCATCCCTGTTTTTTTGTGTGTTTTATAGTGGTAGGCCAGACCATCTGAGGTTTGCATCCTCCCTGTCACATGACTTACAGGTTCCTTATTGCAGGGCTTATCTGATGCTTGAACTGCAGAGAGCTCCCTTCGGATTTGTCTCCCCCAAGCAAAGTGTTTTAAATCTCTAGATGGGTGGAATGCTCTGCATTTTGCTGTATTGTGTTTAATGGTCGTCATAACACTGTCCTGCAATGCAGATACGATACGGTGTGTTACCTTTGCTAAAAAGCCATCTAATATGTCATTGCACTGGCAAGAAGGGTTCTGTGTTAAAACAGACCCTGGATGCAAAAACGTGAAAAATTAGAGACCTCATTTGCATGTCCTACCCAGAGTTCCTTGCTGCATGTGGGGAATGTAGCGCATTAGCTCTGTGAGCAAAGCAGTTCTCTTAATTGCTTAGATCTATCTCAGCACTCAACCTCAGCTAAGCATTCAGTGTGGGTGCATCTCAAGCAGATATATATATATATTTATTACAGTATTCTATATAATTATATATCAGTGCTGTACAGGAGTGTGCGCTGGTGGCATGAAATATCTTTTGCGCTGTGAAGCACAATTTGGTGAAAAAAAAGTACATTTCCTTTCTTGGCTGTTTCCAGGTTTTTGCATGTCCAGTCCATCGCCCTCTGTACAGTTCTTTTTATTTATGCAAATAAGACTGTATTTGCGTACACGCCGCACAAGGTGCAGGATGATAGATAAGGATATTTTTGCATTGCAGTCAGTGGATCTATAGACAGTTGCACATATCTATCAGTTTATATTTTCAGTACATGCTGTTGAGATCCAAAACCTCTTAAGGCACAACAATTATTCTTTTCTGTTCGAGCAATAAAAATCAGTTGGCAAACGTAAAACCATATGCTACATTTTACCCCTTTCTGACGTACTTCATGCTGGTACATTGCAGGTTAACTTGCCTTCATGGCTGCATTAACATAGGGCTATTGGGGCTGCAGCTCAAGGCCCATGCTCCATAATGGGACCAGAGGAAGGATGAATATGTGTGCACTGATGGTCCTTTGGACTCCTGTATGTCTCGAACCATAGAAGCTACAGGGTTATGTGAAGTATCATTGGAAAGGCCAGAGCATGCCCAGGTTTAATGTAAAAAATACATATATTTTTTTACTCAAACATGGCACTGTTCACTTTTCAATGATGCTGTACGAACTCACCATCTCATTTTCTGTGGCACAATTTGTTATTACACATTATTCCATCAAAAACCCAAACCGTCGCACAGCAGCGACGAGCACGGAGGGGGGGGGGATAAATTCAAAATGTGCTTTTTTTTGGGGGGTTTTCCCCTCTCCATTCTAAAGCACATGATTTGCTTTTACTAGGTGCAGCAGCTCGGTTTGCTTTATAACTCTCCTTCAAATTTCCAACTACGACTGGAGCAAATGGGGACTTGATTGACTAATGCATAATAACACATTGCAAAACACAAGTCACCTCACTGCTGGGAGGAGGAGATCAGCTAAGGGCTGGAGACGGGCACAAAAGACTGCTGGACAGGGGTCTGGCAACGGAGCGGAATTAATAGATGTGACCCAGTCGGGTACAGAAATCTGTTACACATATTAAATGAGCAATAACACTATTACTTTCTCAGTTCCCACGCTGGTGTTTTGTTTTTGTTTTTTCTTTAGTTTTAGGTTAAAATTGCATATTTTCTCCGAAAAATGCAGTAACGGGTTTCTATTTTAAAAAAAATCTTATTTATTAACAAGAGTGCCCCATAGACTATATAACCTCAAAGGTTAATGACATTCAGCATATCTGGAGAAGTGGACCCCAGTATCTCCGCTTCAATACACATAAGGTCAAGTCAGGTGTCCTTAGAAAGGCCAGGCTCTGTGTGTTCTTGGTCCAATTCTCCATTATAAACGACCATTGCTGCTGCAATCAGTCACCTGGTAATTTCCCACGCAAGGAGGTGATGACAAAATGCATAGTTATTTAAACTGTAAACGAGTGAGAGAAGTCGGGTGCTTTGGACCCCTGTATCTCCATTCTTAACACCCCACACTGTCAGATGAGGTGTCATTGGAAAGGACAGAGTTTGGCCCTTTCAATGATGTAAACCTGACAATGTAGAATGTAAAAGTTTAGATCTTTTAAACTTTTTTTCCTAGGTGGTGGCCTTGTTCACTTCTCACGTAGAAAGTTAACAATGGCACTGCCGTTACTCAAATCTCACTACGCACTCCGGGAGGAAGTACAGTGTTTTATACATATTTATAGAACGCAATGCGCCAAAATATGAGACTTTTTAATTTGCTGTGGTGGTTTCCCTTCAGTTGTTGGAAATTTGGTTATATATTCAATGGAGTACAAAAACATTTAGAACCTGTTGCACAAATGTTTGTTTGCTTTGCTAAAATGTTCACAAATTTTACACTGAAGATGAATGAAAATTTACACTTCACTATATTTTTTTTCTGTAGCATTCTGACATAACATGATATATAGTTGAAAAAGGAGAGCAGGCACTCATGACAAGATGTGGCAAGATTTAATGGATCCCGCTAGGACAAAGTTTCAGCTGCACAAGTCCACCTTGACAAAGCCTGACCTGTGTGGCCGAAATGTCCTAGTAGTATCCTTTAAATCTTGCAACACAGCGACATGTGTGCCTGGTCTCCTTCTCCATTGGATTGTGCAGCAGTGGGCCATGTTGGAGTCAATGAGTAGAGTGGCATTTTATATTTTGGAGTGCTGGCAAATCTTGCTATTGTGTAACATGATATATATTACACTATATACACATAGTAATAAGGGATGCACGGATACTAGTATCGGTGCCGATACCGTCATTTGCACGAGACTTTGTACTTGTGCCAATGCCCTGATACTGCCCCCGATACCCAGAAACCAGCTCTGGACCGGCTTGCCGGCATCCGGCCAGCTGTCTCATCTCGGATACATTAAAAGCATTTGTTCAGCGTTCCCCTCTGGCTGGCTGTGTTACAGAGCGGCCGCCGGACTGTGACGCTGCCTCCTGCCAAGATGTCGCTGGAGCATGTCACTGCCCTGCAGACGGTTGGTAACAGCCAGCCAGAGGGGAAAGCTGGCCAAATGCTTTTAATGTATCCGGCCAGCTTCCCCAGTGTCTGCCTGTAGATATGTCTGGTCTGAGGTCTGTATATATGCATTTGATCTGGGGTATATATAGTCTGAGTGGGTATTAGGGATGCACCGATACCACTTTTTTAAGCCCGAGTACGAGTAGCGATACTTTTGTTCAGGTACTCACCGATACCGAGTACCGATACTTTTATTTTATGTCATGTGACCACTTTACAATAACAGACCTCATATAAAGCCCCCAGCTCACATGGATATGCCCCCAGGTCTCATGGATATACCGCCCCAGCACATGGATATACTGCCCCAAGCACATGGATATACTGCCCCAAGCACATGGATATACTGCCCCCAGCACATGGATATACTGCCCCCCAGCACATGGATATACTGCCCCCCCAGCACATGGATATACTGCCCCCCAGCACATGGATATACTGCCCCCCAGCACATGGATATACTGCCCCCCAGCACATGGATATACTGCCGCCCCCCCCAGCTCATGTATACTGCCGCCCCCCCAGCTCATGTATACTGCCGCCCCCCAGCTCATGTATACTGCCGCCCCCCAGCTCATGTATACTGCCGCCCCCCAGCTCATGGATACTGCCGCCCAGCCAGCTCACGGATACTGCCGCCCCCCAGCTCACGGATAATGCCTCCCCCAGCTCACGGATAATGCCTCCCCCAGCTCACCTGGCACTCTCCGCATATACTTACCTTCCTGAGCGACGCCGGGAGAGTCTTCGCGCGCGCGCTCCTTGGAAGGCCCCCAGCCGCGATCACATGATCCCACGTGGTCGCGGCTGGGGGCCTTCCAACAAGCGCACGCGCGGAAACTTTCCCGGCGTCGCCCAGGAAGGTAAGTATGAACGCGGTCAGTGCCAGGTGCCTGTCCGAATGCTGTATCGGCATTCGGACAGGCCCTGCAGCTGCTCTCCTCACTGTTTCATACTTACCTTCCTGGGCGACTCCGGGAAAGTTTCCGCGCTTGCGCTCATTGGAAGGCCCCCAGCCGCGACCACGTGGGACCATGTGATCGCGGCTGGGGGCCTTCCAAGGAGCGCAGAAGCTTTCCCGGTGTCTCCCAGGAAGGTAAGTATGAGCGGAGAGCAGCTGCAGGGCCTGTCCGAATGCCGATAGAGCATTCGGACAGCTGACCCAGCCCCTCCGATGCCAGCTCAATGCCGGCTTCCGGTATCGGAAAAAAATATTGGTACTGCAGGAGTACCAAGTACTCCTGCAGTACCCGGTATCGGCACCGATACCGATACTAGTATCGGTGCAACCCTAGTGGGTATATCTGGTCTGAGGTCTGCATGGGTATACACTATATTGCCAAACGTATTCGCTCACCCATCCAAATAATCAGAATCAGGTGTTCCAATCACTTCCATGGCCACAGGTGTATAAAATCAAGCACCTAGGCATGCAGACTGTTTTTACAAACGTTTGTAAAAGAATGGGTCGCTCTCAGGAGCTCAGTGAATTCCAGCGTGGAACTGTGATAGGATGCCACCTGTGCAACAAATCCAGTCGTGAAATTTCCTCGCTGCTAAATATTCCACGCTCAACTGTCAGCTGTATTATAAGAACGTGGAAGTGTTTGGAAACGACAGCAACTCAGCCACAAAGTGGTAGGCTGCGTAAACTGACAGAGCGGAGTCAGCGGATGCTGAGGAGCATAGTGCGAAGAGGTCGCCAACTTTCTGCAGAGTCAATCGCTACAGACCTCCAAACTTCATGTGGCCTTCAGATTAGCTCAAGAACAATGCTCAGAGAGCTTCATGGAATGGGTTTCCATGGCCGAGCAGCTGCATCCAAGCCATATATCACCAAGTGCAATGCAAAGCGTTGGATGCAGTGGAGTAAAGCACGCCGCCACTGGACCCTAGAGCAGTGGAAACGCGTTCTCTGGAGTGACGAATCGTGCTTCTCCATCTGGCAATCTGATGGACGAGTCTGGGTTTGGCAGTTGCCAGCAGAGGGGTACTTGTCTGACTGCATTGTGCCAAGTGTAAAGTTTGGAGGGGGGATTATGGTGTGGGGTTGTTTTTCAGGAGCAGGGCTTGGCCCCTTAGTTCCAGTGAAAGGAACTCTGAATGCTTCAGCATACCAAGACATTTTGGACAATTCCATGCTCCCAACTTTGTGGGACTAGTTTGGAGCTGGCCCCTTCCTCTTCCAACATGACTGTGCACCAGTGCACAAAACAAGGTCCATAAAGACATGGATGAAAGCGTCTGGTGTGGATGAACTTGACTGGCCTGCACAGAGTCCTGACCTCAACCCGATAGAACACTTTTGGGATGAATTAGAGCGGAGACTGAGAGCCAGGCCTTCTCGTCCAACATCAGTGTGTGACCTCACAAATGCGCTTCTGGAAGAGTGGTCAAAAATTCCCATAAACACACTCCTAAACCTTGTGGCCTTCCCAGAAGAGTTGAAGCTGTTATAGCTGCAAAGGGTGGACCGACGTCATATTGAACCCTATGGATTAGGAATGGGAGGTCACCTAAATTCATATGTGAGTCAAGGCAGGTGAGCGAATACTTTTGGCAATATAGTGTATGTATATCTGAGGGGGGTGTGTGTGTGTTCAGGGTGTGCAGTGAGTAAATGTGGTGTCTGGCCATAGATTTCAATTTTAACATAAACTGGACCGGCTTTCAACAACATCCTAAATTATTTATTGAAAAGCGGCCACATGACTTTAAAAGTATTGGTACTTGCCCATATAAAGTGGTATAGGTGCAATCCTAATAGTAATCTAGTCCTTGAATATACCGATTCCACTTTAAAGAGGAAAAAAATTTGTCGCCTCATGCAATAAAATGTGACTTCAAATAGCTTTTAGATGTGAGAATGAGCTCCGCACACAGGGTTGACTTGGCTCCGAAGTGAATGAACTAAAACCAGCTCAATATACTTCAGTGGTTTTTTTGGGTTTTTTTCTCTTCACTGGACAAATGTGTACGTTTCGTTATGTGTAGCCAAGTGCACCACATAGAGCTGCTTTGAATACTGTCAGGCTACACACTTCTGGATAATATAGGGTTTTTTTCTTCCCCCTCAATGAATGCCACAGGATATGATCATTCAGAATATAGTGCTGTGCAGGGTGCGTATGATGAGCATGCGTACGGTTTATACATGTAATTGTGTATTTGTTGCCCACAACTTCCTTAACATTGAGATTGCAAACACCCAAACAAAAAACCTACTTTCAAACAATGAGTAATCCTGGCATGATGTATCGGCAGTCACTAAGCCACAAATCGTGAACTCCTTTCCATTGTAAAAAGCACAGATACAGTGATTTGGCTGTTTGTAAAATAGTCTGTTTCCCTGCATTTGCAACGAGTGTGTGGATGTTGTCCCTGGTCAGGTTTTGTAATATGATTCATGCGAGAACACTGTATAAATGAGACTGATTCTGTAAATATTGTCTCTGACTCCAGCTGCAGGGTTTTATATATTTATTAAGAGATCATCTTATAACAGGTTCTAATCTACAGTTCTGCTAACTAGTCCGTGTCCATGTGACTCCTCCACTATATCCTGCTGAGCTGCAGTGTAACACATATATCCTTCCCCCTGGTTACAAACACTCTCCTTCCTGGTTCCCACATATTGATACATCTTTCCCTTTTGGGAAAATGGAAGTTGTTTCCTTTAGCTCAAGTCTAGGAGGTAGATGGATCGTGAAACGGATTCTTGTAGTGGGTCACATGTTAGTCCACATAATCATTTAGATATGCTGGTTTAGGATGGATCTCCCGCTTCTAGTCTGGGTGTTTCTGTATCCTTGTGGTTGTTCTCGTAGAACATTAGTGTCATCCCCCAGTCTTTCTGTGTCTGATATTTCACAGTGTGGTTCTTCCTGATCTTCTTCTGGGGTATTTGCTATTGATGGCTGGTTTGTCTCGTCCGTGTCATATTCCTCTTGATTGCTACTTTGGGTCCTTATTTGAGGCCTGTATCGTCCAGTGCCTCTCAGGTGCCTCCTATTTCGTCTCAGAACTTGTCCTGACTCTGTTAGGACCTGATTCCAGCAGGGGCTCTTAGGCAAGCTTTCCGCCACTCTTTTCCCTGGTTATTTGGTGGTTGTACCCACACCTGTTCGCCAACATTTAGAGGCCGCAGGTCTTTGGCTCCCCTATTATATTGAGCGGCTTGCAATGCACGTTGTTTTGTTGATAGAATTTGGTGCCTGTCATTCATCCCGTGATCCTTCATTAACAGACTTCCTCTCATGGGAAGTAACGATTTGGTCCTTCGACCCATCAGTCTTTGAGCAGGACTGCACTCCAGACCTTGCGTTGGTGTGTTGCGATGATCCAATAATGCTAGGTAGGGATCATTACCAGAGGACACAGCCTTTTGCAGGAGTCTCTTGGCTGTTTTTACTGCCGACTCTACCTTCCCATTGCTTTGGGGGTATCCTGGTGATGAGGTAATGTGGTCAAAGTCCCAATTCATACTGAATTCTTTAACTCCATCGAAATAAACTGGGGTCCATTATCTGAACATACAGTGTCTGGGATTCCATATCTGGCAAAATGAGCCTTCAATTTTCTTATCACTGTTGTTGATCTTGTATCCTGAATCTGGTCTATCTCCCAGAAGTTAGAGTCATAGTCCACCGTTATTAAATACTCGTGTCCGTGGAATGTGAACAAATCAGTACCGATCTTTTCCCATGGTCTAGTTGGGATCTCATGAGGCATCAAGGTCTCCTTTTGTTGTTTAGTATCAAATGACCGGCATATGTCACATTGGTCAATGTACTCTTTCAACTGCGCATTCATTCCTGGCCAGTAAACAGATTCCCTGGCTCTACGTAGACATCCTTCCACGCCGAAATGTGAAGAATGGATCCGAGACATAATATCAGATCGAAGTTCAGATGGTATAACAACTCGCTCGCCTTTGAATAGTACACCATCCTGTACACTCAGTTCATCACGTATATGTGGTAAAATGGTGAAGCCTCTAGGTACCAGTTCCTTTGCATGAGGCCATCCCCTCAAAACAATGTGCTTCACTGCTTGTAAAGTCTTGTCTTTATCGGTGCTTTTTTGTATAGCGTCAAGTCTCCTGTTTGAGATGGGTAGATATTGGAGCATGTTTACCGTTTCAATCTGGTGCTCCACTGAGCCCTCCACGGAACCCTCGTCCAGATAAGCCCTACTCAATGTGTCTGCCACTGCCAGAGACTTTCCTGGGCAGTATCTGATACATGCATCGTACATTTGAAGACGTAACATCATACGCTGAAGACGTCGGGGTGCTTTAAGTAAAGGTTTCTTCATAATGCTTTCAAGGGGCTTATGGTCGGACTGTACAGCTACTGTTTGTCCAAATGTGAATTGATGAAATTTTTCCATGCCAAAGAGGACTGCTAACAACTACTTCTCAATCTGGGCATAACCTTGCTCTGTCTCCGTCAATGCTCTGCTTGCAAAAGCTAACGGTTGCTTACTCTGCATCAGTGCTGCTCCCAGACCTCTCTCTGACGCATCGCATTGTAGTTCCAATGGTTCTTCTGGGTTATAATACTTGAGTACTGGCGCACAACTGATTTTTGATTTGATCTGCTGAAATGCCCCTTCCTGCACTTCAGTCCACTCCCACACTGCATCCTTCTGGGTTAGTTGGCGCAGAGGTTCACCTGCATCTGATATGTTCTCACAAAACCTTGAAAGATAGTTCACCATCCCCAAAAATCTCTGTACTCCTTTAACGTCTGTGGGTCTGGGCATTTCAGTAATGGCTTTTACTTTGCTGGGGTCTGCTTGAAGTCCCTGGCTGACAATAAGTGACCAATATAAGGTACTTCAGTTTTTCTTAACTGGAATTTCTCTGGATTTAGTTTGAGCTGTCGTTCTCTGCAACGATCTAGTAACTTCCTCAGCTTCTGATCGTGATCTTTAATGGCTTCCACATCAGTTTCTCCTCTACAATCAGGATATCATCTGCAATAACCCTGATACCTGGTAGCCCTTCCAGTGCATGATTTAGTTTTCTCTGAAAAACCTCTGGGGCAGGACTAATACCCATAGGCATCCTAACCCACCGGTATCGGCCAAAAGGAGTAGAAAAAGTGGTTAAGTAGCTGGAGTCTTCCTCTAATTCGATATGCCAAAATCCACTCTTTCCATCACACACTGAAAAAATTCTTGCCCTTGCTAGATCAGGAAGTATGTCATCAAGTGTAGGCAAAGGATAGTGGCTCCTTTTCAAAGCTTTATTTAGAGGCTTAGGGTCAATGCAAATCCTTAACTTCCCTGATGGTTTCTTCACTATCACCATACTACTAATCCAGTCTGTGCTTCTCTCTACAGGGGTGATAATCCCCTGTTTTTCTAAACTGGCGAGCTCCTCTTGAAGGGGTTTGAGTAATGATACAGGAACTTTTCGTTTTGGAAGTCTAACAGGCTGTACAAGAGCATCCACTTCCAATTTCAATTTTCCCTCTAGACAGCCCACTCCTTGAAAAATATCAGCATACTCCTTGTTGATGGTTGACCAGCCCCACATAGCGCTATCTGACTGTTTGCTGTCTTGTTCCACAGTTAGGATATTTTGGTGCTGCACCGAGATCAGATCCATGGCTTGGATAGCTCTACTTCCTAGTATAGGATGACACAGCTCTGAGTCAATGACAACAAATTCAGCCTGATATAACTTTTGATTGCATGGGTTCCTTATTTTGAGCTTACATATCCCTACTGGTGTCAGTGTACTCTTATTGTACATCCTTAGTATCTTATCACAGGGTAGAATTTTAGATTGGTCTTTCACCATCCTTGCTGGTAGGACATTGCAGTCCGCCCCACAATCCATTTGGAATCTCACAGCTTGCTGGTCGATGAGCATGGTAGCAAACAAAGCTGATGAAAATTTGCTCGTAGATTTCTTCAGTGCACAAATCTGAAAAGCTGGTTCCAAAGTCAGACCCAGAATGTCTTCGTATTCCTCTGAATCAGCTGTTTCCTTATATACAGCTTGTACTGCCGGCTTCCTTTGTTGGTGCAGACTGGCACGGCACTGGTTAATGAAATGATTGGCCTTACCGCACCCCTTACATTGCTTTCCAAATGCTGGGCATTTCTCTTTCAGTTTCTCGTGACGCTTACCACAATATATGCACTGTATTATCTTATGTGGAGTCTCTGCCATTCTGCTCGGACTCTTCCTAAGAGTGTAGCTTGTTTCCATTCCATGGACTGACACTGCACCGGTGCTGGACCTCTCCAGGAGCTTCACCCTCTCTGTAGACAGTTCAGCAGCTCTGCCGATTTGTAGACATTTATCAAGTGTTAAGTCCACTTCTCTCAGTAAACGTTCCCTGAGGTTAGAATCTCTTGTGCCACATATAATTCTGTCCCTTATTAAAGAGTCTCTGATATTACCAAAATTGCAGGTGGCTGCCAGTGTACGCAGCTCTGTGACATATGCGTCTATGCCTTCTTCTTCCCTCTGACTCCGTGAAAAAAAATTATATCTTTCCACAGTCTCATTTTGTTTTGGCTCACAATAATCATCAAATGCTTTCATTAGGACAGTCAGTGAGGGAGCTGCCACTCCTGGGAGAAGGGTGTCTTTAACCTCTCTGCCTTTATCCCCAATCAAGTACAGGAACAGCTTTACCTTCATCTCTTCTGGTTTATCAACCAGGACCAGGTCTGTGTATAGAAGCATTTCTTCTTTCCATCTCTTCCATGCCTGAGACAGATTTCTTGCCTGAAAATCCAGGAGACTGGGTGCTTTTAAACCTTCCATATCTGCTTTTGGAGTAGTTTTCAAATTAGATCCGCTGCCACCATGTATAAATGAGACTGATTCTGTAAATATTGTCTCTGACTCCAGCTGCAGGGTTTTATATATTTATTAAGAGATCATCTTATAACAGGTTCTAATCTACAGTTCTGCTAACTAGTCCGTGTCCATGTGACTCCTCCACTATATCCTGCTGAGCTGCAGTGTAACACATATATCCTTCCCCCTGGTTACAAACACTCTCCTTCCTGGTTCCACACATATTGATACAAACACCTGCTTTCAATTAATACCCTAGGGGGAGGAAGGGGGTGTCTCTGCACAAAACTTAACACTTTCCTGCTCGGCCCTTGAAAGCCTCTTAGAAGGTGTGTGTGTGTGTACATACCTCAAATGTATAGTGGTGTTAGGATGGGAAATCGATCTGGCGGTCGAGACGTGTCTTCTGGGATTCCTGATTTCTTGCATGCAATATGAATTGTTACATAATGCAGGGCTGTGTTTTTCATGCACTGCCCAGTGCGTCAGTTTAATGTGTCCCAGGAAAACCTGTACAATCCTACAGTCCTCCCTGTCCCATCGCCATGTGACTAAAGATACTATGTTTATATTAAACTGGTCAGATTCCCCCTTAAAATCATGTGACCAATAACATGCACAGGGAATCATGGGAATGTGATGCCTACAGGAAAAAGGTGGCCCCGATCATTTGTTTCCTACTTCCTGTATGGTAATATTATTAACCTAGAAAAAAAAAACTCTTGTGGAATTTCATTACATCCTTGACCACTCTATCAAAATAAATAAAATCAAAAATAAGGATGCACTCGCTGGCAAAAAATAAAACTATTAACAGGGTTATTCAAAGAGATCCGAATTGCTTGAGAAAGGTAACCGAATGCTGAAAATCCCATAGGCTTCAATGTTAAAAATATTCCCGTTTTAATTCAATATCTAAACCGTTCATTATAAAATTATGCAGTAAAGAGTCTCTTTATAGATTTTTTTTTTTAGGATATTTTAAGCATTTTTCTGAATTTTTACTTCTTTTTTCTGTAACGGCCCTCTTTATTATCATTCCCTGGACCTCATATGTAAATTTCAGACATTTTTGCTCAGTGGTTTCTTTGCAAACAGCGTTTCACTTTTCAATCATTCATGTAAACTGTTTTCCTAATTTATTCACTTCACTCTGTCTGCGGTCTCGCTTTCTCAGCTTTTTCCGGTGACTTTGCTGCGGGTGATTGGCTCCTGCTCGGTTTTTTCCGTGGTTTTCGGCAGGTTAATCCCAATGTTTTTGTGGGTTTTCGGCGTGCATTCGCTGGGTTTTGTGGTTCCTTTTCGTCAGGTTTGCGGTGACTTTTCCCTGCAATTCGGGGGCCATGTGGTGCTTGCTGAATACACCGCAGGGTCACCGAAATGGGATCGGCAAAAGGAACCGAATTGAAGAGAACGAAAAGTCACCAAACGTGCAGTGACTTTTCGAATCTCTTTGAATAACCCTGAAAGACCAATGTTTTGGTTCCCTTTGTAGACTTGTTTAACCCCTTAAGGACCGAGGACGTACCATGTACGTCATTGCAGCGGGTCTCTCTTAGACCCGCTGACGTACATGGTACGTCCTGCCGTTTTTGAGCTGCTGGAAGCGATCGGATCGCTTCCAGCAGCTCAAACGCCATTGCAGGATGCCTGGGAGTCCAGGCATCCGTGCAATGGCCGTTAGAAGTGCCGGGGCACCATGTGATCGCTCCCCGGGAGCGATCTACATCAGCCCGGCACTTCTACAGAGCGCTGGAGCGATCGGATCGCTTCCAGCTGCTCTGAGCATATTACAAGGATGCCTCGACATCGAGGCATCCTTGTAATATACTTACCTGCCGCCGGTCCGTCCGTGATCGCTCCCCCCGAGCGATCACTTCCGGTAGCGGCAGGAAGTACTGAGTGCCACGAGGTATCGTGGCACTCAGTACAAAATCGATCACTTCAGTGATCAGGTGCTCTGCTGGGTGCCTCGAGGGATCAAGGCACCCAGCAGAGTAAAAAAAAAGTGAAAAAAAAGTAAAAAAAAAGTGTAAAAAAAAAAGTAAAAAAAGTGTGTAAAAAAAGTGTAAAAAAAGAAAAATAAATAAAATAAACTGACAGTTAGGGGTAGGGTTAGGTTAGGGTTAGGGGTAGGGTTAGGGTTAGGGTTAGGGGTAGGGTTAGGGTTAGGGTTAGGGTTAGGGGTAGGGTTAGGGTTAGGGGTAGGGTTAGGGGTAGGGTTAGGGTTAGGGGTAGGGTTAGGGGTAGGGTTAGGGGTAGGGGTAGGGTTAGGGGTAGGATAGGGGTAGGGGTAGGGTTAGGGGTAGGGTTAGGGGTAGGGGTAGGGTTAGGGTTCTAAGGGCAGGGTCAGGGTTAGGGTTCTAAGGCAGGGTCATCTTGGGGCTGAGTGGGATGTTCCTAGCCTGCCTCATCAGAGAGGCAGGCTAGCAACATCCAATCAGAAGTTAGAAAAAATCAAAATAAAAATTCTAATTTGTCAGGTCAGGCCAATATTTTGTAAATATTGGCTCTGACCTCTGTGATTCTCCCTCCCTCTCCTCACTTGTGTTTTGGTGAGCGAGAGAGAGAGATCAGATTTGACAGGTTAGAGATTTTAGTGAGATTTAGTGAGATTAGAAAAATTGAGGCAGATTTAGAGAGATTTTAGGGAGATTTAGAAGAATTGAGGCAGGTTTAGAGGGATTTAGAGAGATTTAGGTGTTTATTTGTATTTTCTTGTGAAACCCAACGGTTCTTCTAAGAACCAACAATCCGCTTATATATATATAATAATTATAAAATTTTATAATCTATTATATATAATGTCTGAGAGGGTGTACAGCGCCGAGGAGGCATATGCCATCCTGGCGTCAGAATCTGAGGCATCTGCGTCAGACTCAGACCCTCATTTCGACCCCGCTAACTGCTCAGAGGCGTCGCTAGATACATTATCTATGCTGGCTGATGTATCTAGTGATGTTTCTGATGCAGATCCTGGGTCACCACCTGCCAGCAGGAGACGCACAGCTCCAGCTGAGGAGTGGGTAGTGCCTCATCGCCAGAGGCCAGATATCCCTCCTTTCACGGCAAATCCTGGCATCAATATTGATGTTGCAGGATTTACCGCCACACAGTTTTTGCAGGTGTTTATGGGGGATGATTTGTTGGGCCACATCGTGGCCCAATCAAATCTGTATGCCCATCAGCATTGTGCTGCGAAGCCAGACTCCTACTTGGCAAGGCAGCAATGGACCCCGCTAGATGTGCCAGAATTTCTGAAATTCTGGGCACTTACTATGCTGAGGGCATCATAAAGAAGCCCTCAATTCGCTCCTGCTGGAGCAGTAGCCCCATCTGCTCTACCCCCATTTACCTCCAATCAATGTCACGTAGAAGGTATGAAAACATTTTGCGTTTCATGCACTTCAGTGACAACAGCCTGTGCTCCCCTAGAGAGCATCCCCAGTTTGACAGGCACCAGACTTTTACATTTTATTCGTACATTTTTATGTTCTACAATTGGTGCTGTATTTTGCCAAAATCTTTGCACACCTATGCATGGGGGGCATGGGTGTACTCAGGAGATCTTGCAGAAAACAACCTGGAGAGTTTTCATGCAGTAACAAACAACAGTGTCTGCTAAGGCTAGGGTCAGACGAGCGTGATTTCTACGGACTGTACGTCCGTGCAGTACGGACATCGTCAGTACGGAAGACGCAGTAGTGGTCACACAGTCCGTTTTTTCACTGACATTTATTTTTTGACAGATGTAGGAGGGACAATAAATTCAATTGCAAAACCATTTTGTCCGTGAAAAATGCAGGACGTATAAATGCAGTCCGTCTGACCACGTTCCATCACTCACACACAAAGCTATGCAGACGTTGCGGACGCAGCGCACTTTGTGCGGCCGTTCTAGCGGTTCTACGTTCTTGCCTGCCTTGCGTCCGTGGGCCGCGGCCGTTGTGCGTCCGCAGTTCAGTGCGGACGTACTTCGTGTGTCGGGCTCCATTGGACTTTATGTCATGCTATCACGGACGTACTTTTAGGCGCGATCACGGACGTGAACACTACGCTCGTCTGACCCTAGCCTAAATCACAGTCCAAAACTACTGTGGGCGTAAAAATCTGAAATTTGAAAAATTACCGCCACACACCTTGTTGCCAAATGTTTTGGGCTAAAACCGTTGCATCCATGGCATCAAAGCACTCCATATGCAATACCTTGGGGTGTCAACATAACAAATATAAACAATTTTCTGGCAATAATTCAAACTGGGGTATGCGGTAGACCCAAAACCAAAGCTAGGCCTAGCTGAAGAAATAATCTCAATTTCAACTCTAATGACAAAGTCATAAAAATTGTATTTGAACCTTCCCAAAATCCTGGCAAACCTAGGCATGGGGGGCATGGGTGTACTCAGGAGATCTTGCAGAAAACAACCTGGAGAGTTTTCATGCAGTAACAAACAACAGTGTCTGCTAAATCACAGTCCAAAACTACTGTGGGCGTAAAAATCTGAAAATTGAAAAATTACCGCCACACACCTTCTCAAATGTTTTGGGCTAAAACCGTTGCATCCATGGCATCAAAGCACTCCATATGCAATACCTTGGGGTGTCAACATAACAAATATAAACAATTTTCTGGCAATAATTCAAACTGGGGTATGCGGTAGACCCAAAACCAAAGCTAGGCCTAGCTGAAGAAATAATCTCAATTTCAACTCCAATGACAAAGTCATAAAAATTGTATTTGAACCTTCCCAAAATCCTGGCAAACCTATGCATGGGGGGCATGGGTGTACTCAGGAGACCTTGCAGAAAACAACCTGGAGAGTTTTCATGCAGTAAAAAACAACAGTGTCTCCTAAATCACAGTCCAAAACTGATGTGGGTGTGAAAATGAAAAATGACCACCAAACAGTATCTAATTTGTTTGGAGCAAACGGATGCATCCATAGCATAAAAACACTCCATTTACAATACTTTGGGGTGTTAGCTTACCAAATATATGCACGTTCATAAAACTGGGGTATGTAAAAAGGCCCCTAAAAAGAAGATAAGCAAAGAAGATACTGTATGTCAAATTAGAAAATTGACAAGCACATGTCAAAGATTGGCGTAGCACCCCAAAAACAACAGAACAAATCTATATATGGGTGGTATCAATTTACTCAGAAGATGTTGCTGAACATATTTTGGGGTGTTTTTTGGCAGTAACCCATAACTGGATTTGACAATTCATGCCTAAAGTACAATGTGTGTGAAAAAATAACACAAAAAGTGACTACCTGAAAGTTTGACAAAGAGCTAGTGCATGGAAAGTGTTAAAATACAACTCTTTGAAGCACCCTAGGGTGTGCCCTTTCTAAAAATATATGGTTTGATGGGGGTAAATTACTTTGGCCGGCTTCAAAAATGTCCAAATAGGACATGGGTGCATGATGACGAAATGTGAAAATTCCAAGTTGGAAAACTGAAATGCGCACCCCCCAAATAAGGCCTTTTAGCCCCCAAATGACCCGACATACCTATACATGGGTGGTATCAATTTACTCAGAAGATGTTGCTGAACATATTTTGGGGTGTTTTTTGGCAGTAACCCATAACTGGATTTGACAATTCATGCCTAAAGTACAATGTGTGTGAAAAAATAACACAAAAAGTGACTACCTGAAAGATTGACAAAGAGCTAGTGCATGGAAAGTGTTAAAATACAACTCTTTGAAGCACCCTAGGGTGTGCCCTTTCTAAAAATATATGGTTTGATGGGGGTAAATTACTTTGGCCGGCTTCAAAAATGTCCAAATAGGACATGGTGCATGATGACGAAATGTGAAAATTCCAAGTTGGAAAACTGAAATGTGCACCCCCAAATAAGGCCTTTTAGCCCCCAAATGACCCGACATACCTATACTTGGGTGGTATCAATTTACTCAGAAGATGTTGCTGAACATATTTTGGGGTGCTTTTTGGCAGTAAACCTTAAAGTTCACAGTACATGTATTCTTAAATTACGTTCAAAAAAAAAAAATCACCAAAATTTTTTTTTTTTTTCAAACTTTGGCATAGATTTGTGGTAAAATGGTTTGCATGGAAAGAGTCAAAATACCCCAAGTTTAATACCTTGATTTGTGTACTTTAAAAAAATATGTATATGTGGAGGGTTATTCAGGAATTAGTGACAGATATCAGTGTTACAATGTCACTATCACTAGTTTTGAAAATAAACTCTTTGGAAATGGCAAAGTGCTACTTGCACTTATTGTTGCATAAAATAAGGAAAAAAGCGAGGAATATGTAAACATTGGGTATTGCTAAACTCAGTACTAAATTTAGAAACTACTAAGGAATAAAAAATTTTTGACGGTTTGATACATAAGAAATTTTGGGGGTCAAAGTTCGAAAAAGTGGTGTTTTTTCAATTTTTGTGTCATATTTCACAATATTTTTTATAGTAAATTATATGAAATGATGAAAAAAATGGTATCTTTATAAAGTCCATTTAGTGACGAGAAAAACAGTGTAAAATATGTGTGGGTTACATAAACGAGTAAGAGGAAAATTTGACGTAAACACTAAGAGCGCAGAAACGTAAAAACAGCTGCGGTCACGAACGGACGGATTTGTGTAAAACCGCCCGGTCACTAAGGGGTTAAGATTAGAGCCAAAATGTTTTTTAATATGGCATAACAAAGTTTTTTTGGTTTTTTTTTTGACATTGGTACCCAGGCATGAGTTTTCATTTGATAAGCACTGTGTGGTGTGTGTGTGTGACACACATAATAAACCAAGAGGAAAGCTCACACAATTTAAAGATTGTGTTAATGATTAAATTGTGTGATTTTTGAGATGATGCGGTTTGTGTAATGGATTGATCTCCCCTTGATTTGTTGTGTCTATTTGTTTTTGAAGCACCCGTCCTTTATGCTTATTAAGGTAAGAGTGCTGCACCCCTGTTGATTTGATTTTTTGATTTGTTAGATATCAATTATAAAAAAATCTGTACTCCTCTCCAGCCTTCATTTGGTTAAAGGAAAAGACTGCCGTTCCCTCTTTATTCATGAAAATTAAGGGCTTAGAGGTGATGAATAATGGAAGTCCCCCACCCAAACATGACTCACAAACACATGACACTGTGGTATGTGTGCAGAGTGAAATCCCTGCAGTGTCTTTGGAGAATAGGATTTTAGGCTGTGATGAATCTAATATGGTTTTACACAGCTTTTTTTTTTTTTTTTTTTTTTTTAATGTAAATAAATAAACGTGGTGCCTGATGTAACGATGTGAGCTCGGCTGGCAACCAAAATAGCAATTTTATGATCATCCTTTTTTTTTTTTTCTCTCGTTTTAAAACTGGTTTTGCCTAAATCGGCACAGCATGTCAGAGCATTCTTGAGTCTGTAGGCTTCACCCTTGTGTCCTGAGTGCATGCTGTGTGCCAAGCGAAGTGTATCTATTTACATCAGGAGGGTTAACGGATATGCTACACACCCTGACCACTATAGCATTTTAAAGTGGCCAGGGTGTGTAGATTATCCATGCCCCCTCCTAGGTCCCTCAAACTCTTTAAAATGTGAAATGAAGTGGAGGGGATCCCTCCAACTCCCACGGGACTAGGCAGTCAGGAGATTTTAACTTCCCGGCTGTCGGTCACTAGCTCCATCAATCGAGACCTCCAGAACGTGAAGCTGGCGGTTGTCGGGGAGAAAACTGATGTATCGGATCTGTGTGTGTACGCTCAGCCCCATCTTTGTGCGCAAGTGCTACAGGACTTGTACGCTAAGCGTGTAGGCACGTTGGCGCTGCACAATTTAGGTCCCCTATGCGACGCAATTTGTCTAAGGGGCACACATTGCTTAGAAAAGCTCAGACCTCCGGGTTTGGAAGTCTCCGAGCTGAAGAGGAGCTGCGTGAGGCGAGGGAGAAAAAGGTGAGTAAAACAGTGGCTGGAATGTCTTTTCAATAATTTATTCACATTTTTATATCCGTAATGGTAAGAGATATTGATTCATGTCCCGGTAGGGCAGTAATTTTCCACCGTTTCATCTTGTGCACAGAGCAAAAACTATCTAGGCACACCAGCAGTTCTTCAAGGATATATTTTCTAGTAAAGAGGAGTATTCAAGTCCCCAGGTGTACTGTTCCTGTGATGTTCCATAGGGGTGGATTGGTCATAAAGTTCATGCGGTGTCTCCTCCTTTGATGTGATATTGCTGCTTGTAGTCGCATGGCTCCAGTGATGTTTCACTGGAGATAACTGGGGGTGCTCGGGCTACAATGCATAATTGTGTGTGATGTGCTTACGCTAGCTTTATGCATAGCCTAATTAGCTACTGCACATAAGGTTGGGTTTGAAAAGGGTCACCTGTAAGGAAGAGTCTCTTCTCACACCTCCCATGATGCTCGGTTAGGGATGCACCGATACCACTTTTTTAAGACAGAGTTCCGATACTTTTCTTCAAGTACTCACCGATGCCGAGTACCGATACTTTTTTTTGTCATGTGACGCTTTCCAATAAGAACAGACCTCATATAAAAATGCCCCCAGCTCATTGATACTCCCCCCCCCCCCCCAGCTCATGGATACTGCCCCAGCTCATGGGATATGCCCCAGCTCATGGAATCCTCCCCCCCGCCCAGCTCACCTGGAGCTCTCTGCGATACTTACCTTCCTGGGCAACCCCGGGAAAGTCTTCGCGCGTTGCGCTCGTTGGAAGGACCCGAGCCGTGACCACGTGGGACCATGTGATCGCAGCTGGGGACCTTCCAACGAGCACACGCGGGGAAACTTTCCCGGCGTCGCTCAGGAAGGTAAGTATCGCAGAGAGCTCCAGGTGCCTGTCCGAATGCTCTATCGGCATTCGGACAGGCCCTGCAGCTGCTCACCGCGTTCATACTTGCCTTCCTGGGCGACGCCAGGAAAGCTTCTGCGCGTGCGCTCGTTGGAAGGACCCCAGCTGCGATCACATGGTCCCACGTGATCGCGGCTGGGGTCCTTCCAACGAGCGCAACGCGCAAAGACTTTCCCGGCGTCGCCCAGGAAGGTAAGTATCGCAGAGAGCAGCTGCAGGGCCTGTCCGAATGCCGATAGAGCATTCGGACAGCTGCCCCAGCCCCTCGGATGCCGGCTCAATGCCGGCTTCCGGTATCGGGAAAAATATCGGTACTGCATGAGTACCAAGTACTCCTGCAGTACCCGGTATCGGCACCGATACTAGTATCGGTGCAACCCTAGTGATGGTCTTCTAGTTTGTCAGTAGTTCTCCTGATTAGGTTACCATGCAGTATGAAAAAGGTATATTATTACATAACAAGAGAAAAAAAGTTGTCGTCTGCGCTCGTTTCTATGTATTCCATGTACAACAAAACACTGAGGTTTTTGTTTGTTTCAATGGCCGTTGCAACGTAAGCTCACTCGCCACTTCAAGGCACCTCTTTATAGAGTGAGTACCTAACCAATGTAACCAAAAGCTGCTCTACTGAGCTGAAAAGCAGCAGGAGGGGCTTGGAGCTGCTAAGAGGCAGAGATATGGTGGGTTTTATTTATACACGCACCAAACGCTTCCCATTTGGGGTTAAAAACAAAAACATGGAAAGAGGAACAGCAGCAAAACGATGGACTGGTGTTACAAGCATAATATACATACATACAGAAAAAATGGCGTCGCGCCCTTACTCACCGGAGCGGCTGCAACAGTCAGGAGTAACAGCCCAGTTAATGTTTAAAACATAACAAGAGAAAAAAAATTGTCACCTGCGCTCGTTTCTATGTATTCCATGTACAGCAAAACACTGAGGTTTTTGTTTGTTGCAGCCTCTCCGGTGAGTATGGGCACAACGTCATTTTTTTTGTGTGTATGTATATTATGCTTGTAACAACAGTCCGTTGTTTTGCTGCTGTTCCGCTTTCCATGTTTTTGTTTTTAACCCCAAATGGGAAGTGTTTGGTGCGTGTATAAATAAGACCCACCATATCTCTGCCTCTCCTTAGCTGAAAAGCTGCAGGAGGGGCTTGGATCTGCTCAGTAGAGCGGCTTTTGGTACATTTGTTAGGTACTCCCTCTACGAAGAGGTGCCTTGAAGTGGCAAGTGAGCTTACGTTGCAACGGCCATTGAAACAAACAAAAACCTCATAGTGTTTTGTTGTACATGGAATACATAGAAACGAGCGCAGATGACAACTTTTTTTTCTCTTATGTTTTATACATTAACTGGGCTGTTACTCCTGACTGTTGCAGCCGCTCCGGTGAGTATGGGCGCAACGCCATTTTTTCTATATTATAACATGATACAGTTTATAGGCTTTTTATAGACTGCAGGTTGTAGAAAATATTAACCATGTCTCTTTGCATAAATAAATTCTAATATGAATAATTATCTCTTACAGGAGAAGATTTTGATTTGAGTGATGCATTTGACGGCCCAACAGGTATGAAGAATGTCTGTGTAAATTGTATGTCCATGTATTAAACTCGTGGAAAAGCTGTATTGTCCTATAAATGACAGTCAACGAAACATGTTCATGCAGGAAAAAATGTAAAGGTCACTCGTTTAAGCACGGTTTCACTGAGGTTCACTGTAGGTTGCAAACAATAAAAGTCACCGTTCTTTGAACTATGAGATTTGGCAATCCACAAAAGTAGACTACAACAGGCAGAGTTTAACACTAAACAGATCAGCTTTAAATTTCGTAATAGGCATAAACTGCGGTTATTCTCGGCTCTGCATTGTTCAGTTGTTTGAGCACTCTTCTCATCCTGACCACTCTACTTTTCTAAAATGGTCAGGATGTGAGGTGTGGCCCCCCCTCCCCCTAGTTTGGCTAAAAAGCTGGATGAAGTGGAGGAGATTCCTCACCACAGTCAGGATCAACAGCCAATTTGAATTTCCTGACTGCCTGTTACTGGTGGCATTTTCACGCAGGGAGCATGTCGACGTCACTATCCGACACCAATCACATTAGTGATCAGTCTCAGAGGCTGCAATGTGCAGCTCAATCCATTGTTCTGCGCAGGCACTACAGGACTTGCGTGTGTAAAGTGCTCAAGTCCCATTGTGCTGTGCAATTTGCCTTCCCTATGCTACGCAAGTAGTGCAGGGAGCACAAATTACGCAGAAAAGTCTCTGGGACTTGCTGGTTCTGGAGTCCCTGAGTAGAAGAGGAGGAGTTGTGCCAGGGGTCAAGTCCTGGGGAAAAAAGTGAGGGAACTCGCCCAAGAATTCCACCCCCCCCCCATTACCTGAAGAAAAAAATATGTATATTTAAATATGTATATCTCGCCCCCCCCGAGAATCATGTGTAACCAGACATAGAACCCTCATAATTACATATATATCCAGCACAGACCCCAGAATTATATATACCAGCAGAGCCCAGGAATGTATGTACCAGCAGAGCCCAGGAATGTATGTACCAGCACAGCCCTTCCAGGAACAGGGATGGATGGGTCACTGTCGTCCTCCTGTGCGTGTGTGTTTGGTGCCTGCAGTCGGCATCCCGGCACGTGACTGGCCCTCCGCCGGCATGCGGGCACGTGACTGGGCCTCTCTGGCCAACCACACGCAGATGCGTGTGTTTCAGCTGAGAAAAACTGCGATCACATGTGCGGCAAGTGACATGGCCACGCGCTCCGCAGCGCAACACGGCTGGGGGTGCGCAAACACCAAACAGGCAGCTGAGGCAGGCAAGAAGATACGTTCCTGCTGCGGGAGAAGTGCGTGAACGCCGTTCCACCGCGTTCCCGCAGGATTCGAGCCCTGAGCTGCACCCGGCAAGGGACAAAAGTTGAGTGAATTCACCAAAAATAAGTAAAGTAATTGGGCAGAGGCTGTTGGTAGCCTCTATTTTTCAGTAGTGTTCCTTAAGTAGGGCTGCAACTAATGATTATTTTCAAAACCTATTAGTTGGACGATTTTTATTTCTTTGATTAATCGATTCATCAGAGAAAAAAAATTACAATTTTGTTCACGTAATAGAAACCCTATGTAAAAACCACCCCCTCTTTTTCTTAACTTTCATACGTACACGCAAAGTGCGCGAGCAGCTGATCAGTGATGGTGCAGTTGCACAGGCCAAGCCCACGTCTGCTTTCGCCTTGAATGTCTGCATGAAAATGGGGGCACTGTACACACCCAGACCCCTTTAGCTTATTAAAGTAGTCAGGCTGTATGGAGTCTAATAAACTGAGTGGGGGAGGGAATGGAGATGGGAAAGAGTCTGGACAAGGGGCCAGACCTAAGAGGGGGGGGGGGATGGCAGCTCCCGACTGTAGAGAGGGAGGCGGAGAGTATGGTGGCGGCACAGAACTCCAGCTCCAAGTAAGGATAAAAACTCCAGTGGCAGTGGCTGGTGAGGCACTGGCTAGTATCAGAGCCAGATATACACAGGTTACGTTGGTTCAGGTTCAGTGCTCCCCAGGATCTGGCTGCTCTCAATGCTCCCCAGGAACTGGCAGCTCTCGGTGCTCCCCAGGATCTGGCAGCTCTCGGTGCTCCCCAGGATCTGGCAGCTCTCGGTGCTCCCCAGGATCTGGCAGCTCTCGGTGCTCCCCAGGATCTGGCAGCTCTCGGTGCTCCCCAGGATCTGGCAGCTCTCGGTGCTCCCCAGGATCTGGCAGCTCTCGGTGCTCCCCAGGAACTGGCAGCTCTCGGTGCTCCCCAGGAACTGGCAGCTCTCGGTGCTCCCCAGGAACTGGCAGCTCTCGGTGCTCCCCAGGAACTGGCAGCTCTCGGTGCTCCCCAGGAACTGGCAGCTCTCGGTGCTCCCCAGGAACTGGCAGCTCTCGGTGCTCCCCAGGAACTGGCAGCTCTCGGTGCTCCCCAGGAACTGGCAGCTCTCGGTGCTCCCCAGGAACTGGCAGCTCTCGGTGCTCCCCAGGAACTGGCAGCTCTCGGTGCTCCCCAGGAACTGGCTGCTCTCGGTGCTCCCCAGGAGCATTGTATCAAAGGACAGGGTGCTGCTCCTGTATTAAGGTGCTTTGGGCCGGGGGTTCTGTATTAGGATGCTTTGGGCTAGTGGTTCTGCATTAGGATGCTTAAAGCATCCTAATACAGAACCACCTGCCCAGAGCAGCCTAATACAGATCCACTACTAGCCCAACGCATCATGCTTTGTGCTGGTGGTTCTGTATTAGGATGTTTTGGGCAGGTGGTTCTGTATTAGGATGCTTTGGGCAGGTGGTTCTGTATTAGGATGCTTTAAGCATCCTAATACAGAACCACCTGCCCAAAGCATCCTAATGCAGAACCACTAGCCCAAACCATCCTTATACAGAACCACCAGTCTAAAGCATCCTAATACAGAAACCTGCCACCCCTGACCACTAGCCCATAGCATCCTAATACAGAACCACTAGCCCAAAGTATGATGCTTTGGGCTAGTAGTGGATCTGTATTAGGCTGCTCTGGGAAGGTGGTTCTGTATTCGGATGCTTTGGGCTACTGTTTCTGTATTAGGATGCTTAAAGCATCCTAATAGAGAGCCACTAGCCCAAAGCATCCTAATACAGAACCACTAGCCCAAAACATCATGCTTTGGGCTAGTAGTGGTTCTGTATTTGGATGCTTTGGGCAGGTGGTTATGTATTCGGATGCATGTTGCTACTCAAGGCTTACCACGATCTGGCAGCTTTCAGGGCTCCCCCACAATGTCTGTGTCTTCCTCCTCCAGGCAGCGCAGTGTGGCACTGAGGCCACACTTTGAGCACAGCCCCACGCCCACTGATTGGCGCAGGACAGTCACATCACTGTCCTGCACCAATCAATGCATTGGAGGCATGCCTCCCATGCAGGAATTTTTTGAATGGCTTGGACCAATAGTGCTTTCCTATTGGTCCAAGCTATACATTGCTCTCCCAGGGCCTCGGAGGCTCTGGTAGAGCAATGTCCAGGAGTCAGGATGTGGGCAGTGCTTGGATGTCTGTTCATTGAACAGATGCGCCACACTGC
The DNA here is from genome assembly GCA_009667805.1 of Leptobrachium leishanense. NCBI lineage: Eukaryota > Metazoa > Chordata > Amphibia > Anura > Megophryidae > Leptobrachium > Leptobrachium leishanense. Next base: position 105,935,677 of record CM019064.1, read on the forward strand.
CCACTTCTTGGCAGCCTACATGATTTGCGTAGCATCCTGCTACGTAAATTGCGTAGGCTCAGGCTGCTGCAAGAAAAAAAAGAATGAGAAGATGGACGGAGCCGACGGGAACGCAGAGCAGGTGAGTTTGACTTTGCTTTATCTATTTGTGTAGCTGTGCTGCAGCCCTTAATGGCAAGGGAGGCTCTGCCACCCCTGACCGCAAGTCCCTGCCTGGTGGCACAGTTCCTCCACCCATTGTCTATGCTATAGTTCTGCTACTGTTGTAAACTAAATAATAACAAACTGGTTATGACTGACATAACCCTAGAACTAAATCATAAAGCGTAAAGTAGCGGTACGTCTTTTCCAATCCTCTTCGAATTTGTGTCTGAGGTTATTACTGTATAACTCAACCGTGTGTGCTGTACACTTAATCGACCAACCGATTAATTGATAAGGAAAATAGTTGACAACCATATTCCTTATTGATTAGTTATCGTTTAACCGATAAGTTGTTTCAGCCCTATACTTAAAAGGTTTTAAAGATCTCTAGTTTAAATAGGCTGTATGGCAGGGCTGTAAAATTCATGCCCCCCCAGATGTTGATGCCTACAATTTCCAGAGTTTTTGCAATGCAATAGATGGCCAGGGAATATTGTGAGTTGTAACACAAACCTCCTGGAAGGGTTGGAGTTTCACAGCCGAGCTCTACGATAAGAACCCTAAACCGCTTTGACTGTCACACCGGTGAAATCTACACCAAATAACTTCAGCAAAATCTATACTGGCAATAAACTCAATTGTAAAATAAGCGGAGAAATGTGCTAGGCAACTGCGGTGGAAAACCTGGTGAAAGGCACAGTGAACTACATTGACTGTTCTTTGATCCATTGCAGTTCTCAGTTTGCAGACACAATACCACCATTCTTTCAATTAAAGAAAATTAACCCCTTGACTAAGGACAGGTCCCAAAAGTCATGTATTTAACTTGTGAGAATTATCTCCCTGTAGCCTTTGAAGTGAAGAAATGAAGCTAGTTACACTTGTTTGCCTTGCCCAGATCTCATTGCAACACTAGAGCCTGACCCACAACCGGGTAAGAAAAAAAAGTTGTTTACTGTGTTCACCTTTAAATGTGATCATTTCCCATGCTAGAAGACTGACATTTAAAAGTGACCCCTTTTTGGATACGTGAGTGTCTACTCTTTCTAATGATATGTTAATCTGGAAAGCAGCAGATTTTATAGAATCGAAAATAAACCTGCAGGAAGAGTTAATCGGGTAGTTAGTGGGGTAGAAACCTTGCCCCTGTCATCTCAGAATAACTTGCTGAGACAACACACTGCAAAATGAAAAGTACAGAAACCATCCTTTAAAATGAGGGGTCACTTGCCCCCTTAAGAAGTAGATGATCACCATAAAAAGGTGAATGTCTGTCCCCTATGGTTGGCAAAGAATAGTTTATTTTGGCAGGATGTGCAATTCTATAGCTCAGTGTAAGGGCAGGGGCTGTGACCCCTGTATAATGTGCGTATGGAACCCAATAGCAAGCCGTCGGGGACCAGGAGGTGTATATAAGCAACTGAAAATTTACTGAGCTGAAAAAGGAATACAAGTCCAGAACAAAAGACTATAGTCTTTTATAAAAAGGTATTTTATAAAAAGGTATCCTTGGTTAGAACAAAGTCTAGAACAGAGGATTGCGAGTAAGGGTCTTCGGGTTTAGAAGTGATACAAAGTCCAGAACGAAGGGTTGAAGAAGAAGGTAACGTGGGCTGTAGCCTTTGAGACAAGCCTGGGTTGTGGATCTGGAACTGGTACCGTGGTTAAGGAACAAGCCTGGATACAGGATCTGGAGCTGGTACCGTGGTAGCGGAAGCAAGTGTGGATGCAGGGTCTGGAGCTGGTACCGTGGAGGCAAGACTGGATGCAGGATCTGGAGCTCAGGATTCACTTGGAACAGGAACGAAGAGGGAACACTGGATAACTGAAGCGGTGAAACCACAGGATAACCTGGTTAATGAACTGAGAAAGGCGGCAGGTTTAAATAGGGTTCAGAGGATCATGAGAACACCGTTCACCTGGGACTCGTAGGTGGAGCTGGGATACCTGAGTACTTGATAGGTTAATTGGGGGCATACGAGGATCTCCAGTGCAGGTGTCATGCAGTAACCGTAAACTACCAGCAGAGGGCGCCAGAGTACCAAGCTCGTGTCTTAATTGGATAGGCGATCGCGCGTGCACGCTTTGTTCCTCGGCATTCGACTCCTGTCGGCGGTGTGGGGCGGACCTTGAGCTCTCTCCTGCTTGCGGGCAGAGAGCGTGGAGCGGCGCGCCACGAGGGACCTCGGGTGAGTATTGCAGGCGTCCCAACATGGCGGCCGGGTCCAAGAGCGGGGCATGACACTCAGGGGTACTTGAGGACCGAGCTTGGGAACCACTAACAGGTCAGGTTTTCCAGATATCTGAAGCACAGCACATGTGATATGATTGGCTGCTCAGTGATTGCAAGATTCAGTCTGCTTTTCTCCAAGGTAATCCTTAAAATCTGACCTGATAGGGCGGCTAATGTCAAACGCAGTCTACGTACACTCTGCGTGCGTGCATAACGCACGTATGTACTGACCGAAGATACTGTGGACACCACACGGTCTGTTTTTTTTTTTTTTTTTTGACAGATGTAGGAAAAAAGGGAAATATGGGAAATGTAATTAATTAAAATTTAAAGACAGGTACAGTCAGCCAGACCATCTAAACTTCTGAGCGTCAACGTAATGTGCGTCGCAAATGCGCTGCGTCTGATGTCACGTCATGATGCACACAGGACGCTACGTGGACGCGGCGCACTCTGTGCGTCCGTCATAGCACTTTTAAGGTCGAAGCCTAAATGGTGTCCTTTGCCACCTGGGTGGTGCGTGCGCACTTCGGTGCGCACATACTTCGTGTGATGGTCTCTGATCACAAATCAATGCTACGACGGACGTTAAACTTTGCGGCGACACGGACGTGATGACTGTGTTCGTCTGATGCTAGCCTTAGGGGTACTTGAGGACTACGGTTGGGAACCACTGCTATAGCTCATCTCATGATGTACTTTGAAAGAGTGGAATCTCACCTTTTTGTACTAGGGGTCACATCACTCTCTAATTTGCAGACAATTTTTTTAATTTTATTTTTTGAGGGTTGATGACTTTCAGCAATCTTATCCCCCTCATAGAGCACTAAATCTTTTTGGGACCCATTTTGGAAAGAGCACCACCTCTTCCTTATGAGGAGTCCCATTCAGTGGTGACTGTCAAGAGCTCACAGCAGGAACAGTGATCATCTAATGGCACCATGTGCATTTAATGCAAATTCAGATGGGTGGGTATCCCCGTAATACAGAGGGGGGCGTGATGCCCCTTATTTGAAAGAATTTTTCCTGCTTTTTTAACAAGTGTCCCTGTGTCAGTCCAGCTGCCAGCTGATTTTTATAGTAATGACAACCTGCAAAATTAGAAATCTGCTCTAGGTAATATAAAGGGGAGCATATCACACCCTCCTTATAGAAATCTCACATGATCACTTATTTGATTGTCTTTTCCCACCATTCAAATGAGGGGTTTTATTCTTTTTATTGCTGTGAAGTGACAATCAGGGCAGAGGCGTAGTAAGGTCATGAGGTACCCGGGGGCAAGTCCTCCCCTAGTGCCAAACCCCATGTTTTAGATTAAATAATGTGTAATAACGTATTATGCCATTACTTTCAAATTTGCACAGTGTGGGAAATGAAGTTGGATTATTGCAACGACATTGTTTGCGTTATAAGTGAATAATGCCACTGCCTTAGAACAGAGAGGAGAAAGACATTTGGGAATTTATTATCTTTTCGCTTTTTTATTTTTACACCTTTTTATATGGTCCTGTTTGGTATCCTTGGAAAGGCCAGACTCTATACTTTCCAGTGACACTTCATCTGACCTTGTGGGGAGTACGTTATGGTAATGCAGGGGTCTAAGGCTAGGGTCAGACGAGCGCATTGTGTGTGGACTGTGCGTCCGTACTTTCTGACTAATGACAAGGTAGTGGCCACACAGTCCGTTTTTGTGACTGAGGTTTTTTTTGACTGACGTAGAAGGGAAAATAAATTAATATGAAAAACATTTTGGCACTAGGCCCGGTGTGATCGCACTTATCTGTTAAGAGTATCTTCGACAAATATGTCAACACGTTCACCTTATTCTTTAAAAAGAGTAAACTTCGACATAAACCTATTTGTTGAAAAATAGAAGAGAAAACTCGATGGTGCAATATCGTTTGAATCCATCATAAATGGATGGATACACTTTGTATATAAAACTCCCAAGGGGGCCCTGAAATGGCTCAAGGTGAATCGCCTCTTGACCACTCTGGGGGGTCACACCCCTTGATATACGATTGTTCACACTTGAATCTTCAATAGGTGACACTTTAAGAACTTAAAAGGAAGAAAGAATCTCCATTGCGCAAATATCGCTGTTCTTATATCATATCAATTAGTGTGTAGTATAATACTCACAATTTTCTGAGCCTCTCCCAATAAAGTGGCTCAGTATAAAAGACAATGGAAAATCAATAGCAATGTAATCAGCTTCCTTGAACCAGAGAACGCCAGTTGGCATCACCGGTCTGTACTTCAAGTTGGTTTTAAAGTAAAAACATTTATTCCAATTGAATAAAACAACAATATACCGTATATACTCGGGTATAAGCTGACCCGTGTATAAGCCGACCCCCCCCCCTACTTTTTCCCAAAAAAATGTGAAAACTTATTGACTCGCGTATAAGCCTAAGCGGGATATTGCCCCAGCTCACACATGGATATTGCCCCAGCTCACACATGGATATTGCCCCAGCTCACACATGGATATTGCCCCAGCTCACACATGGATATTGCCCCAGCTCACACATGGATATTGCCCCAGCTCACGCATGGATATTGCCCCAGCTCACGCATGGATATTGCCCCAGCTCACGCATGGATATTGCCCCAGCTCACGCATGGATATTGCCCCAGCTCACGCATGGATATTGCCCCAGCTCACGCATGGATATTGCCCCAGCTCACGCATGGATTTGCCCCAGCTCACGCATGGATTTGCCCCAGCTCATGGATATGCCCCAGCTCATGGATATGCCCCAGCTCATGGATATGCCCCAGCTCATGGATATGCCCCAGCTCATGGATTTGCCCCAGCTCATGGATTTGCCCCAGCTCATGGATATGCCCCAGCTCTCACCTGGATATTGCCCCAGCGGCAGCCAGCTCTCACAAGGTCCTGTACAGCGTGAGTCCGTCCGTGTTGAAGGGGATGCGGCTGCTTGCGAGCGCAGGTCACGTGGTCCAGCCAGTCAGGTGGTACAGAGACTCAGTACCACCTGATTAGCCAGACCACGTGACCGGCTGCGCCTGCACGCAGCCGCATCCCCTTCAACAGGACGGACTCACGCTGTACAGGACCTTGACTCGGGTATAAGCCGAATCGCGTTTTTTTTTACTCAAAATCTGAGTCAAAAAACTCGGCTTATACCCGAGTATATACGGTACTAGTAAAAAATAAGACGCGGTTCGCCTAGTCCTTCTGTAGGCTTCCTCAGTCTTAAATTATCTGTCCGTTTTCGTGCGGCTATAAATAGTCGCTTCATAATCTAACCTGTCCATCACCTGTGTGCGATGACCACGCATGCGTTCCAATCATAGTTCCGGCGTGCGTTCCACAGACTCTCCTTCCGGTGATAACTTCCGGTCATGTGGCCACATATCACACCCGATTCTCCATAATGGGTTCCGTTGTATTCAATGCGCTCGACAGATGTTGTGAAGCTGATCTTTACCCGATCGTGCGCGCTATGGGCACAGATGATAAAACATTATACTATACATATACATAAAAGACCCTTAATTAGAGCTAATAACACTGCAAGTCTAACTTAATTAACTCAAAGCAATTAACCCGACCTCACGCCTATACATTAATCTTACTATTGGTGGTGGGACATGGTAATTCAGATTATAATCGTGACAATTTAATCTTTAAATAGATTGGTATTAGGGATGCACCGAAACGAAAATTTCCGGCCGAAACCAAAAATTTGGGATCGGTTCGGCCGAAAACCGATACGAAATGGAAAATCAGACATGAGAACCAGGACCTGGAGGCCAGGGACTCGCCTGATCCCGAAGGCCGGCCGAGCACGCTGCTCAGCCGGCCTCCAGGCTCAGGCAAGCCCCTGGCTCGTCTGGGCCTTGAAGGTCCAGCCGAGCCGGGGGGCTCGCCTGAGCCTGGAGGACGGCCGAGCAGCCTGCGAGAGCCGGAAGACTGTCACCACTGGAGCTCAGGACCGAAGTAGGAGGATGTAGGTTAGTATGTTGCCTACACATAGTCCATACATCCTCCTACTTCGGCCCTGAGCTCCAGCGGTGACCGTCCTCCGGCTGTCGCAGGCTACTCGGCAGTCCTCCATGCTCAGGCGAGCCCCCGGCTTGGCCTGGGCCTAGAGGCAGATGTTGCCTTCACATACTCACCTGCATCGGCCCTGAGCTCCTCCAGCGATGGCAATCCTGCAACCAGTGCCCACGGTGTCGGTCACCGGTATGACGTCACACAAAGCTATGCGGACGCAGCGCACTCTGTGCATCCGTTGTAGCAGATTTACGTTCTTGCCTAACCTGCGTCCGTTTGCCGCGTCCGTTATGCGTCCGCAGTTCCGTGCGGACATACTTTGTGTGTGGGGCTCCATTGGTCATAATTCTATGCTGTAACGGACATACAAATGTGAGGCAACACAGACGTGATCAGTGCGCTCGTCTGACCCGAGCCTAAAGGACCCACTACGCAGTGGAGTAAGTTTCGATGAAACCATGAATAAGAACGCATTCCTCCTTCCCCGCCACACTTGCTGCTGCTGTGGAAAATGAGAAGGTGAGGTAACGTAGCAATATTATTCACTTTATTATTGAAAAGTGAATAATACTGCCGCTTTTGGAGGGATTTTCTTTTTTTTTTTTTTACACCTCCCTGGCGGTCTATTTATTCAGAAATGTCTTGTCAATTCCCCCCCCCCCCCCGCAGTGGCATCCCGTGTGTTGCTCAGGGGTACATCACCTCTACCTGCGCTCCCTCGATGTCCCCAGCTGTCTACTCCGGCGACCGCGACTTTATACTGCCTGGTTTCCTTCTTGCTAGAAGGAATCCAGGAAGTATGATTTTGCGATCGCCGGAGGAGACTGCAGAGATCATCTAGGGAGCACAGGGAGAGGTGATGTATACAGCCCGAGTGTCTCGGTTACTGCTCTCAGCGGTGAAATTTAACCCCGAGACACACTCAAGAACACCGCCAGGGAGGTTAAGATTACCTGGTCAGGTTTGTCATTGGAAAGGCCAGGATCTGGCCAATGACACCAAAACTGACCTCATGTTAAACAGTTCAAGAGATACGGGGGTCCAAATGACCCCAGGATCTCTTGTATTGGGATTCCCTCTTCATGACGTCATCGTATCTGAGATGACAGCCGGGGGGGCAGTCCCACAGTGAGAGATTACATGCAAGATGTCAACCCGCTGTGTTTGAAGCCCCAGATCGGCACCGAACTGGGGCAATGCATCAATTGCCCCTGTTTGTGGTGCCCCCCCCACAGGCACCTGGGGGCAAGTGCCCCCCTCGCTACATCACTGAATCAGCGCAATAGTGAACATCTGTCAGTAGCCACCAAATTAATTTCATAGTGATTTTTGTGTTTGCTTTCAGATACAACTTTTTATGGGATAAATAAATCGCAGATCTCAAAAATAATGGTAGAACTGAGGGAGTGTAGAAATGGATAATATCGTGGCAATTTCTATTAAGTGGGAGAGTGGTGCATGCAGTTTTGTCATTTGTGTTTAATTTTTTAATTTTTTTTATTTACAAGTTTTGATAGGCATATGTGCGCCCATGCGAGAGCAAAATGGCACATGTCACCCCTCTGAGAAATAAGATATATATTTTTTGTAGCTTTAAAACCCTCTCCATGTCTTTATATTTGATATTTTATCCTGGCTCTCGCTCTATATAAAATGGTGAAATGGTACAAATGAGTAAAAACGTGAAACCATTTTAGTTTCAAAATATACATTTTTTTTATTTTATTTTCATTAATGGTGCGTGTGGAGCTTAAGACCATGTCTGCTTTCTCCCCAAACAGAACTACGAACGCTGCGATAGATCTGTCGACATGAAAGCGGGGTGAGCTGGGGGGGGGGGCACGCCACGCAGCCTGACCACTTTAGTTTATTAAAGTAGTCAGGCTACATGGAGTGTCCCATACAATAATTTCATGGACAAACTGAGTGAGAGGAGGGTCTGGAGGCAGAAGTGAGGGCGTTTCGGCAAGGGACTTGACCAAAAGTGTGAGGGGGAGTGGGTTTGGGCAAAACACTGAACCTGAGTGTGGGAGTACTTTCGTGTAAAGGGTCCAGACCAAAGGGAAAGAATGGCAGCTCCACACCATAGAGGGGGTGACGGGGTGGTGGAACAGGACTCCAGCTTCAAGTAAGGATAAAACACCAGTGGTACAGCACCCATACCCAGTGGCAGCATCCCAGGGATTGTCATGGCACTACTATTGTAAACTGAATAAAACCAAACTGGTTATGTCTGACATGATTTTAGAAATAAATCCTACAATCAGCTCCAAACCAGCGTTACAATGTTCATCTCAGTCTGGCTCTGAACAGTGTTTGCTGTACACAAGTCGATTCAATACACAACCGATTAATTGATAGTGAAAATCTTTTGTATAATTGGGATCCACTTCTTTTTTTTCCTTCTCCAGCAAATCCCTCATGAATCAGTGCCTTGCTCTCAGATTAACAGCGATTCACAGCTGACAAAAAGCCTCCTTTTAGGCCATAGAAGCAGGACGTGTGATCTTCTGCTCCTTACAGGGAGGGGATATGACCTCCCCTCCCTTCTATCCTTGTGATGAGGGGAAAAAATTCTCACAAGCAAGATGAACCCTTTTTTATAGACCTAGTTTATCAACTAGGGCAATGGGGTGAAGCGGATCTGTGAGATGCAGTGTGTCCAGGAAAGGGCTACTTTTATAAAATTAACCCCTTCACTAAGTGATTTTCCTAAAAATCCACGGCCAGGAACCAGTGGATTTTTGTATAATCCTTTTTAATTTTACAGTAAGAAATATTTGGGAATATTCCCATGTATTTCTTAATTTATACTATTTGACAGGCAGATGTCGCCTTCTATTGGCCAAAAAGTGTAACTGCAGCGTCTGTCAGCTGTTGAATGCCCCATAAATCAGGGTGATTTTAACCAGTTTTGGCACCTTGTGCATTATGCACACAGGGCTAAAACTTTGGGGGCACCTTCTTAAGCCCAAAAGCAAACGAACTTTGTTTGCAACAAAATAATTTCATTTGCTATCATACAGCATAGCCTCAGATTGTTCTGTCTGCTACCGCTGATTGCCACCATGATCTTGTATACACAAAGGGGATAAATAGGTGGCGTAGTCTGATCAGGTAAAACAGTGGTTCGCAACCCTGATGCTCAGGGCCCACTAACAGGCCAGGTTTGCCAGATAGCTGAAGTTCAGCACCGGTGATATGATTTGCTGTTCAGTGATTGCAGGATTCAGTCTACATTTCCACAAGGTAAATCCTTAAAACCTGGTCTGTTATGGGGCCCTGACGACCAGGGTTGGGGACCACCTGAAGTAAGTTACTTATGGGCAGTGCTTTTTTTCTGGAAAAAATAGGTGGGGGTACTCTCACGCCCAGGGAAAAACTGATTATTATGACTATTTTCATGTCCTAATAAACAATAGTTGTAGTTCACTTAAAGGAAGACCCTATAAAAGGAACCATATTTTTTTAATACTGTGTTCCTTTAAATGAACTACAACTATTGTTGTAACCCTATGGGGGTTATCCACTAAATGCCTCTGTTGCAAGAAAAATCCATATTGCAGGGCAGTTAGCTGGGGTTTTTTTGTTGTTTTTTGCAAAGATGGCACGGAGCGGATAATCCCTTAGCATTTGTGAGCACCACAGCAATGAAACTCAGAAAAACTGAGTATGTATGAACTCCACAGCAATAAAACGCACAGTAATGCACAGTGTGTATGAGGTCCACAGCAATGAAACTCACTACCGCCTTACAGTGCCAGCTCCTCTGATCACACCACTTGCCTGACATTCCGCAGCTCTGGAAGATGTGTGTGTGTGAACATTCTGCAGCCCCCTCCCCATGCTGTTGAAAGTTTCAGCGGCTGCCGAGAGAGGGAGCAGCCCTCCCTTGTCACTTACTGGGGGAGGGGGAGGTTTATCAGTCCCTACATACACTCCTGACAATCGGAAGCATTCAGGAGCAACATGAGCTACCGAGCGCTTCCGATTCTCTGCCTGCCACTGCAGGAGGAGGGCGGAGCATCATGCTCTCTCCTGTTAGTTCCGGCTGGTGGTGAGGTGCCGGTACTGCGTACCCCCTGAAAAAAAGCCCTGCTTTTTTTCCTTGGGAAGGGAGAAAATCTATTGTGAATAGGGATAAAGTTGCCAAATCTCCACTTTATCCTGGACATACAACTTCCACCTGTTGATGTTCAGTGTATGAAAGTGCTACCCTGCAGTATGTAGAATTCATGCTTCAGGATGAAAATCGACTCACTGAAGGTAGTGTGATTCCCTTCCTGCTGATTAACCTTATCCCGCTGGGAAGCACTTTAATGTTCCTGACACATGGCCAATTTGGGAACCCTAGAGGGTTGGGAACTCTAAGGCTAGGGTCAGACTGAGGCAGTGCGAACGCGCGTTCTGGCGCACTTAATCACGGCCGTGCTAGCAGCAGATGCCGGGCAATGACGGCCAATATACGAAGTACGGTCGCACAAAAGTCCGGCTGCGCAACGCAAGTGGAAAATGAACGCATTTTTTCGAGAACGTTAAACCACTAGTACTGACGTACAGAGTGCGCTGCGTCCGCTAGCGGCGTGTGTGCGTGATTAGGAGACATCAGACGCTGCTAATGTCCGGCCAACATAACGTCCAGACACAAAAAGTGTTTTATTGATGATCCGTACAAAATCACGGACGAAAATGCGCATAGTATGACCACTATCACGTATTCTGTGAAAAAATGCGTCCATTCGTTCGAACGCACTTTTTCACAGACAACATAAAAATGCGTTAGTCTGACCCTAGCCTCAGCTGGAAGAGGGAACTGTTGCTAAAATGAAGATGTGGTGAGCACAGGAAAGTGTGTGTTTGTGTGTTTTAGTTAAATACACACAATTTCTTTGCTTCTAATGAAGGTTTTTTTTCTTTTGTGGCATGTATTGGATCAGAACTCTAACAGAAGATACCCAATATTAAAGCACAGCGTCACAAAAACATGATGGCACATCCCAGCTATTAAATATGTCATTGTCCTCCCTTTTTAGGCTAATGTCAGACGAACGCATTCTGAGCACACTTTGCATCCGTGCACAACTGACGTACTTTCTGACTGATACTTTAGACACCACACGGTCGGTTTTTTTTTTTTTTTTTTACTGACTTTTTTCTGACTGTAGATGGAAAATAAAATTAATATGTAAAATGAAAAAAATTGATACATGATATGAAAAACCATTTTGTCCGCCAAAAATGCAATCCGTCTGCCTACGTTCCATCACTCGCGCACAAAGCTACGCGGACGTGGCACAATCTGTGCGTCCGTCCTAGTGGATTGACGTTCTTGCCTAAATTGCGTCCGGTGCCACGTGCGTTGTGCGTCCGCACTTCAGTGCGGACATACTTCGTGTGTGGGTCTCTATTGATCATAATTTTATGCTACGACGGACGTTAAAATGTGCGGCAACACTGACGTGATCACTGCGTTCGTCTGACACTGGCCTCCGTGGGGGAATTTTGTGAATACCTGTTTAATTCTACCACAAAACTTCATCTCTTCTTCACAGGATTCCTGTATATTTGTGGTTACTTTTTGTTTTTAGAATTCTGATGGGAATACTGCTCAGATCAGGCAGGAGGACTAATGCTTGAGTAAATTTTTAGTACAATTTGTTTACAAAATGATTTTTTTCTCTTCAGTTGAAACCACTCCAAAGAAACCTGTAGCTCCTTCAAAAGCCGCCCCGGTTGATGATGGTAAGTACAATGCTGTGGTTACCCCCTCTGATTCTTTTGCTCTCTGGTTTTGAATGTGAAATTTGCTTGACGGAGCAGATGTAACCTGCCACTATTTTTCATATATTTTAATGAAGCTAAAATGTGTATTTGACGAGCGTCACTATGAACTTGGGGTACATGGCTCTAGAGGTGGAGGCCTGATGTTCTCTATTGTTTCAGTCAACTCTCCTACGTTGAAGTCACCTTGTATCTACAATTCTAGGTGCAGGGTGTTTGTCTGTGCTATGCATGAGAACTATTATTAACTGTTACTATGCTTTATGATTACTGCGTGGGTCACTGTAGCCCTTTCCAACTCCCTCTATCTACAATATGTTTACACCGGTTAACCACTTCGCTGTGGAGGACGCGCTCCGCGTGTCCTCCCGCAGGAAGCGTTGGCTGCGGAGGACGCGCTGAGCGCGTCCTCCCTTTGCAGCCAGTGATCGGCCGAATCCCGGCCGATCGCTGTGGCCCCGGTGCGGGCTGACATCCTTGATCCGGAACATCCGGAACCGCCATGGGCACCAATAGATGTCATCGTGCCGCCGCAATGACATTTATTGAAGGCGCCCCCCCACGAGTGCAGATGAGGTGCCTGAAAGGGAGGGGGGAGGTCCTTCGAACCTCTCTCCCTCCCGATCACTGGGGGCCAGCGATCAAAGCCAGGCATAGTTTGGAAGGGCACAGCCTGCCCTTCCAAACGGTGCCTGGCTTTAAACCCTTGGGTGCCGGATCACGATTCGGCGCCGAAAAGCGCTGTATCATGATACTCTCCCGGAGCTGGCTGACATCTTGGATGTCGGCCAAGCTTCCGGGAACTCCCCCTGACGACTGGCATCATCGTGCATAGCACTATGTCAGTCCTAGAGTTAACCCCTAGCTGCCACCAATGGTGTAGATAGGGGGTTCATTGGAACCCCCTATCTCATGATCCGTGGCAGCTAGGGGTTAGTGTTTGGTATCGTTGGATCGGCCAGAGCATGGCCTTTCCAACAATACCAAACATAACCATGTAAAAAGTTAATTAATTAATTTTTTGTTAATGCAGCAATATTGTTCCCATTTCAATTATAATGTGAACAATGATGCTGCACTAACGATTTTTGTATGGGGTGCGTTTGTTAAAAATTGCGTGATTTTCCCCCACAAAAATGTAACGATTCCCTGTTTCAAATTTTTTTAACAAGCGCACCCCATAGAAAATATAACCGCAAACGCTCGCATGTTAAAATGTGCAAAAACACTTTACACAGTGTAAATTATTGAAAATTCTAAATTTATTGCATTTTTTTGTTATAATATAGAGACCGGACATGACGTATACATACAATAATGATATATTATGAATCTGCCAGAAAGAACGATCTATAATATGTCTGGGTCATATAATAAAATATGGCTTGAAAACGCGTTTAAACATGATGAGCGAAACCGGTAAAAATGACCTCAGCACACAGGCGTGAAATGGCTCAGCAGCAAAAGGGTTAAAGGTTGGAGTGGTCTTTGTTTGCCTTGTGTGGCAAACATTGCCCCTTATTAGATACTGTATAATATGAATCCAATTTTTATCCTCAATCTGTTATTGTCCTATTGATCTTTTTTGTTGGCGTGTTGCACAATGTGTCTTGGTGACCAGATTTAATTCTTGTGGCAGGCAGTGATTCCAGAGCTGTCACAGCAATACACCAGGGAGGTATATATATCTCATTAATCCCTTACCGCTCCGGGATGTTCTCTGCCACCCTGGCGGCAGGAGAACTTTGAAGATGCAGGGCGTACTGGTACACTAGCTGCAGTGGGATGGCTTGAGCTCATGCCGTCCTCCCGCAACCAATGACGCGTGCTGTGCATCGGCTACTGGGGTGGGCTGAAATCTGCGGCCCGCGCGACAGCTGTCAGTCAAGGCGTACATGGATGCCTCGCAGTATTTAGCCTCCCCTGCCCGTCGTTAAGGGTTTAAAGGCAGGGTTCCTCCCTGACTGTTCTAACCTCAAGATCTGCTTGCTGACTCATTGCTGGGGAATGCTATCACTGCGCTTTCAGTGTACCAGCTGGTTTACAAGCGTTTTCATCTCAGGCATCATGCCCACGGTCATAAAACTTTAGGGTCATGCTCTGGAATTTAAATGCAAACATATATTGTTTGCAATAAATTAAATTCCTTTGCATTGCTCCTGTGGCACACCATGTCATGTATACTCCATATTGGAGCATCAGGTTGTGTCTTGCAGATTGAGTAGAGCCTATGTTGGTATTGATGGGATTAAGCATTTAAATGACTGGGAAGCACTGTTGGTGCTAAAGCAGCGTCTCGATATGTAATCGTTGGCACTAGAAGCTTAACGTTTGGCATCGCTATTCCGATGTTGACGCTACAGTCAGGTGGAATGGTTTTGCGCCTCGCAGCTTGCACAAAAGGAAAAGGGTTGCAAATCACTGCACCGTAGTATGTGTATCCATGGTTTGTATAAGAAATGCTAAATCCCTACTTGCACCTGGGATACCTAGGTATCTGAAGAGGTGTTAAAACGCAACATTTTGAAAAGCCTGCTGTGACTGATGCTATAGAGTTAAAGGATTGGTGTGTACACGCTTTCATCATTTGAGAGTCTTCAGGATTCCCATGTTTGTAAATATCTCTGAATTTTTATTGAGAGCTGATCAGTTGTAGCTGAGCTGACCTGATTTTATTCCATGCTTTCCAGGCTTTGATCTAGGAGATGCTGTGCCTGAAGGTAAGAACTTGGATGACAATTTGCAACAAAAGTTGTGTTTTATTTTATTTATTTTTGTTTCACCTCTGGCTTCTCAGCTCTTCTTTAAACCAACAAAGGAAATATCAAAATTTTAACTTTTGTCATAAAGTTTATTGTACAATTTATCACAAATAATGTGTGTATAAAATCCATATATGTATTTTTTCCCTTGGAAACCCATACTTAAAATCTTCATCTGCTTACCATTTGCTGTTGTTCAGAGGAATGTTCGATTAGTTTTCCCAAAGGAAGACTATTATTTCAATGCCCCCCCCCCCCACTCCAACACACAGAATTTCTGTGACTACAACTCTAGGTTCCATTAAAGAGCATTCTCCTTAAATCTCTACTTTAGTATTGAGTGGACAAAACTGTGATTGGAGACGTAGGGCACTATTCCCTAGTTGGCGTTAACATTAGCGCCTCGATATGTAAGCTTTACCACCAGGATAAAGGAGTTTAACGCATCCGTTTTTGCGCGAGCTTACTGTACTTTGCAGTCCCCATGTTAAGTATAGGATGTGCAATCGTCTATTAGTGTTTTGAAAAGTAAGGTATTGCAAAGTGCTAGCGCTCATTACCACAGGGAGGCTCCGTGCCATATTTTAGCTACACCTAAAACATGGCGCTACACGATTCAGCAAATGCAGAATCATGTAGCACCCCCTTAAACCCTTCCCCCAATAAATGTTATGCTCTCCTCTTATTTCATGGTGAGAACGGTGGCACGATCCGCCACTTCTTGTTGCAGAGTGAGCCCAGGAACAAATATTTCCCAGTCTCCCTCTGCGATCACTCCGGCGCTACGTGATCTTGCACGCCCGGAAGCGCAACCCTCCATTAAATCCTATGGACTCCAGGAGGTGATACTTGCAGCAGAGAGTATCTCCGTAGTTGGCATGGTGTTTGGGGGCAAGTTGTTCAGCTAGCTTCCTGGCATGGAATATTGCGGTAACATGGGGACAGTACGGGGAAATCTGTAGGTGCAGATTTTCCCTGTTGGATATTGGCACGAACTAGGGAGTAGGGCCCTTGGAGTTTAGTCTTACATGAGCAACAGGTATGTAGACTACTCTTGTATCGGTTTTAAATGCTGTTTCCGGTCACTAGTGTGTGTATATTATTATCTCTTTTTTTCCCCCAGGGCCCACTAAGCCAGCCAACAAACCAGTTCCTGGACCTCAGCCAGGAAACCCTGGTGGTGGTGGTGGTGATGCTGGTAAGACCATGGTTTTTCAAAATAAGGTTTTGAGGAAAAAGCCGGAGAACACATCCAACTTGCATAGTGAAGTCCTGCTTGGATGCACATGGCCATTTGTTTTGTGCATGTGTGTATAACTAGTTCTATCTCTACAAATCCAAAGAACAAGCTTATGTAATTGCCACAATTCTTAATCCAAATGTGCAGAAACTTTATTCACTCAACAGCATTTTTATCACTAGAACTTTTATGTTAACCTAGAAATCTAATGGACTGTAGGAATATAGTGTAAAATTTAACATGTCCGGCTGGGTGTAGTAGAGGTAACATCATTGCTCTGTGACTGTGGAGGCCGTGGAGACAGGTTCGTATCCCGGCAAGAGCACCTCTCTAGTAAGTGCCCTAGGGCAAGACACCTAACGGTACATACTCGCCACCCAGGACATACTTGAAAACGAGAGAAATCTCAATGTATCCTTCCTGGTAAAATACTTTCTAAAAATAAAAAAAAATAAAAAAAAGTGTTTCTATGCATTGTCATTGTAGATCTTCTTTCCTATTAATGAACTGTAGGCTTTTTCTTTTTGGGTACCAAATATAAGCTTCACACCAAACGGAGATCACGCAAGGGTAACCTTCCAGTGCTGGTTTAAGTTTATTTTTGTGTTTCAGGAACCTTTTCTGACTCTGATCTTTTTGACGGCGACTTGCCCAAGGATCCTCATTCAGGAGGAGACCATAATCGCAATAAAGCCAGCGGTAAGATGCATTTACATTTGATTCCTTCGTACAGGGATGAAACCAAACCCTTAAATTTCATTGCCTCAATGTTTTAATCACTTTGACTCCCATGCTACGTTTTTTTAAAAATATATGTTCAAACCGTAACTTTTATATATGTTTAACAATGTTTTTATGGGATTTGTTTTTAAGAAGTTGGAAGTGTAGTTTTGAAGTATTTGTCTGTGTATTTGGAACATAACAAAATAACAAATGCACAGAACAATAGAAAACCATAGGGAAATCCTGATAAAGCAGGGCAGGTAGGCAATTTTGTTGTTTTATGGCATTCTGGGAACAAAATCTGAACGCACATTTGAAAACTAAGGCCAAGTGACCCAGGATCATGTCTGCCTGCTATAGGCAGTATTACAAAGTTGGTGCTAACTTAACCAGAGCTGTTATGTTAACTTTACAACCGCTCTGGTTAATAAATTCTTATCATAATTTATATAGCGCCAACAGTTTCCGCAGCGCTTTACAATAACCAAAAGGGAACAAGATAAACAGACATATGATGGAAGCAAGAGGTGTAGAGGGCCCTGCTCATAGGAGTTTACAATCTAATGGGATTGGGGTTGAGGAACATAAGAGGAATTTTACTAGATAGCAGGATCATTAGTGCCAGTAGTTTGGGAATGGTGGAGCAGTGGAAGCGGCTTCAATCATGTGTCAGTGGATGAGCAGAGTGTGTTGCATCAGTGATGTGGTACCTAATCTGAAGAGATGGGTTTTGAAAGTTAGCACAAACTTTGTAATACTGCCCTTTATGTATCATATTAGGTATTGGAGAGGAGATACAGTTTCACTGCTCATTATATTCTTTTCCCCTTCTAAATATCCGCAGTGATGTGCCACGTTTACCATCGCTGCTGTTTTAACGAGCGTACCTGGCTGTGCCGTGCTTGACACTTATGCATGTGTTGCGCTAGCTTTTCTGTGCCTTTAAAAGCGTACAGAAAAGCTTTTTGTAATCCAAAATAAAAAGCAGTGCTTGCGCACAGAGCCTTGCTTGGTTTGTACTTGCTAATGCTTACCACGTCATTAAAGTAATTATTACACAGAATTACTTTCAGAGCTACAGCCGCCCATGTTCAGCTAAATATACAGCAGCATGAACTGTCCAGAAAGATTGTCACACTTACTCAGACGACTTGTATCTTGCTTAGTAGTCCTAGTTGCTGACTAGTTAACGTCTTTCTATTGAATTTTTATGCAAATAGGCCGTGCGTTCCAACCAGCGCCTGGTATGTTAATTTTGTTATGTTTTGGTTGGGGTAATTCTACATATTCGTGGACAAAATAATGGAAACGAGGAGCTATTTAACAGATCTGTTTAAGATGGAGAAACATTATGACGTCCCTATTAGATTCACCTGATTGAGGGCCACATCAGCAGTCTGCCCCTTAGCTGGTGTTCCCCCTTATGGACAGATATTAACCTTTTCAATAGGACAAAGTGAACAGAGATCATTTGTAGTAAACACCCCCAGGTGATGGACAAGGACCTAACAGTGCAGTTTCTACAAGCCGCTAAACTAGAGATGACCGACATTGGCACCGCAAATATTTTGGAATTTGGACCATTAAGGCTGGCTTCCCTGGCACCGTAATCAGGCAAATGATTTGGTCACTCTATTACGGACAACGCCAGCGGCCAATCAGGGTCGTCCACTGGAAGCATCTGTGGACCACCCAGATTGGCTGTTGGACAGGCCGCCGGGTTAAAAAAAAAAAAAAAAAACCCTGCTGCGGGGCCGTTCCGGGAACTGTCTTTCATGCTGAAAGAGCATCAAGGACAGGCCCCGTCCAGTGCAGCCAGCTCCTAGTGTGTAGAATTAAAAAAACGCCAGTCTGGAGGGGGGTTAACCCCCCCCCCCTTTCTCCCTGCTGCTGAAACGGGTGTCAGCATCCATGCTTCTGCAGGCGGCTCGAAGAAAAGCATAAAAACGCGAGGGGGAAAAAAAAGCATGGTCTTAAAAAAAAAAAAAATCAGAACCCTGCAGTGGCTCTAACTATGCAGATCGTCCCCGGCATCAGTTAAATAAAATCATTTGGATCGCACATCTGTTGCAATCACCTGTCTGTTGGTGGTCGGATGCAGTGGAAGAGTGCTGATTCACCTGCATGTTGTAGGATCGGTCGGACGATATTGGATGATCGCACCATCACACAAATATGGACTCAGTGGACGGCCAGCCTAATGGTGGTCTTCCTGCACAGCACATAAACTAAATTCTCCCCTTTTTATTATCCTTCATACAGGTTTTGTTTACATTTTTATTTATTTACATTTTGTAACACTCCTGAAGGTCCCCGAACTTTCTATTTAAGTCTCCATTATTTTCTCCACACCTTTCTGGTGGTCATTGATTTGGTTCTCTCCAACATTTGTATCTGGTCTGGAATTACTGGTGGTTGTTTAGAAATAATGAAAGCCGACAAATGGTAACGTCTGCTGCGAAGGACCGGAATGCATTTTTAAAGAAAGCATGGGTTTATGGGATATTTTGGCAGCAATTTCATTCATCACACAAGGTCAGTGGAACGGCTGAATGTGCCGACACGGCTGTATCATACACTGTTCATCATTGTGAATGAAACTGCACACTGGAGTCACTGTGCATGCGCACAGCAAGTGGCTCTGCTTCTTCAGTAAGCTTTTCTTGCCTTTCTTGGGATAGAAACTATCCCACATCCTTAGTGGTGCAAAGTGCATGTTTCGGGAACTCTTTCTGCCATTTCTTGGACAAAGCGCATGCATTGGCGTGTTCCTCTTAAGTTTTCATGTTTACTATGAGCTCGCATCGGATGTATACATTTCTCAAAATTCAAACCTCAGATGCAATTGATGCACAGAATAAATATCATGCTTTCTTACGACTTTCAAATGCTCTACTTGACAAAGAGCTTGATACAAAGGTCCTGTTAAGATCTAATCGGAAGAATAAAGGAGTCGGGCATCACAGACGGCTCCGATACACAAAATTTAGAAATAAGTGGGCAGAAAATAAAAGCTATTTATGAGGATGGTGAAATCTGAATAAGCAAGATCTATAACCTCTCCTAAATCCACTGTATCGTTAAAGGCTTAAATTTGGCTTAAGGAGAGCTGTCAGAAAACATGTTAACTTGAAGTCTCTCATCGCGGCCTCCAGCATTTGTCAGCATGTCCACTAACCTTTCCGTTCTCTGCTTGCCTGTTCGGCCATAATAAAAAGGTGGTTGCAGATTTTGTTACGTTGCACTTTTTAATTTTATTTTCTTTCTTTCACAGATGGAGAGGAACAGGCTGCAGAGGGTAAGATATTTTGTTATACAATTTTTTTTTGGCTAATATGAAAGACAAAAACGTCATTTTTTATAAAAGCTTATTTTTTTGGGAGGGGAGGGGTTAACGTGGTGATCTTGGAGATAAATTTTTCCCAGAGGTTTCAGATTTTCTGGGATGTGATGCATTTTTTTCACAATAAATTCTGCACTGAAAATATTTGCTTCCCTTCATCCCTTGTCAGCTCAACCCAACATGATAGCTGGCATTGTGAGTGGCGTGGCTGTAGCTGCAGTTGGGGCTGTGTCCAGCTTCATCGCTTACCAGAAGAAAAAGCTTTGCTTTAAGGGAGCCAGCGGTAAGTAGTTATTACGGAGGGAGATGACTTGTGCAAAGTATTCTAAAAATGTTTTTGCTAAATCTCAGATTATGCTCTTGCCAGACTGATAATATTGTTTCATTTACATTATTATTCCATGTAAAGGGTGGGGATGTAATGCAGTTATAAAACATGGCTTGAGAAATGCAATACATTAATTGAATTCTAGTTCTATTTGCTCTAGGTGCCCCACAACCGTATCCTTTCCTGTTCACAAGGGTGCCATATAGCCAGGATCTCACTCTGCATTCCCCCCCCAACCTTTTTCCAACATATCCAAGAATTCTTTTAATGCAACAAATGGCCAGAGAATCAAGGGAGGTGTGGTTCAGAAACATCTGGGGGGGGGGGCATAGTTTGACATCCTGGTCATGAAAGATAAAACTAGATGCTACAACCCCAACTTTTACAGGTTGGCCACCCGGTGTCAGAATTCTGAATTCCAAAACCCTTTAAGACATAGGGATTACCGTATTTATCGATCGACATGTACCATGCAGGTATAAGTTCAGAGTAACCTTTTTTCTTTTTTTTCCTGTTGGGGGGGTTAATGCAGAGGGTGATCAGAGGTTGTATAAATCGACCTCAGTGACAGGCGGTGAAGGAGAGCTTGCAGGCCTCCTCCTTCCCCTGGCTGCTGTTTTGATGGAAGGGTGCCTGCAAACTGGGGGGGGGGGGGGGCGGGCAGCTCTGCTCCATGCACTCCCTGCTAGATTAGCTTTAACAGTTTCGGAAGGTGCCTGCCTGAAACTGAGCATGAGCCCGATAACCACGAACTGTCCACTACAAAACTAAAAGTAAAGTAAAATCCTCAGATAAGAGGGTGAATGTGGGGGGGGCACAATAACATACACAGCTCACCCAGGCACAGCATGTAAACTTCCTATAACAGTCACTGTGTTAAATACAGTGTGTATATTCTGCGTCTGTGTTGTACGAATGGCACTGGGGTGATAGTGGATGGTGAATGGCCCTGGAGAGCTATGAGGGAGTGAATGGCACTGGAATGATGGGGGGGGGGGGTGAATGGGACTGTGGACATAGTGGGAGAGAAGATTGACACTTGCACATTACATATTTACCTTTTAGAAGTGTTTATAAATATTTATAAACAATGTTCAGAGCTCCCAAGTCATTTTAAATCTAAGGTTTTTTTATTTTTTTTTGCTCAAACTTCTTACAATTAAAGTGCGTGTTATACGCCGATTTAAATACAGTACATACCTTTCTGCTGGGCC
This sequence comes from Leptobrachium leishanense, assembly GCA_009667805.1. Taxonomy (NCBI): domain Eukaryota; kingdom Metazoa; phylum Chordata; class Amphibia; order Anura; family Megophryidae; genus Leptobrachium; species Leptobrachium leishanense. Next base: position 105,957,472 of record CM019064.1, read on the forward strand.
CTCCTCCATTCCGGTGTTGCAGACTTTCCCTCAGCACCAACTGGGGACATTCTTTTCCATGCAGTTTTAATCAGCTCTGCTAGAAGTGGAGCTTTTACAGCCCCTGGTGGTATCAGAGCTAAACGGCAGCTCCACGGTTTATATTGTTGCATCAATTATCATTTTTTTTTTAAGTTTCCACAGCGCTTTAGAGTAATCAGTGGGGAGTGGGACAAGATTACAAACAGAACAGAGTTGTTAGGTGTAGTGCGCCCTGATCAGGTGAACTGCCTTATTTTATTACAAATGTAGGTTCCATTTCTAAACAGAACCTGATTCTTGGATGCTTGATTCTTGGATGCTTTATACATGTGTACTTGCATATGATGTATTTAACCTGCTGTTAACATGCAATCACGCTTCTATTTTAGAAGACCCCGAAAATGTACATATGGAGAATCAAAAAGATCCAGCAGACCCACAAGGTATTTTATAAATCTTTTAGACTAATGTCAGATGGGCGCAGTCTGCGTGCGTGCATAACGGACAGACGTACTGATGGAAGATACTGTAGACACCACAATGTCTGTGTTTTTTTGGGTTTTTTTGACGGACGTAAAATAAAGAATTATGGGAAACAAAATTAATATGAAAAATGATAAAAATTGGAAAATGATATGAAAAGCCATTTTGTGCGTCAAGGTGCTGGACGTCGCAGATGCGCTCCTTCTGACTTCGCGTCATCACTCGCTATGCGGACGTGGCGCACTCTGCGTGTCCGTCTTAGTGGTTTTACATTCTTGCCTAACTTGCGTCATTTTGCCACGTGCGTTGTGCATGCACAATTCGGTGCGCACGTACTTCATGTGTGGGTCTCTATTGCACATGATTCTATGCTACGACGGACGTTAAACTGTGCGGCAACACGGACGTGATAACTGCGTTCGTCTGACATGGGCCTTGTATGTGGAAAAATCTTTGAACGATAAGTCACTTGGTATTATTGTATGGGCCGGAAGATGTACAAATTAAACTATAGGTTCTTTTACGGATTTCTAGAAATCCTCTAACTTATTAGGTGCGAATTGTGGTTAGTTGTGCGTAATAAGTATTTTTTGGGCTTGGTTATTGCAACTCTCAGACTTCCTGCTGAGCAAAGCTAAAGGCTTTGAGACTGATTAACCCATTCAAGAGTTGGTATATAAAATGTGCGTGGATCTGTAGAGTGCGGGATGGATCTAATCCTCAAACTGGCTGGGTGGAGTAGAGTTAAAGGGATACTCTAGGCAACATGACCACCTAAGCTTTTTTTAGGTGGTCATGATGCCCTGAGTATGCCCTTGTCTGTCCCCCCCTCCCTCCGCTCAGCCGATCGGCTGAACCAGCTGAAAACGGCTGAGACGCGGAGGACTTTACTCCGCCCTCCCAGCTGTCAGTCAACAGAGCGGTATTCATATTTCCCGCTTCTGCCGACTATTGCCGAGTAGGAGACGTCATCGCGCTTTCATAGCTGGCGGCAGCGGCTGAGGATTAGTGTTGCGCAACACTAATCCAAGAAGATGGAGCCGGGAGGAAGCCTGCTGATTGGCTGGCTTACGTGAGAGGCGTGCATGCGCGCTTCTCACGTAAACCTTAGCCGAGTTAGAAGGACGGGAGCGGAAGAGGAGGGAGGTGAGTATAAAAAAAAGGACGCCGTTGGAAACAAGTGGATTTTAGGGTAAGTATACATTAAAAAAAAAACCCTACCTATTGAGGGAATAGGTATAGTTTAATGTTAAAAAACGGGGGGGGGTTGATTAGAGTGTTCCTTTAACATCACCACTCTGCTTGGAGAGAGCCTGTGGAGTCATGGGTTCGATCCCGACGAGCACCTCTCCAGTAAGTGTCCTTGGGCAAGACACCTAACGGTATATACTCGCCACCCAGGACATACTTGAAAACGAGAGAAATCTCAATGTATCCTTCCTGGTAAAATCTTTTCTCAAAAAAAGAAAAGAAAACCTAACTAAATTAGCCATACTGTGTTTCAAATAATCAAATCATTTGTAATATTTGACTTTTTTAAATCTTGGATTTTTTTTTTTTTTTTTTTTTTTAGTACTTCTTCCTAAATAATCCGAGTGACGGAGCTACATGGAAAAATCCAAACTACTTATCTGGGCTTTTGTTTGCAAGAAGAAAACATGAAAATTCAGCGAGGAAGACACAAAGAAAATTCCAGCAATTATTTGTTGACTGCCCTGTAAAGGTGTCTTCTATCATTTAGTTTGAGAATACTTTTTTATTACATTGTTAAAGCCCTTTTTTACCTTCCTCGACCATAGGTTGTGTACAGGCAAAAAGTTATTTGTGCAATGTTTTGTTAAATTTGCTTTCTCCCTTCCGTTTACTACAACTGGAAGAAGCAGTCTTTGGATCTATGGCTGCTGCTACTAAAATCTAGCATCGGGTCTCTGCAACAAAAAAAACACACGGTGGAGCATCATTCCATTCATGGTCTACAGCAGTCTATGACCCAGCTACTCCTGTTGCTGATATGTATGTGTTTTTGTTTTAATTTAAAAACGGAACGGAAATAAAATTTTCTGAAGACCCGTTACTCAGTTTTAAAATCGTTTTACATGGAAGTCTCTCACATTTGCATCTTGGTTATGTTGTCGGCTGTGCCTAAAACCGTCAAAACACTCGTCACGATTGTGTTCAAGCTCCTAGCTGTAAAAGAAGGAAACAAATCCCAATCTGCACGACTTCTAATTAACTATAAATGGCAATGTACCAAAGTCACTAGTTTGGCGCTGTACTGTTCTTAAATGAGGTTTTGTTTTTATTGTATCTTGTGCATTTGTACGTATAGCTGTTTACATTCTTTTTAAACTGAAGTTCTGATGATTCTAGATATTTCGCTTTTAAATAGCATTGTTTTGCAAAGGGCTGTCTCATGGGGGGCACAGGGATAGTGACGCATTTAAGATCACACAAATACATGCATCACAATCCTTTTTTTCTTAGTTTTACTGTGACAATAAAACGTTGGTGTAATTCACTGATATTAAAATACTTGCTTTTGTCAACCTGAAACACAGAAATGTACTTGGAAATGAAATTTGGGAGGGGGGGGGGGGGGTTGTTAACTAGTAGTCAGCCTAAAACAGGATAGATAATTGTAATGTTTCCTTAATGTACCTTTTAAATTTCTGGGTCTTTTTAAAAAAAGTTTAACACATGGCTTTGTGTCATATTTAATGTTTTTGGCACGATGGTTGGCAATAAAAGTGATTGAAAAGCTCCAAAATGTTACTCGGTCATGAGCCCTACATCTGCTACCAGGAAGGGTGACCACTCCATAGAAAGAACGAAAATAGAGGATCAAGGCAAAATAATCAGTTAAAATGAGGAACCTGCAACGTTTGTCTGACATCTGTTTGAAAAAACATGAATTTCAGCCAAAACTTTGTTCCTCAATAAAAGTTCTGATTTATTTCTGCTTATTTTAGTGACTAGAGCCATTTTTTTCTTTCTCCGGACAGCCAGCTATGGGCCGTGTCTCCTTCAGAAGCCAGTGTGTTTAGCGCCTTTTACAGTGGATAAACACACTTGTGTCAAAATACTTTCTCAGCCAAATTCTCTTCTGTAAGAATATCTTTAAATCCAAACCCAAAACTGCGTGTGACTCCAGGGAGTGTCAACTTAAATCAGGCGTGAGAAACATTGACCTTCTGATGTTTTTGAAATACGTCTCCCATGATACCCAGCATCTCATTAGGATGGCAGAGACTCATGGGAATGTAGTTCAGAAGCATCTGGAGGCCAAGGTTGCTGACCCTGGACTTAAAGGTTACTGTGAATGGCTCCTGAATACAAATGTCACACATGAAATTTATGCTTGTGACGTGTGCTGCGCCTTTTCTAAGTTGTTTCTTGAGAAAGGCTTGGTATGTGATCTGAAAGGTCGTGTGTACCGTTTGTATTCAGAAACCATAAACGGCACCTTTTTAAGTGGGCTCCTGCTTTGTGACAGGCTGCTCCTTTTTCCACATGCTATTGAATGGAAGGCTGGCAATCTTGAGGAACCTGCAGCTTGTCTGTAGTGGATCTGCATCTGTGCTCCTCATTGAATCTCCTATATATTAAAGGAGCTTTGGGACCAGTTCTATTCCATTGCTGGTGACTTAAAACTCCCTAACAGAATGTCCAAACAGCTCTCTATGTTGGACTGATGGGTGGATCCATCCATTTAATTTTTTTTTTTCCTACATCCCCAAACCGTACGATTTCCAGCCAGACATGTGCCTTATTTGCCGATTGTAGAATACACCCTTTTGGAATAGGGCTTTTTAAAAAACCAATTGATCCACTAGATCTGTCAGTTGTTCACTACGAGTACCTTTTTGTAAGTTACCTAAATCTTGCTCACGTTTTCTTATAAACTGAGAGTTCTTAGATAACATGATCAACATGTGTCATAGGATCCAATCTACTCTTCTTGGTGAGTTCCGTGGCACCATCATCACAAAATAGACTGTGTACAAACAATGCCTATGTATTGTGTTGATCAATTGTAAATGTGATTTTATAAATAAAAAGAAAAATTAGAAATTTGCCTTCCAGTCTTTATTTTTAATGTGTGGCAGATACACTGAACACTGTTTAAATTGTAGACTACTGTATATGGGGAAAAGCTAAGGTTCGGGCGAATGCTGACACCTTTGTTTCCTTGTATTCTCTGCAGCTATTAAGGTTTGGAAATGGTGATGCGGGAAACAAAAAGGCAGCCTCAGTGCGGCATACTGACAGAACTTTAGGTAGCTATTTTTCTGTCCTTAATCACGATGTATTTCCCTCAATGAATATGCCCTAAGGCTGGGGTCAGACGAGCGGTAGTAAGAGCGGATGGAACGTCCATGAGAGTGGACGTTCCTTCCACTCTGACCCCGGTCTGGCCACCTCGCTGAGCGCAGTTAGTGCACTCAGCAAGGCATGGCGCAATCCTCCTACGGAGGATCGCACTTTGCAGACCCGTCAACACATGTCCTAGCACTTCGACAGGATGGCTCGCACGGACACAGCACGGCCTCTGTTGCGCACACAATTCTCACGCGCGCAACAACGGGTGGCCAGCTCCGTCGTATGGGCGCACATAGTGCGCTCGTCTGACCCAGCCTTAATGTTGCAGAATAAGTACAGATTCAAAGTCAACAATGATTAAATTGCTCATGGATTGCAATCCTCTGCCTTTTCATGCCTGTTTTGCAAGAACACCGAGAAATGGTTTGTCATTCCACTGATCTGACCCAGTGTTTTGCGTAACATGACCCACAAGACCTTCTATTGAATGCCTGTTGCTTAACTTCTGATAAAGTAAGCCGCATGGGTCGACCCTTTGTAAAAATTAGTCCTGGGTCCTTGGATGTGCAACATACAGGGACTATTTACAGATTAAGGCTAGGGTCAGACGAACGCATTTTTCGCGTCTTCCGTGAAAAAGTGCGTTCGAACGAATGGATGTATTTTTTCACGGAATACGCGATAGCGGTCATACGATGCGCATTGTCGTCCGGAATTTTGTACGGATCATCAATAAAACCCTATTTGCGTCTGGACGTTATGTTGGCCGGACATTAGCAGCGTCTGACGTCTCCTAATAACGCACACACGCCGCTAGCGGACGCAGCGCACTCTGTACGTCAGTTCTAGTGGTATCACGTTCTCGAAAAAAAATGCATTCGTTTGCCGCTTGCGTTGCGCGGCTGCACTTTTGTGCGGCCGTACTTCGTACATTGCCCGTCATTGGCCGTCATTTGCTGCTACTACGGCCGTGATAAAGTGCGGCTGCACGCGCGTTCACACTGCGTTAGTCTGACCCTAGCCTTCGTTATGAGACACTGACACCATTGAGCATTTGTTTTCCTAAATATCTTTTCAACCCCTTAATGACAAATCGTGGTGAGGGTTACATCCCAATAGTGATTGGATGCCAGGAGCTGCAGCAATGTAAAAACCATCCTGTGGCACTAGCCAGGCTGAAAGGCGGCCAGCAAGTGTGCCCTGGCGTTTTGCCACCCCCTAATAATGCTGACAGTTTTTCAATGGATGCAGTTTACGAAGGTAAGAGTAGATGATGAAATTGCAGCGTTGTACTTTCCATTGTCTCCTCAGAGGGGCATACGCTGATGAGCACAACGTGACTCAGTACTTACTGAATGGCAACAAATGTGTACACAAATTGCGCAACTTTCTGAAGTGGGCTTTGCAATGCTACATGCAACATGTCGCAGGATTATGGTTTGGTGCTGCAATCATAAAATCAGCCCAAGGCCGCTGTCTCTGAACGTTCGCTGCTCCAAGCATTTGGGAGATGGGATGATGCTGGCACGCAGGGCGGAAACAGTTTAAAAATCTAACTTCTTTTTGCTTTATACATGAAAATACTTCAAACAATGGATGAAAACCGCAGCGTGTGTTTTATAAAGTGGTTTTGTTTGCAATGCACGAGTAATCTAGTAGCTGTTTATGTGGTACTGTCACTTTGTCTCCTTTTTATTTCCTTCTTGCAGCTACTTCAGTCAATCACCCTCCTCCCCCTTATCAGCCTAGAAGTACATCATATTGTGGCAGAGTTGTTGTAGTCTATTCTTCCAGAACCTTTGGTTGAAAAAGACTGTTTTGCAGCCAAAATGTTTCCTACCGCGATGCTTTATTAAATATTCAAACCAGATCTAGTGTGCTTGGATTTCCTTGTTTTTCTTCTTCCAGCCCCACGTCCTTTCACACTCAAAGGCTGTAAGCGGGAACACCAGGTGAAAATATTTTCTGCTTCACACAACACTGTCGATGTATGTGGATAATAGTAACAGTATACAGTGCAGCGCTCCCGTGAACCTTCACCCAAAGTGATGTTATAATTAAACATTCAGCTTGCATGAGAAATACATGACCATCCACAATGGTTAGGGGTATATTGTGGTTTTTGTTCCAATGTTATTTTTTCAAAAAAGGAACCCTCTGGCTCAAAGACTATTTATCTGCAAGCGTTTCGTCTTTGAGCCAGAGGGTTCCTCTTTTGAAAAAATAACATTGGAACAAAACCACAATATACCACTAACTATTGTGGATGGTCATGTATTTTTCATGTAAGCTGAATGTTTAATTATAACATCACTTTGGGTGAAGGTTCACGGGAGCGCTGCACTGTATACTGTTACTATTTTTTATTTTAAAGTGGTTACTCCAAAATACCACTATACAATCAGTGTTTTAGCGATCAGTGATTTTTTTTTTTTGCCTCCCCCGACAAAAGCCACTAGAGAAATTCAATTTTGTATGTGGATAATGGAAGAATCGGGTACATGGTTTCAGTCGAAGCCCCGATTTGAGGCTTAGGGCCCTGCACTGGGTCTTAAGTCTAGAAACGGTGACTGTTGCAGGAGGCTCTGTAAATGACACACAGTGGTGGGTCCTCCTACTGATCGTTTGTTCTTAAAGTGTTTGGTCATTAAGCACCTGTCATTAACTGTTGGTTTCCCCCCCCCCCCCCTCTGAAATCACTGCTGATGGAACAGTAGTTCTTGACCATTTCCTGCCTCCATATAACTACAGCAGGTTTGTAGTTGCATTCATACACGGTTATTCAAAGAGATCCGAATTGCTGGCGAAAGGTAACCTAACAGTGAAATTCAGCGTACGGTTACCTTTCCAGGCCATTCGTCTATTCAGAGAGCAGGCAGTTTGCCAAATGTTGGCGAACTGCCTGCACATACGGTGACTGTTCGTTGCCTGTTCGAGGGCAGTGAAATCCCCATAGAGAAGCAATGCTTCGTCTATTCACAGAACAAAAACCAGCAGGGAAAAGCTGCCGAATTACCCTGCTGTTTGGTGGTTTCATTCAACTGGTTTATTCAAGTGAATCTCCATAGACTTCAATGTTAAAAATATTCCTGTTGTTAAATTTAATAGCTAATCCGTTGATTATAATATTCTGAAGTAAAAAGTCTGTATAGATTTATTATTTTTAGGCTTTTTTTGCTAAAAAAATTTCCCCGTTTCTCTTTTAATCGTTTTCTTTTTTCTGTAACAGCCCTTTTTATTATCATTCATTGGATCTTATATGTAAATTTCAGACCTTTATGTTCTGTAGTTTCATTGCAAACAGCGTTTCACTTTTCAATCATTCAAGCGTACTGTTTTTTTTCTTTTTTCACTCCATTCGTCTGTAGTGTCGACTTTTTCCGGCGGCTGCTCTGCGCTGTGATTGGCGGCTGCTCGAGTTTTTCCGGTGTGTTCGGCGGGGTTAATCCAGAGGTTTTTGCGGGTTTCGGTGTGTATACACTGGGTTTTGCGGTGAGTGTTCGTCGGGTTTGTGGCGGCTTTTCCCTGCACTACGACGGCCCTGTGGTGCTCTCTGAATACACTGCAGGGTCGCCGAAATGGGATCGCCAAATCGCACCGAATTGAAGGGAACGAAAAGTCACTGAACGTGCGGTGACTTTTCGATTCTCTTTGAATAACCCTGATAGTCTACCATCAGTGGCGATGCGCGGAACAATATATAGGGGGCACATAAGCTACCAGTGTCAATATTTGCAGGGGGGTCACTAATAATTTTCACCGCTAAGGTTTATCCAAACTAAGATTCCTAAATCCCAGAGTAATGTGATGCAATAATACCTTTTATATTGTACTAACCTGATACATAAATTTAATATTTTATTTGTTTTTTGCCATTTCCGATAACTGCTTCAGCTTTTCACAAATTACGGTGACCATTCACTAAAAAGGAATGCACCTTATTTTCGGAGAAACGGATTTTCCTGAAATGTGACAAAAAGCAAGTATCTAAACATGAATATGCCATTTAGATTCTAACTTCCATAATAACCCCTAAAATGCCACAAACCCAGGGAAAGACAATAAAAATAATAAGTGTGGCATGTAGCCTACCCATTAACCCCTAAAATGCCAGTAATCAAGGGAAAACATGAAATGTATACACTGTGAGGCATGTAGCCTACCCATTAACCCCAAAAATGCTTTTAATCAAAGAAAATAAAATGTATACTGTGAGGGATGAGGCCTGGCCATTAACCCTTACTATACAACTAAAACAAGGCAAAAACAAAAGTAATACACAATGTAATATAGTGTCACTTAACTTTTTCATAGGGTTGAAATAACTCAGCAGTGAAGGGGTTAGGTTTTTATTTTCTACTGAATATGGTCACATGTTGGGTATCATCATTGGAGAGGCAGACTGCCCTATCCAATGATTCGTCAATCGACCATGTGTGACGCATGAGGATGGAGATACAGCGGTCTGAATTAAGTGGAGTAGGCTGGATGCTGATCCCTGGTGGGGGGGGGGGCACATGAGGGGATGAGGAATAACCTAGGATGACAACTGCCCCACCTGTAAAGACGCCAATGTCTACCATTTCGCACGCAGCATTTTATAAATATTAAGTCCCAACGCGGTTAAAGTTTGGATTAGATATTTTATTATAATATAAACACACCCAGAGCAGCTCAGTGGAAAAAGAAGTTACAAGTTGTAATGGGAAGGAAGCGCCATCTACTGGCTCAACAGTGTTACTTTGTGGTCAGATTTCTGCTACAACAGTTTCTATTCTTAAAGTACAATTTCTCTAATCGATCCAGATGGTGATTCATAAGAAATGTAAACTCTTGAGCAAGGGAAAGATTTATTCCCAGAGTGTTGCTGCGTAGCAGAGTATGGGCAGCGGAAGCTGCAGATCACGCCGCCCGCTGCGCTGTGATTTAAGAGTTAAAGGGACACTCTAATAAAAAATCACCCCCCTGTTTTTTAACCTTAACCTATCCCTAGTCCCTTAATAAATCGTTCGTTTTTTTTTTGTAACTGTAGTACTTACCCTAAAATCCACTTCTTTCCAGCGGCGTCTTTTTTTTTTTTTTTCATACTCACCTCCCTCCTCTTCCGCTCCCGTCCTTCTTGAGTCTTCTTGCCTTCTGGTTTACGTGAGAAGCGCGCATGCGCGCCTCTCACGTAAGCCAGCCAATCGGCAGGCTTCCTCCCGGCTCCCTCTGAGGATTAGTGTTGCGCGCAAGAGGATGCGCGCAACACTAACCCTCAGAGGGAGCCGCCAGCTTCTGCGGTGAGTTGGAGACGTCATCGCGCTGAAAGCGCGATGACGTCTCCTACTCGGCAAAAGTCGGCAGAAGCGGCAAATATGATTCCCGCTCGGCTGACTGACAGCTGGGAGGGCGGAGTAAAGTTCTCCGCCTCTCTCAGCTGTTTTCAGCATTTACAGCTGAACCGCTGAGCGGAGGGAGGGGGACAGAGGGCAGCATACTCCGGGCATCATGACCACCTAAAATAGCTTAGGTGGTCATGTTGCCTAGAGTGTCCCTTTTAAGTTTAGGATTTTTTTTTAGATTTCAGTGTTAAGTGATTTTGCTGTCGCAACAGGCTCGGAGCATCTTTGTAGAATACTGGCTCTAGCTCAGATCTGCCAGCTACATTTAAATTGCTCTGTGTAAGAACCATTAATAACGGATCAAAGCATAGGAGGCCTGACTTGATAAGGAGCCGCTAATGCCATGCTTTGTTGGAATAGGACTCAAAGTCTGTCTGCAAAAACCCCAGCAGGAATGTTGATTTCATGGGAATTCCTGTAACCAACTACTAATTCTAATCACTGAAGTAGCAGGTATATCCCATCCCGACCACTTCGCTCTGCCATTGATCTGATGCTATCAGTTCCTTGCACCCGCACACCCAACTCTCACCTTCAGGACTTCTCCCGAGCTGCCCCCTTTCTATGGAACTCCCTCCCCTGCAACATCAGACTCTCCCTGTTTCTCCAGTCCTTCAAGAAGTCTCTGAAAACCCATTACTTTAGAGATGCCTATCAGCTCACTCCATAATCTCTCTACGGTCATTTCCTCCTCTTCCCATTCAGCCCTAATGCAACCCACCACTTCACATACCCTATTCACCCTCACTCAGGGCCAGTGCAGGGTGGTGCAAGCATTTGTGTCTACTCAGGCGAAGGTGCGTTTTGGTGCCCCCCCCTTCTTATCTGTGCCATGCCTATAAGCATAGAGAAAAGACTTACAATTGTGCATGATCACTGTTACTGCCCCACTGGGAGGTTATTCCATGTATCAATTACCCTCTCTCTATATCACTTTTACTGCCCCCACTGGGAGGCTATTCCATGTATCTACTACCCTTTCTATATCACTGTTACAGGGAATAGCCTCCCAGTGGGAGCAGTAACAATGATACAGAAAGGGTAGTAGATACTGCCCCCACTAAGAGACTATTCCCTGTATCTACTACCCTTTCTATATCACTGTTACATGGAATTGTCTCTCAGTGGGGACAGTAACAGTGATATAGAAAGGGTAGTAGATACAGGGAATAGTCTCTTAGTGGGGGCAGTATCTACTACCCTTTCTGTATCACTGTTACTGCCCCCACTGGAAGGCTACTCCCTGTAACAGTGATATAAAAAGGGTAGTAGATACATGGAATTGTCTCTCAGTGGGGACAGTATCTACTACCCTTTCTATATCACTGTTACAGGGAGTAGCCTTCCAGTGGGGGCAGTAACAGTGATATAGAAAGGGTAGTAGATACAGGGAATAGTCTCTCAGTGGGGACAGTGACAGTGATATAGAAAAGGTAGTAGATATTGCCCCCACTAAGACTATTCCCTGTATCTACTACCCTTTCTATATCTCTGTTACAGGGAGTAGCCTTCCAGTGGGGGCAGTAACAGAGATATAGAAAGGGTAGTAGATACAGGGAATAGTCTCTCAGTGGGGACAGTGACAGTGATATAGAAAAGGTAGTAGATATTGCCCCCACTAAGACTATTCCCTGTATCTACTACCCTTTCTATATCTCTGTTACAGGGAGTAGCCTTCCAGTGGGGGCAGTAACAGAGATATAGAAAGGGTAGTAGATACAGGGAATAGTCTCTCAGTGGGGACAGTGACAGTGATATAGAAAAGGTAGTAGATATTGCCCCCACTAAGACTATTCCCTGTATCTACTACCCTTTCTATATCTCTGTTACAGGGAGTAGCCTTCCAGTGGGGGCAGTAACAGAGATATAGAAAGGGTAGTAGATACAGGGAATAGTCTCTTAGGGTAGTATATACTGCCCTCACTTTCTATATCACTGTCACATGGAATAGTCTCTCAGTGGGGACAGTGTCACGACCCACTACGCGCGCTGCTGCGCAAAGACGCCGGGTTAAGCCACGCACTATCTATCCTAGACCCAGATAATCACGCGCACTTCTCTACCTGCCCCGGCCACACTTTCGTCTCACAACAGGCACGTAGAGCGCGATATACTGATCCCAGGATTGCAACGCAGTACAAGTCTTCTCCTGAAGCGCGTACTAACTATGTCTCTCACAATCCCGGAGCTCACTTTCTTATTCTATTAGTAACGCTGCCACCAGTCCTCACGGACACTACGCGCGTCGCAACAGGAGATGCAGGGCTTAGCAGCTGCACTATCCTAGACTCGGACAGTGACTACGGATCCCACAATTCCCTGCTGTTTCCTGACGACCGCAACACGCAATTTCTTATATATAACCGAGCTTAAAGCAAATAGCAATTCTCCCAATCTCTTAGTTAGTGTGGATTTCATCAGCCAGAGTCAAAACTTAAATACTTTTTGTTTATTTATGATATAGAAAGAATCACAGTGCTTTGTTACATAAAAAATTATAACTAGAATAAATCAATTAGTTACACACTACACAGCAAAATAAAAAGAAAAAAAAGGTTTAACCATAGAGCGTTACTTCCGAAGATCTATTCCTTAAGGCTAGGGTCAGACTGAGGCAGTGCGAACGCGCGTTCTGGCGCACATAATCACGGCCGCACTAGCAGCAGATGCCGGGCAATGACGGCCAATATACGAAGTACGGTCGCACAAAAGTCCGGCTGCGCAACGCAAGTGGAAAATGAACGCATTTTTTCGAGAACGTTAAACCACTAGTACTGACGTACAGAGTGCGCTGCGTCCGCTAGCGGTGTGTGTGTGTGATTAGGAGACGTCAGACACTGCTAATGGCCGGCCAACATAACGTCCAGATGCAACAAGTGTTTTATTGATGATCCGTACAAAATCACGGATGAAACTGTGCGCATCGTATGACTGCTATCGCGTATTCCGTGAAAAAATACGTCCATTCTTCGAACGCACATTTTCACGGACAACGTGAAAAATGCGTTCGTCTGACCCTAGCCTTAGCTAGCAGCCATGGCCTCCTGGAGTCTGGAGATAGGAACATGGACAGATCAGTCCTCTTTCGAAGGTACCCCAAGTGATCAGCCAAAGCACATGGCCAGTGTTCCGAATTTATACACTTCCTGATCTTTCCAGCACCCACCCACAAATGGCCCAGTGTCCTGGACTTCTTTCCCAGAGTGCCATTCTCGCTCGTGCTCAGTAAGCTTGTCAATTAATCTTTAATTGTCTAAAGGCGTCCCTCTTCCCTCCAGACCCCCCTTAGAGATCAAGGATGTGCTTCCTGTCTTTGAAGATTGTGTCCCCATCTCTTGGTGCCGAGCTGGCTGCCAAAGTGTGATTTTCTGTTAGTGTACAAAGAAATTCCCTTTTTACAGCTACGTGTTATATCCTCCCCCCAAGGGAGAAAGCTAAACATTTTGATTACATTTCAGCTGTGGACACAGGGATACACTTACCAAATGGCCAGACACAAATATGAAAATACTCTATATGGAGTAGATATATATGAACCGGCAGATAGACACATATATACAGGCAGACCCTTATATAGATAGAAATACAGATCTAATCTGCCACAGACAGTATCTACTACCCCTTCTATATCACTGTTACTGCCCCCACTGGGAGTCTATTTTCTGTATCTACTACCCTTTCTATATCACCTTTACTGCCCCACTGGGAGGCTATTCCATGTATCTACCACCCTTTCTATATCTCTGTTACTGCCCCACTGGAAGGCTACTCCCTGTAACAGTGATATAGAATGGGTAGTAGATACTGTCCCCACTGAGAGACTATTCCATGTATCTACTACCCTACTGGGGCTGGACCACATCTCATCTCCTCTACTGACCCAGGAGCCGGACTGAGCAGCAGAGCTGGGCGCCTGACACCTCCTGCAGCCCTGCTTTTCGGTTTAATGTGCCTAGCCCCGGACATATGGATGTCCAGGGCTAGGCTCATCACAAGCCCATACAGAGGTTTCAAAACCCGTACAGTCTGGGTGAAACCCATACAGATGGCAACCCTAGAAAAATATAAGACAAGCAATTATTGTATTGATTATTTCCCAACATTTGGAGAAAGCTGTTTGATAAAGCTAGAGTTAACGTTTAGCATCTGCAATTCTTGGCACATAATCATGTGCTGTACTGAAAATTAAAAGCGGCGCTGGTTAACCCTGTGCTTTCTAAGAGATTATGAATAAACTGGAGTAGGAGTGCATTCTTCAGACTGCCAAATTATGGCAGGCCTCAGATCGGGAGGGAGGGCGTGTGATGGAGACACAGGGCGTGCCATGTTGGCATATGTGTGGCAGGGTAACTAGCTGCCCTACTGAGCAGACAAGCAGGGCTGTGCATACACAATACGCTACAATAACGCTGGTGAATGGGCTTCAAAAGCCCTGATTATAACCATTTAAACTCCACGAGCACAATTAAACAGATGCCTTCATGTCACCCAAAAACTAGGTGACAGCCTGAGGCTACCAGGTGACCGGGTGTTCTGAGGGAAAATTGGGTGCCAGACAGCCAAACAATGTGACAGGTCATATTTATTTAGTTAGAAAGGATTTAACCAGAAAGGATACATTGAGATTTCTCTCGTTTTCAAGTATGTCCTGGGTTCAAGAACATTGTATTACTGTAACAATTCAAGATATTAAAAACAACACAAATATACAGATTAAAAGAAAATAAATATATTCACTATCAGGGTTATTCAAAGAGATTCGAAAAGTCACCGCACGTTTGGTGACTATTCGTTCTCTTCAATTCGGTGCAAATCGGCTTTTCCATTTCGCCTACCCTGCGGTGTATTCAGCAAGCACCACAAGGCTGTCGAAGTGCAGGGAAAAGCTGCCGAAAACCTGGCAAATGCACGCCGAAAACCCGTAAAAACATCTGGATTAACCCATCGAAGATGCCGGAAAAACCCGAGCAGGAGCCGATCACAGGCAGCGAAGCCGCCGGAAAAAGCCAAGACCGCAGAAGAAGGCTGTGAATAAATTAGCAAAACAGTTTGCATGAATGATTGAAAAGTGAAACGCTGTTTGCAAAGAAACTACTGAGCGAAAATGTCTGAAATTTGCATATGAGGTCCAGGGAATGATAATAAAGAGGGCTGTTACAGAAAAAAATCGGACTTTTAAAAAAAAAAGAAAAATGCTTAAAATATCCTAAAAAATCTATAAATAAAGAGATTCTTTACTGCAGAATATTATAATGAACGGTTTATTAGATATTGAATTAAAACCGGAATATTTTTAACATTGAAGCCTATGGGATTCTCCTGAATAAACCTGTCGAATGAAACCACCGAATGACGGGGCAATTCGGGAACCTTTCACTGCTGGTTTTTGTTCTCTGAATAGCCGAAGCAGTGCTTTTTCATGGGGATTTCACTGCCCTCGAACAGGCACCGAACAGGCACCGTATGTTCAGGCAATTCGCCAGGATTTGGCGTATTGCCTGCTCTCTCTGAATAGCCGAATGGCCAAGAAAGGTAACCGAACGCTGATTTTCGGCGTTCGGTTACCTTTCTCCAGCCATTCGGATCTCTTTGAATAACCCTGTATGTTAAATGTTTACAGGTGCATTTTGTATTGAGGTATGTTTATAGGGAGCTCTTAAGTGACTTTAAACTGGGGGAAGATTTGATGGCGTCTGGGAGGTTATTCCATAATTGTGGTGCTCTGCAGGAAAATGAGGATCGAGCCACTGTTTAGGTTAATGGGGGCAGCAGAGTGGAGGGTAGGGCCAGATTTATAATTATTTAGAGTAGGCAGGCATGTGCCTACAGGTTCCTGCCACAAGGGGGTGTCTTGCTCTGTGTGTTTTTATTCTTTTTTTACAATTTGCAATAATCTAGACCACTGTATCTCTGGAGCCCTAAGGGCTAGATGGACATATGAGGTATCATTAGAAAGGTCAGTTTATACTCTTTCCAGTGATACCAAATATAATCAGGTTATATTTATGTAAAAACAAAAATATCTATTAATATAATATTTTTCCTTTTTTTTTCTAACTCACCTCATTTATCATACTGCCAGCAAGTGTGTATCTAGTGAAGAAATGCATTGTTTAATTCACAACCTAGACTGTGGCACTGCAGTGAGGAGAGACAGGGGGACTTTGGAACCTGCATCCCGGAATTGTACACCGCACAAGGTTAACCACTTCGCTGCTGAGGACGCGCTCAGCGCGTCCTCAGCAGTCCTGCTGGTATGCGGAGACGCGCTGAGCGCGTCCTCCCATCGGGTCAGCGTTCGGCCGGGTTCCGGCCGATCGCTGGCCCCTCCGGTGCGGGCTGACATCCTGGATGTCAGCCGCGCATCCGGACCAGCAGCCGCCAGAATTAGGTGTCATCGCGGGGGCGCGATGACACCTAATTCAGGCGCCCCCCCGCATGTGCGGAGGAGGCGCCTGAAAGGAGGGGGGGGGAGGTCCTTCGGACCTCTCTCCCTCCGATCGGGTCGCACAGGGGGTTAACCAGGCATCATTTGGAAGGGCACAGCCTGCCCTTCCAAATGATGCCTGGCATTAACCCCTGGGGAGCTGGATCGCGAATCGGCGCTGAAAAGCGCCGGTTCGCGATCCTTTCCCGGAGCTGGCCGACATCTTGGATGTCGGCCAAGCCTCCGGGAACTCCCCCAGAGGACTGGCGTCATCGTGCGTAGCACGATGACGCCAGTCCTAGAGTTAACCCCTAACTGCCACCAACTGTGGAGATAGGGAGTTCCAATGAACTCCCTATCTCCCGATCCGTGGCAGCTAGGGGTTAAATTTTGGTATGGTTGGATCGGCCAGAGCATGGCCGTTTCAACGATACCAAACATGAAGTGAAAAATTTTGTAAAAAAAAAATAAAATAAAAATAAATTAAAAAAAAAAATTAAAAAAAAAACACTTTTTTAAATTTTTTTTGGTTTGTTAATGCAGCAATATTGTTCCCATTTCAATTATAATGTGAACAATGATGCTGCACTAACGATTTTTGTATGCGGTGCGTTTGTTAAAAATAGTGTCATTTTCCCCAAAAAAAAATGTAACGAGACCCCATCTCTAATTTTTTTTAACAAGCGCACCCCATACAAAATATAACCGCAATTGCTCGCATGTTAAAATGTGAAAAAAAACACTTTACACATTGTAAATTATTGAAAATACATATTTTATTGCATTTTTTGTTATAATATACAGACATGACATAACGTATACATATAATAATGACATATTATGAATCTACCGAGTCTGACGGAAAGAACGATATATAATATGTCTGGGTCATATACTAAAATAAGCCTTCAAAACACGTTTAAACATGATGCGCAAAACAGGTAAAAATGACCTCAGCATAGGGGCGGGAAAAGCCTCAGCAGCGAAAGGGTTAAGTGAGGTGTCATTGGAAAGGTCAGAGTCTAGTCTTTACTATGATACCAAACAAGACCATGTAATGTGTAAAAATAAAATAAAATGAAAAAGTAAATGCTAAATATTTTTTTCTTTTCTACAGCAGAGGCAATATATGCTTTTACATATAAAACAAACAATGCTGCTGCATTCACTGCCCTCCTCCTTCAACCATTTGACTCCACTGACTCTCTCACTCCCTGCCCCCTCTTCTACTATGTCTACCTTTGCTCCAGTCTCAGAGGAGATGTAACAGAACTTTTCATGTCCTCCTACCCGACCACCTATCCATTTGATCCCATCCCTTCAAACCTTATTCAGCCTGTCCTACCAGTTACTGTCCCTGCTTTGACTCATATATTTAATCTCTCCCTCTCCTCTGGAATCTTCCCCTCTGTATTCAAACGTGCTTTGATCACCCCCATTATAAAAAAGCCATCTCTTGATCCTACCTCCCTCTTGAACCACTGTCCCATCTCTCTGCTTCCCTTTGCTTCAAATCTTAGAACGTCTGTTCTATAACCAGCTCACCAGTTTTCTTGCTGCTAACTCTCTACTCGATCTGCACCAGTCTAGCTTTCACTCCCAACAATCTACTGAGACTGCTCTGACCAAGGTGACTAATGATTTAGCTGCCGCTGAAACCAAAGGTCACTTCTCCCTCATTCTTCTTGACCTTTCCGCTGAATTCGGCACTGTTGATCACCCTCTTCTCCTCTTCATGCTACGTCAACTTGACCTCAGTGACATCGCTCTCTCCTGTCCTCTCCCTATCTCTCTTTTCGCTCTGAAGGAGAATTAGGCTGGAAGATGGTTGCTACTATGAACCAGGCAGCCATCTTGTGCAGAATATTGGTTCACCAGTAAATAGAATAGATTTTTACTAGATGTGCAGAGAAGAGTTTACATAGAATTCCAAGAATGCGTGGCAGATTAGAAAGCTAGCAATAAAACCAGGCAGAATCCGGCCGGCTCTTGACACAGAAAGACAGAAAGATTTATGAATGGGACAAGGTCAGTGAGATGTGCCGAAGAATAAAGAAAACATAGAAGACCAGGCCCCAGGCCACCTGAATAAACATAGCCGATAGGGAGGGAGGCACTGCCCGAAAGACAGCACAAACAAATCACAGACTGTCCAAACTAACGAGAAGTGTATCAATTTATAGTTATATGTGGAATGTTCTTTGTGTTCGAATTAATGATGGGAGGTATTAACCACGTGGGGTGGAATAGAGTGTCATAGGGAGGTGGGCTAATGGGGATGTACCTAATTATGTATTTGGGGCATAAAACCTCATGTCTCTGTGTAATCAGGGCTCACTCTAAGCGATTCAATCCTGTGTGAGCACTTGTGTGACGACACAATAAACTCTTGCCTTTCCTGAAGAGACTCGTGTTTGGACAATCCTTGCTTGTGTCTGGTCCGGCGCCGTTAATGATGAATGTGACCTGTCTGACTCCGGCTACATTTCTGGGGGCTCGTCCGGGATAACGGGCCTTTTGCCAACACAGGCAACGGCTGCTGAACACAGTGCGGCGATATTGACTGCAGGTGCACGAGAATCCCGATGGTTGGGGGCGTCCGTTGAAGGTGAGCTGACATCTGCAGGCGCCAAGCAGGATTTCCTGTACAGTGGACCTCACCTCGTCCCAAACAGACCCCCCCGGCCCGGGAAGCTGGGACAGACACCAACGAGTCTGAGGAAACAGCAAGCAGCGCCGGCGATAGGTAACGTGTCTTCTATGTTTTGTATGTCTAAAGGAAATACCGGTATCTAAGGGAAACGTCCGACTGCGATAGACGGATAAGAGGATGCGATGGCCACCATCCTATTGGCATATCTAGCCCGCCGCTGGTAGCGCTGACATTGCTAAGGAGCCAGAGTGGCTAGCGGGCGTCTGGATTCGGGGGAATTGAATGCCAATCAAAGGGTAGTTCTGTAAGAGAGGGAGAAGGTAGCTACGTGGAGTTGCATGAGTCATTTTAGTTCAGTGTTTGTAAATAGAGCTTCGCCACGTGGGTAAAAGGGAAAGGAGGAGGGATTTTTCTGTGACTGGGCTAAGAGCCTGAGTCAGTGCCTAGTGTGTACGCCGTGTAGTGAAAAGGGCTTATAGTGAAGCCAGCGATAGCTACAGAGATAGACAAGGAACGGGGTGCACATAGCCACAAGCAGTCAAGAGTTAGAGTTCAAATTACGGGGTATAAGGAGCCACAAAGGAGGGAATACGCCCTCGGCTAATGGAAAGAGTTGAAGTGATATATGTTCTGTATTGTGCTGAAAGTATCTGATACGGAATGTGTTGTGAATGAATTGACTCGAGTGCTGTGAGTGAACGTGCGCCTACTCGCTCCACGAGGAAGCAAATACGAGATTTGACCCTGGACGTACGGTTTCGGCTCAGGCGACTGCAGTCGGCTACTGAAGGGGGAAGCGTATGTGGATGCGGATAAATTGTTGACTGAAGTATCAGACTGTAGATTTTAACTGTTGTTGAAATAAGATATTTGTATCGCAAAAAGTATTGTTTTCAGGAGTGACAATGGGTAACGGGTCATCAAAGCCCAAGAGGGTAAAGGAGGGGAGACGCCCCTAGAGTATATGGTGCGAAATTTCGATGCATTATATAAAACTCATGATTATGGTGTAGAACTGACAAAAGAAAAGCTAAAAGTAATATGTACAGTTGTGTGGCCGATGTTAGTCCCAGGATGGCCAGAACAGGGGTCAATGGACCCGGAGTTGGTACAGAAGGTACACTCCCAAGTCACAGAGCAGTATGGGCATCCTGAACAGTATCCGTATATAGATATATGGAGATATTGCATTAAGAACAAGAGTCATTTTATAATGATAGCGGGGAGAAATAAGAAGCAGGACCCCCAGAATAATGGAGAGAGAGGGAGACCGGTGTTAGATCAACCGGAAGAGAGTGATAATCTGCCCCCGTCCTACCCATCATGTTATGGGGCAGCTAGGGAAGCTCTGAATGCCGCGATTGCGCGGGCGGAGAGGGGGGAGCAGGCAGCGGCTGGGTCTCGGTCAGCTCCCTCTGCTCCGTCCCGTGTGACTGAGGAAGAAGAGCAGGGCGCAGCGGGTGGAGGGGACAGAGAGGCTCCACCAGAGAAGATTGAGATGCCCGATGGGAGCGTATATAAATTAGTGCCCCACGGGAATGGTGATGATAAAGAGGAGGATGAGAACCAGGGAGTTACCACACGCGCAGCGAATAGTATACATAAACCCCGGGATCCGTACCAACACAATCCCTACAAGAATGCTATGCAGTTGCCTTTGCGGGAGGTGCCAGGCCCCCCCTTAGCGAATGGGGATCCAGGGCCAATACAATACACATATGTCCCATTCACGACAACAGATCTTTTTAACTGGAAAACACACACACCACTGTATTCCACAAATCCCGCAGCAGTGGCCAGTATGATAGAGTCAGTTATGCTCACACATAACCCCACATGGGCAGATTGTCAGCAATTAATGTTGACAATGTTTACTACAGAGGAAAGAGCCCGGATAAATAGTAGCGCGCGAAAGATTTTACTCGCCCAAGCTGTAGCAGATGCTAAGCCTCATCCAGAAGCATGGGCAGAGGAGCATTACCCCAAAACAGATCCTAAATGGCCGTACAATACAGTTGAAGGAGTTGCCCATCTGCAGACATACAGAACTGCTGTAATTATGGGTGTTAAAGCGGGAGGGAAGAAGCCCACAAACATGGGAAAGATAGCAGATAGGGTGCAAGAGGTTAAGGAATCCCCAAGTGCGTTTCTAGAGAGATTGCTGGATGCGTACAGGATGTATAGTCCTATTGATCCTGAAGCGACGGAGAATCAGAGGTTAATTAACTCTTCGTTTGTGGGTCAGTCACAGAGGGATATACGGAACAAAATACAGAGAATAGATGGGTTTTTGGGAAAAGGTATTAGCGAGTTAGTTGAGATTGCTAATAAGGTGTATCATAACCGGGATCTAGAGGAGATAAAGAAACAGAAGGGACATACCGGGGTGGTTGGATACATGGTGTTGGAGATTATTGACTTCCTTAATAGGTCAGGGATATATTAATTATGACGCATATTTTTCTTATTGTTGATATACATAGATATATATATATTATTGACAGTGCCTCCAATACCAGCGGTATAAATTGGTATTTAACCCCTAAGATAGGGATTAATAACCAATCAATGAATATACGTCTTAACAAATATATGGCGCGTTATCCCGAGTTCTTTTGATGCTCTCTAGATATTTTTAAACACAATAAAATCAATAAAGATATGAGACTGCGTAACGGTAAAACAATTCAAACCAAAATTTATTTACACGTCAAGTTTCATACAATCGTAGGTTATCAACGGATTTGCAAAATGCAATTTACAAGTGATTATAGATTGTGATTAGTAGCGATACTGTGACACGTAATAATCTAATGGACGGATATTTTAGGTTTTAGACCGCACCACAGATATACACGCCTCAATTCTTAAACACCAAGCTCTATTCTATTCACTTAAACCTTTCCCATTATAAACCAATCCTCCACCTGGCTAAAATAAACACTCAGTTACTGGGCATCACCTGCAGCACAATTTATTATTGTGGGGGCCTATTCACTAAATGCAACTTCCTTCAGGGAGATACATAACACACTCGGTAGGGACACTATCTCTTCCACAGATCAATCACAGCACTTCATTCGATATACGTTTACCCAACACTTCTTATTGACTTACGGTACATGCATTCATTCGGAAGGGCTGCAAGATGGATATGGAAGGAGTTATGCTAGGTTATGAGTGGGGCGGACGGCACTTGACATATAAAAGCTATTTCACGGTCCCAGCGTATCTCACTATAGGTATATAATTGATATTTTTAGATGTCCACAACCAGTATTCTTGGAATATAAATAATTTCACTAAATTATGGCTCAAGTATTCAGCCGATGATAGTCTCTTCCTTAGTAGTCCTCTGCAGTGGACTGTAAAGGCAGAATTTCTATTCTACTGATTATTAGGCTCAAACAGCAAAATAATTCATTTATATTCCTTTAGTTTGTGGTGGACATCTAAAGTCAGGACTATGCAATTAGAAAATAGATATCAAGTTATTCAGGTATACTTTACCATCTGGTTAGTGAAGATAGAGTGGTGGAAGATTAGGGTGTGGTCGGTCTTAAAGGGGCGGCCGATGGTGATTGCCTTTCTCCCCTCCAAGCGTCCCTCAGGTCTCTCTCCAAGCTTTTCTCAGTGTGTCCCTCTGCTCTGGAGTGTCCTCTCTATATAGTGGTCTTCCGCCCAGTTTTAGATCTAGCCCATCACTATGTGGCCTCATTTGATTGGAGGATATATATTCATCAACTCCAGGGGTCTGTCCAGGTGTTATGTTACCTGGCCAGCAGATGGCGCTCTCAGATCAACCATCAACCTTCTGCAGGAATTAATTTATGGGCTTGGCCAATCTTTTACTGGTTTGGGGTCGTTTTATTCCTATATCCCGGGACTCCATAGATTTTATTAACAAATTAAAATTTATTTCTATTGTGGCATCCTTAGCATACTTTGCCACGGCGTGTGTGCATCTCATCCCCCTTTACTTATATCCACAGGGATGTGTATGTGAGGGGACATACATTCATGGTATCGTTTTAACATTCACACGTTACCCGACTTAATCGGCTTCATGCGGGTTAGGACACCAGACATTTGTAATAATCATCTAAGGCTAGGGTCAGACTAGCGCAGTTTTAACGTGCGTTTAGCCGCACAAAATCACGGCCGTAATAGCAGCAAATGACGTCCAATGCCGGGGAACATACGAAGTACGGCCGCACGAAAATTCGTCCGCGCAACGCAAGTGGCAAACGAACGCATTTTTTCGAGAACGTCAAACCGCTACTACTGACGTACAGAGTGCGCTGCGGCTACATAGCGGCGTGTTTGCGTGATTGGGAGACGTCAGACGCTGCACACGTCCGGCCAACATAACGTGCACACACCAAACACTTCCTGTCTTGTCTGGGGGTAGCTGCAAGTTGCGTTGGACAATGGCTGGGACTGACATCGACGTGGAGAGGCTGATCAATGCAGTGGCAGATCATCCCGAGCTGTGGGACACGGCCTGCGACAGCTACAAAGACCGGCAGAAGAAGGCCAGTGCATGGGTCACAGTGTCCAGGGTGGTGTACCCAGAGTACGAGACGTGGTCTGATAAAGAGCAGAAGCTTCAGAGTGAGTAAATGATCATTTTATTGCATAGAATTCAATTGCATTGAACTTGAATGTAATATCAAACAAAATGGCATAACGAATTATCGTTGTCACTAAGGATGTGCGTTTCGGCTTTCAGAATTTCGGAATTTAAACGACATTTTCACGATTCGTGTTTTCTGATGCGGGCGATTCCCAGATAATTTTTCGATCCGAAAATGTCAGATCCGAAATGTTTCCGAGCCGAAACAAAATATTGTACGAATATGCGATTGGACTTGAATTGTGTCAAATCGAAATGTATTGCTTTGAAACGAGAACAGACGTTGCGAAAAACGAGAAATGTACGAAATCACGAAAAGTAGATCCAACAAACGAGCAAAGTGACACAAAAAACGAAAAATGGTCCATATTCCGATGACATATCCCCGAAAAACAAGTCGAACCGAATCGAATCAAAACAGGGTTCGTTCGAAATGAGCCGAATCGAAAACTTTAAACATCCGAAAATTCGAACAGAAAAAATAATCGGTGCACAAGCCTAGGTGTCACATGTCAAATGATGTCCATCTGCCATGGCACCTGCCCTGCATTGCTAGTGAAATAATTAGACAGAGCATCGCGAAACCTGTTGGTGTGTCTATTCACAGGTATTATGTCATCGTTAGCATACTCATCCAGACCCGTTACTGTGAGGGTATCCTCGAAATTAACCCCATCCCTTGCACGAACATAGTTATGTAGGATGCAACAGCATTTCACTATATCCACACAGAAATCCACATTTACATCAAGTGGCCGATGAAAAATCCTCCACTTGTTGCTCAGTATGCCAAAGCTACACTCGACATACCGTCTCGCCCGCGACAGCCTGTAATTAAACACCCGCTTCTTCACAGTCAGGTGTGTCCCCGAGTATGGCCGCAGGAGATGTGTGGATAAGCCGAATGCTTCATCACCCACAAAGGCATAGGGGACTGACACGTCGCTGCCAGGCAAAGGTGCGGGTCTGGGGATGTTCAGGTTCCCACCCTCAATCTCATTCCACAGTGTTGAGTTCCGAAACAGTGTTGAGTCCGAGTCCTTGCCGTATGATCCGACATCCACATACACAAAATTATAGTTGGCATCTGCCACCGCCAGTAGGCCAATTGAAAAATAATGTTTATAATTTTGATACAGTGAGCCACTGTGCAGTGGCTTCACAATGCGGACATGTTTGCCGTCCACCGCTCCCAGGCAGTTGGGATAGTTCGCTCTCTCCCAGAATCCTGCTGCAATTGCCAGCCATGTCTCGCCTGTGGGTGTTGGCAAACATTGGTCCTTCATGGTTTCCCATATTGTTTGGCAGACCTTGCGGACGATCTCACCAGCTGTCGATCTGCCAATGCGGAAGTTGTAATGCAGATCCTTCAAACTGCATCCACTAGCAAGATACCTAGAACATGAAAGAAGCTGTGTTATGATCACATCATATGAACCTAACCTTATGTCACTCTCATCATGTTTTGCAGCACATGAAGCAATCAATAAATGGCGCACGGTGAGGGACAATCACACCCGGGTCCTGAAAAAGGAGGCTGAAGCTGCTCGCTTCTGGAGCTGGTGCAAAGAAGAGGCGCAGCTATTTGTATGCTGACCAACTGTCCTTCCTGAGGAAGAGCCAGGAGCCGCGCAAGACTGTGAGCAGTATTGACCGGCCATCCACCTCTAGCTCACAAGGGCAAGACCTGCAGCCCGCAGGATCTGGCAGCTGCCAGGTGGAGGTCGAGCAGGTGTGGCGGAGTCCCAGGTGGAGGATGTGGAGTCCCAGCAGGTGCCGGGTACAGCACCCACAGACAGCACCAGTACGGCTCCCAGGAGGAAGAAGCCACCATCAGCTGATGTCGAGCAGGCCATGGTCGCATTCATGGACGCGCACCATACACATCCACGCTGCATGGTCGCTGATTCCGAGGACATGTCCTTTTTCAATTCATGTCTCTCCATGCTCAACATAATGACCCCAGCGCAGAAGCTGGATTATCGCCGCCGAAGCCTGGACCTGATACATGAGATACTGTCCCATCCACAACAGGCACCTGTATATCACGGTGTCGTGCCACAATACCCCCATGGTTATTCCCACCACTGCCAGGCGTTGCCTGCCCGCCCACCCATGTCCCCTGTTGCTGGGCCACCCCCGGAGCCAGAGTACCACCGCAGCCATATGCACGGTCCTCATGACCCAGATGCTCCTCGGTATCATACCATGTGAGGTGTATCGTCTGTTCGTTTATGTTTGTCACAGTTTATTCATGTTGTTCTAATATTTTTATTTTTACCTTCATTGGACATGCAATAATATATGTGTTTAATATGTTATTGTTATCTTCTGTCATATTATTTAGGGACTAAATATTTTATTTGTTTCACATCGTTGTCAGTGTCATTACTCTTTCGTTACGTGTTCTGCAAGGTGATGCATGCGTGTGTGTGTGGCCATATAACTACTGACCTACAATAGAGCCTCTGCACACCGAGCACATGTCTGATGACTGGCAGCGATGTCATGAATGCACGTGTTTGATAGTACTTACCGCAAAGTGAGGACCAGCATCTCCTCCGGTGGTATGGCAGCCCTCATGTTGGTGTCCCTCTTGGTCAGCGGCTCACGCACCTTCATCAACAGTTCATCAAAGGTGTGGATGGACATCCGCAGGTAGTTGAAGAACTTCACGGGGTCCCTCTCTCGCAGTGGCCTGTACAGTGTCACAAAGTGGCCATGCGTGGGTCTGGCAGTGTTGAGTGGATGGACCCATGTTCGCCGTTGTCTTTTCTTCTTCAGGTACAGGTATCCCAGTGCAGCAAAAAGAAACACTTGGACTGCATCCATCTTGGAAAATGCCACCATTCCCAAAATGCCTTTTTATACCCTTCCTTTTATTTGATTCATTCTGCAATTGATTTGGTTGATCATATCTCTCTTCTTCCAGCTCCGTGAAACAAAACGTACGAAAATGCGCATCGTATGACCGCTTTCGCGCATTCCGTTTAAAAATACGTTCGTTCGTTCGACCGCACTTTTTCACGTTCGCGGAGAAAAATGCGTTCGTCTGACCCTAGCCTTAATGTGGTAGGGCCTCTGTTTTTATAAGATGCTAAAATTATCAGTTCTAACTAATAAATATTCTCATACCATATAGTACATATTGCCGAATAGCATTACAAGCTGGTTTACCCAAACCATTTAACCTTCTTTGGTTTTTTTTTTCTTTATTGGGCAACCTATTGTTCCATGTTTACGTGGCTTTCAGAGTTTCGATGTGACGAAATAAACACAATACTGAGATTTCTATCTTAGTTGTCCTTGTGTTCCCTTACTTTTAAACCATTTGATCTAAACCCTGTTTGGTTGTAACAAATAAATAAAATAAACAGAGCCCATTAGACAGTCTTTGATCAATGTTAAATGTCCTTTCTTGTATGCGTAACACTAACGAGTTTAGCTTGTCTCTTGTTCTTGTTATATATCAACGACGCAGACAAGTTCTTTGTGTGACGCAATTCCTGGCCCCAAATTTAAACATTCCTGCGTTATAGAAATTTCATATCTGAAAAGGTCTGACAAATCCCCCTTTTCAATATCTACTCATCCAGATTCATGAGTAGGAATTGACATGGACCAATTGGATAGGAAATTTTACATCTGTATGGTAGCCTTAGTCTTTAACAAGTTGTTAGGTATCGACTCCATGCGATAATTGGTGCAGAAGAAAAAAAAATTGGTAAATGCATGATGGGTTCTCACGACCATCCCCCTTTTGTGGTTCCCCCATTTCTTTTACGAACGGGGTAATCTGAGGGTGAATCAATGAATTCCAGTTGATGAAAATGGATTTGAATCAAGCAGTGTTTTCCCCGGGTAAAGACCTTTCAAGCGAAACATCTTGTGGCTTGTTAATCTTTCATCTATGGAGGTTGATTTTCAAATAACCAATAATGCACTTGTCGTCATCCTTCCGTTTCTTTGGGTATCCTTTATGACGGGGTGCTCCCATGACTTTCTGTCACTTCCAGCATGGCTGCTCCTGACATCTGAGTCTTTAGGACACGTCTCCATGCGAGTGACCAATTGTCACTTTACTCATCTTATCTTTCTAAAATGAGATGAACTTCATAAGAATTGATATACACAACATGTAAATATTTGGGTTAACACTTCATCTATGTGACTTTAGGATCATGGTAAATGGAAACGGGTAATCTTCCCCATTTCTGATTTATTCCATGCTTTCCCTTAGATGCAGCGCG
The DNA here is from genome assembly GCA_009667805.1 of Leptobrachium leishanense. Lineage (NCBI taxonomy): Eukaryota > Metazoa > Chordata > Amphibia > Anura > Megophryidae > Leptobrachium > Leptobrachium leishanense. The sequence goes on from CM019064.1 coordinate 105,985,646, forward strand.
GCATTTATTTTAATTTTAATGCATCTCATCAAGACAGTGACACATAGATTATTAACCCTTTCAATTCTTGTGAGCCATTAAGTATATCATCCCCCTTTTGTGGGCTTGCTTTCCTAATAGGGGACTGAATAGGATATCGCCCTGTAGAGATATATATATATAATACGTGTGTATATATATATATATTTCCTACAAATTTAATTTCTTTGACCGTATTAACGGTTTAAAACCAGTGATTGGATTCGGCCCTCCCACGAGGTTTACTCCTGCAATCATGCAGTTATCGTAGGGATTTATTATAACAGACCCTGTTAATACCTGTTTCTAACCTCCGAGGGCAACTCCATGAACTGGTGTTTAAAATCACTTTACCTGGGGTAGGGAGATTCTCATCCTTACCCACCGTACAGAGAACCTTAGGTTTCTTGTAGGCTAATGCGCAACGGGTAGCTGGCTCTCCATCGGGGCATCTGGCTACGACGATCTCCTGAGAGTCGGTTGCGGTTAACGGCCTGTTATATCAGAGGGACTAGAAGTAGGCTGAAAAATAGGAGAGTGGTTAGCATCCAACAGCAGAAATCCCCCTTTACATACTTTTAGATTCCTTATTAATATGTAGACCTGGGGATTCAATGGTGTCAGGTTGTGCCACCTATGCTATTTCATTCAGTTGTTCCCTCTGATTCAATAATATCTGAGGTGTTATTGATCCTGTGGCCCTTGGGTGGCCACTGGATTTATCCCTAAAGAGTTATCAGGCCGCTGTGCCCATACATACTCGGTGATCTTCACCAATTGTTCAGCTAATTGATATAACCGGTATTCTAATTGGTTTATTCGGTCATTCTGATAATTTCGTTTAAGGTATCTATTTCTGCGGATCCTATTACGCTCGGGCCTAGAATTATTTGATGTGTCAGAATCAGCATTACTACTTCTGTTCTGACGGTGTGATCTGGGCCTGGGGTCTCCTGTCTGACCTCCCCTTCTATTTTCAGGGACCTTAACGCGAGGGGGTGACCTACCTATTTGAGGGGGATCATCACTTAGAGGAGAATCACTAAATTGGGGATACCTATTTCTTTGGGCAGGCCTAGGCCCTTGGGCATATTCCCTGTGACTATTGTGCGGTCGTGGCCATTGCTCATACCTTCTGCAGTCATTGGGTGACCTCTGCTCCCCACTTCTTGGTGGGCGCGGGGCAGGCGTGACCCTGGGGTTCCTATCTGGATTATTCCCTCTTACCACCTCAGCGTATGATTTCCTCCTGGCAACATATACCTGGGAGGCATCCTGATGTTGCTTAGGGGCAACTTGGCTTGTGGTATGGGCCCTTTTATTTGACCTATGACTCCCATGACTGGTCTCATTAGATGGCTGGACCTGCACTTTTATAGGCCTTGAAGGGATCCCCCTTTCGCCCTGTTTAACATCATCGGCGGGGCTACTTACAGAATCTACCCCGCTGTCTTTGGCATGCTCTTTTAAATGAGGGCCAGCATCAGGCTTATGGTCAGATGAAACAGTTTCTGTTTGTCTACCCTTTACCTGGGATATGGAGTCTATCCGGGCTTTTAGTACCTCTTCTTCAAGGTTTTCAGTGAGCATTGAATTTCATCTGTGTCAGTTTCAACACTCTCATCACTGCTTGACACCTCGGACTCGCTTGAAAGCATTATTTCCTGCTTATAGCCATACAGTTTCTGCTCTAAATTAGAACGTTTCTCTTTAAAACTGTTTAATTCAACACAACTCTCTTTATATACAGCTTGTAAACTTTGGAGTTGTTCTTGCAGTTTCTGGCTCTGTTCGTTTAAAGTAATTATTTCTGTACTGGCATTCTCAGGTTTGTCTGTTAAATCATTACCATTTTCTATTTTTGCATTTAAGTTAGCGATGGTCTTCATCATGGCAACCTTTTGTTTTCTGTTTTGTTTATCCAATGCACAACACAAATACATTATGGAGGGCCATGATTCCATTATAATACAATCCTTCTTTGCTTGTCGTTTGTGTTTAAAAACAAATTCAAGAATGTACGCACATCACCTTCTTTGTCCCACATATCGTGTACAAGATTTTGGGCGCGGTCTTTGATAGTATTAACAAACACAATCAGATCGGTTTCAATATGCAATGACTCTGAGATATGTTCTACCACTTCAAATATTGCCATCTGTCTTCCTGCTTCTATAAGACTCGATTGAGAGATTTCCTCCTGGCTATCAGTATCTGAATCAGACATGTTTCTGTATTACAGCAATCAGATAACAATGCTTTAAACAGGTATCCACAGCCAACAACAAACGTTACGTGATTACCACTGTTTTAATCCAATAGCTTAATCTGCTACTTGACGACCAGCAAGTTTATGTTACTTTCACAAATACTTGATCTGGCGCTCACAACCACTAACTTGCTCTCTTACTTGATAGATAAACTTGATTTTATTGTGAAAAATTACTTTAGCATCACAACAGTGCAACCTCCAAATATCTTAGAGAAACTTGATTTTATTGTGAAAAATTCATTTAGCATCTCAGCAGTGCAGCCTCCAATATGTTGGAGATTATTGACTTCCTTAATAGGTCAGGGATATATTAATTATGACGCATATTTTTCTTATTGTTGATATACATAGATATATATATATTATTGACAGTGCCTCCAATACCAGCGGTATAAATTGGTATTTAACCCCTAAGATAGGGATTAATAACCAATCAATGAATATACGTCTTAACAAATATATGGCGCGTTATCCCGAGTTCTTTTGATGCTCTCTAGATATTTTTAAACACAATAAAATCAATAAAGATATGAGACTGCGTAACGGTAAAACAATTCAAACCAAAATTTATTTACACGTCAAGTTTCATACAATCGTAGGTTATCAACGGATTTGCAAAATGCAATTTACAAGTGATTATAGATTGTGATTAGTAGCGATACTGTGACACGTAATAATCTAATGGACGGATATTTTAGGTTTATAGACCGCACCACAGATATACACGCCTCAATTCTTAAACACCAAGCTCTATTCTATTCACTTAAACCTTTCCCATTATAAACCAATCCTCCACCTGGCTAAGATAAACACTCAGTTACTGGGCATCACCTGCAGCACAATTTATTATTGTGGGGGCCTATTCACTAAATGCAACTTCCTTCAGGAGATACATAACACACTCGTAGGGACACTATCTCTTCCACAGATCAATCACAGCACTTCATTCGATATACGTTTACCCAACACTTCTTATTGACTTACGGTACATGCATTCATTCGGAAGGGCTGCAAGATGGATATGGAAGGAGTTATGCTAGGTTATGAGTGGGCGGACGGCACTTGACATATAAAAGCTATTTCACGGTCCCAGCGTATCTCACTATAGGTATATAATTGATATTTTTAGATGTCCACAACCAGTATTCTTGGAATATAAATAATTTCACTAAATTATGGCTCAAGTATTCAGCCGATGATAGTCTCTTCCTTAGTAGTCCTCTGCAGTGGACTGTAAAGGCAGAATTTCTATTCTACTGATTATTAGGCTCAAACAGCAAAATAATTCATTTATATTCCTTTAGTTTGTGATGGACATCTAAAGTCAGGACTATGCAATTAGAAAATAGATATCAAGTTATTCAGGTATACTTTACCATCTGGTTAGTGAAGATAGAGTGGTGGAAGATTAGGGTGTGGTCGGTCTTAAGGGGCGGCCGATGGTGATTGCCTTTCTTCCCCTCCAAGCGTCCCTCAGGTCTCTCTCCAAGCTTTTCTCAGTGTGTCCCTCTGCTCTGGAGTGTCCTCTATATAGTGGTCTTCCGCCCAGTTTTAGATCTAGCCCATCACTATGTGGCCTCATTTGATTGGAGGATATATATTCATCAACTCCAGGGGTCTGTCCAGGTGTTATGTTACCTGGCCAGCAGATGGCGCTCTCAGATCAACCATCAACCTTCTGCAGGAATTAATTTATGGGCTTGGCCAATCTTTTACTGGTTTGGGGTCGTTTTATTCCTATATCCCGGGACTCCATAGATTTTATTAACAAATTAAAATTTATTTCTATTGTGGCATCCTTAGCATACTTCGCCACGGCGTGTGTGCATCTCATCCCCCTTTACTTATATCCACAGGGATGTGTATGTGAGGGGACATACATTCATGTATCGTTTTAACATTCACACGTTACCCGACTTAATCGGCTTCATGCGGGTTAGTACACCAGACATTTGTAATAATCATACTAAATGTGGTAGGGCCTCTGTTTTTATAAGATGCTAAAATTATCAGTTCTAACTAATAAATATTCTCATACCATATAGTACATATTGCCGAATAGCATTACAAGCTGGTTTACCCAAGCCATTTAACCTTCTTTGGGTTTTTTTTCTTTATTGGGCAACCTATTGTTCCATGTTTACGTGGCTTTCAGAGTTTCGATGTGACGAAATAAACACAATACTGAGATTTCTATCTTAGTTGTCATTGTGTTCCCTTACTTTTAAACCATTTGATCTAAACCCTGTTTGGTTGTAACAAATAAATAAAATAAACAGAGCCCATTAGACAGTCTTTGATCAATGTTAAATGTCCTTTCTTGTATGCGTAACACTAACGAGTTTAGCTTGTCTCTTGTTCTTGTTATATATCAACGACGCAGACAAGTTGTTAGCGTGACGCAATTCCTGGCCCCAAATTTAAACATTCCTGCGTTATAGAAATTTCATATCTGAAAAGGTCTGACAATGGGGAATGGTGGAGGACGAGGTGGCCCAGACAGAGGGAGGGCAAGGGGTAGGGGGACTCGAGGAAGAGGTAGGGGAGCCCCTAGGGAAACCCTAGGACCCAATCAGTGCGCGTGGTGCCGCCGGGTGAAGGTCACTGGAAAAACGACTGTTCTGCATTTTTGGCTAATTGGGGGACAGGGTGAAGTTGGGGGACGGGAGGTCAAGCCCCTAATGGCCAGGTAGCAGACGGAAGGTATGAAAGAAGTGAAGGGAACGGAGCGGGGTTTGTGGGACTGGCGGGGACGTCATTTGAAGGGCAGGATGTATATTGACGGGGACCTGGGCCCATCCCGCTCGGTAGCCACGAGCCCACGGTCACAATGAGAGTGGGAAATAAAGATGAAGTTTTTATGGTTGATACAGGTGCCGAATATTCTGTTGTAACTAAACAAATTGCACCTCCAATGGGAAATGAGGTTGATATTATGGGAGCAATGGGAATGTCTGCTAAATATCCTTTTCTTGCTTCTAGAAAATGTAGTGTGGGTGGGCATAATGTTGAACATGAATTTTTGTATATGCCCGAATGTCCCATCCAACTCCTGGGGCGGGATATCCTCTGCAAATTGCAAGCCCAAATTACGTTCCTTCCCGGGGGTCACGCTCAATTAGACCTGCCCGAGAGTGGCTGCTCTGTTCGGCAGCATAATCCAGCCAGTCCGCACAATCCACAATCTGTGAAAATTGCAGTAGTTATGCCAAGGGAGGAAGAATGGCGTACAGCACCTACTCTGCCTGCCGCGCCTGACCCGCACGCACTACTCCTTGAAATTCCTGGGGTGTGGGCGGAGGAAAACCCGCCAGGACTTGCCATAAACATACCCCCGGTATATGTGGAATTAAAGCCCGGCGCAACGCCTGTGGCCCTAAGACAATATCATATCCCACAGAAAGCCAAGCAGAATATACAGATACATTTACAGAGACTTAAAGATAACGGCATATTAAAATTCTGCGTGTCACCATGGAACACACCCCTACTGCCAGTATTGAAAGAAGGCACACAAGAGTACCGCCCTGTCCAAGATTTACGAGCTGTCAACGAGGCCACAGTAACACTACACCCTGTGGTTCCAAATCCATACAATTTGTTGGCGTTAATCCCCGGAGATACACAATATTACACAGTGCTTGATTTAAAAGACGCTTTCTTTTGCATCCTCCTGGCTCCAGCAAGCCAGCCCCTTTTTGCATTTCAGTGGGAAGAGTCTACCACGGGGCGCGTCATCAAATGACGTGGACGCGCCTCCCTCAAGGTTTCAAAAATTCGCCCACAATTTTCGGGTGCGCGCTCAGCCAAGATCTCCTCGCCTTCAACGCTCAGCCAGACAAAGTAGTGTTACTCCAATATGTTGATGATTTATTGCTGGCTTCTCCCACAGAAAAAGACTGTTTATCCGCCACAAAAGCTTTGCTACACCTACTAAGTCAAGCAGGTTACAGAGTTTCTAAAAAGAAAGCACAAATATGTAAACAGAGTGTAAAATACCTGGGCTTCCAGTTAACAGGTACCAAACGTGCACTGGGGCAGAAAGAAAAGAAGCGGTGTGCCGCATACCCCAACCAAAGACCAGGAGACAAGTCCGTGAGTTCCTGGGAGCTGCAGGCTTCTGCCGCCTGTGGATCCCCTTCGCAGAAATTGCCAAGCCGCTTCATCAAGCAACCAAGGGGGGAGAATTAGACCCCTTTCATTGGGAAGAAGAGCAAACGCAGCGTTTCTGAAATTAAAGACTCTGCTGATGGAAGCTCCTGCGCTGGGTCTGCCAGATCATAGCAAGCCTTTCCAGCTGTTTGTACATGAACATAACCAAACAGCAACAGGAGTATTGGTCCAGACCTTTGGCTCGTGGCTGAGGCCTGTGGCCTACCTCTCCAAGCAACTCGACCCTGTGGCCTGCGGCCTACCCCCATGCCTGAAAGCAGTGGCTGCCACCGCAATGCTGATAGCAGAAGCAGACAAGCTGACCCTTGGACAAGTTCTTCATGTCAAGGTGCCCCATGCTGTCAAGGCTCTGCTGGATGTCAAAGGAGGTTACTGGTTCAGCAACAGCCGGATGACGAAGTACCAAGCCATGATGTGTGAAAATCCACGGGTTCATTTGGACCTCATCGCTACCTTAAACCCTGCTACTTTACTGCCTGACTGTGAAGAGGATCCAGATCATGAATGCCTCCAAGTCATGGAAGAAGTGTTCAGTAGCAGGCCAGATTTGAAAGACGTACCCCTAGACAAATACGATCTACAGCTATTCACTGATGGTAGCAGCTACATGGATGATGGGAAGAAAGTCTCCGGCTATGCAGTAGTCTCAACAGAAGAAATTATTGAAGCAAAGCCACTGCCAGGCCATACATCTGCACAACTAGCTGAAATAACAGCTTTAACCAGAGCCCTTGAAATTTCTGAAGGCAAAAGAGTAAATATCTACACAGATTCCAAGTACGCCTTCATGACAGTCCATGCACATGGTGCACTCTACAAAGAAAGAGTCTACTCACGTCTTCAGGACAACAGATTAAATATGCTGCAGAAATCACGGCCCTCCTGGAAGCAGTGTGGAAACCAAGTGCTGTCAGCATCATGCACTGTCGAGGCCACCAAAAAGGCCGTGATGAAATTCCAAAAGGTAACAGACGCGCGGACCAGGCCGCAAAAGCAGCTGCGAAACCACCACCGCAAACAGAAGCTCAAGCTAAAGTATTGATCTGCAAGCAAGAGCCTCAACCTTCTATGCCAAATTACGAGTTCTACATGAATTTGAAAAAGTTTGAACCCCACGGCGAGTTCATTGAAATAATATTACACAAATGGCAAGATGATTACGAACTTTAGAACTCAATCATGATTATATCCAATGGCTTTTTCCAACAAGGACACAAGGCCGGAATTTCTACTCTACTCCCCTAAACCCGCAAGAAACACGCCTAATGATCAACACCTCAGAAGTTCAGCAAAGACTACGCAGAGCTTACAAAATGATGCTGAAATTCTTCGGCGTAAAAATAGTGGGGGAGGAGGAAGACAAAGAAACAACTGAAGTTGAACGAGCAGAAAATTTCGCGTCACGATTTGAAAATTTGATAAATAATCCTCACAATAATCTACGAATCACACGGATACTGCACAGTCTGGGAGAATTGGGAGCAGAAGAATATCAAGTCCCACTGGTGAGGTTCTTCCTCAAGGAGATCCTTATCAAGAACAGACTGCCAAGAATGAAGAAAAGTGCAATGGACTTTTTCATACCAGCAGTAAGAGATTCACAAGACAGACAAGATTTATTGTTTTTCGCATGGCGATACTATTTCCCAAAAGAAGAATTCATCTGGGGAAATCATGGAGAATTGGCACGATACAAACCAAAACCAGTGGTAGCTGCACTTCTACCGGCGCCACTGAGCGAATGGACACCTGTGTACTCAGAGAAAGAAAAGAAGTGGCTGACAGAAGAACCCGGAGGATATGGAGAAGATGGATGGTTCCAGATGGAAAATGGACGAGTGGTCCTACCAGCAACACTGGCTCCTGAAATCATAAGAGCACTTCACGCAAGTACCCATGGAGGGAGAGAAATGATGGAGCAACAGTTGGAGCCACATTTCTACGTACCAGGATTGTCAGCAATCTGCAAAGCAACAGCTCAGCAGTGTGTAACATGTGCCAAAAACAACCCGAGAACAGGCCCATCTCAACCCCCAGGGAAACAGCCAATCGGGCTATCCCCAATGGCGTCATTACAAATAGACTTTACAGTATTGCCACCTTGCAAAGGATACAAATATTTACTAGTGATGGTGTGCACATTGACAGGATGGGTGGAAGCTTTCCCAACAAGAACTGAAAAGACGACAGAAGTGGTAAAGAGCCTGATGAAAGAAATAATACCACGTTACGGACTTCCACTCGAGATAGGGTCGGACAATGGCCCTGCATTTATCCAGAACTGTTTGCAACAACTTGCCCGGCTACTGGGCATCACCTGGAAGCTACATACTGCCTACAGGCCCCAAAGTTCAGGAAAAGTTGAAAGAATGAACCGTACCCTAAAGACTTTGATGTCCAAACTGTGCCAAGAGACGTCACTAGGCTGGTTGGACTTGCTGCCGATAGTCCTCTTGCACATTAGGTGCAGACCAACCCCCCAATTGAAACTAAGTCCGTACGAACTTATGTTTGGACGGCCAACCCCTCTGATTAATGGACTAAGGGGGGACCTTCGGGCATTGGGAGAAACTAAACTAAACGATCAGGTAGTAATGCTGGGTAAATCAATGCAGAAATTAAATACTTGGGTGGGGGATAATATACCGCATTTTCTATATCCTTCACTGCATAAGTATTGTCCGGGTGACTCAGTATGGTAAAAGAGTGGAAAAATGATCCACTGGGTCCAAAATGGAGAGGTCCTTATCTTGTCCTGTTATCAACCCCTACAGCAGTAAAGGTTGCCGAGGTGGTCCCGTGGATACATCACTCCAGAGTAAAAGCAGCTGCCAGTCCTGAGCTAACATGGAAGGTCGTCGCCAACGAGACCAATCCGCTGAGGCTGAAGCTGACAAAGACCACAGTCACGAGCACCTAAATGATCCTAACCCTGATGATTCAGAGGATCAACAAGTGGGTGTTTTGATGGGCACAGACCCTGACCACCCACCAGCGGAGATGGGTGTCTTGATGGGCACAGACCCTGACCACCTGCCAACGGGGGATAACCACAGGGTGCTTTTTAGGGGCCCGGCCCCCACCCTTGATCATCCAGAAATGTTCTTTACTTTTGAAATTCCGGTGGGAGGGATTGGGTTTATGTGACTGTAAAAAGAATTGCCCAAGGAATTCTGACACTCGGGGCATTTGTGGTGCTGATTTTATATCTTGCTAATTTGATTTATGGACTCGCGTGGAGCATGCCCCAATTGTACAAGCACCGCTGGGAAAGTGGATATTTCCCCATCTGGAATGGTACGCACCCGGTGATGGAGAACCGTACCATGTGGAGACAAAAACGAGAGGCGCTATCTGGAACCAACCCAAGAGGACACTTACTTGTGCAATTCAAATATGACTATGCTAAAAAGTCTGGGCAAACTGCATGCTGGGTGTAGTAGACTGCACCCAGAGACAATTCATATACCATTTGCCTCTGTTCCAATGAATTTGAGTATGTTTGTATCAGGGAATATCACAATACATGCTGTCGATGCACAAAGGGAAAAGACCGAATCAGTCAGTCCCGGGTACCCCATAATAGGACCAGTGTATCCACCAGAATGGTGTTTTCAACTAGGACCAGATAAAGAAACAAATAACGAGGGTGGGTTATGTAACTCAAGTCAGTTCAACTGGACATCATACATTTATATATTCAAAACAGGACAAAAGGCGACTTATTTATACATACGATGCAGGCAACTCACTAGAGACCAAGAGGCGGTGATTGGGAATGTGACCAATGGGAGGCAGGGTGCAGTGGATATGATGAGACGGCTGAGACACTTGCGATAGAGATATCAAAGGGAACACTACATTCATCACCATTTATAGTGACAGGAGGGTACCAGGTGTGCTGTGAAAGGGTGTGTTACACATGGGTACCACCAACAATAACGGGAATGTGTTATTTGGCTAAGCTGGTCCCAATCCAGAAACTAAGGGGAGAAGACACAAACACAGACACAGAACTACACCCTAGGTACCCACTGGTGTTTGAAAGACCGAAGAGAGAATTGTTTACGAAGATGGATCGAATATGGACATGGTTGCCAGCATGGACTGGATGGGGAGGAGAGATGATGAGGAGATTGAATAGCTATGTCAATCTGATGGATGAGATTCTGAATAGAACCAGTATGGATATCCAGCTGCTGAATCTGGAAATGCGTGAGTTACGAAAGGTGCAAATGATACATGAAATGGCGCTTGAGCAGATCAGTGCGGCCTTGAATGGATTGTGTGAAATGACAATGCACTATGAATGTTGCACCTTCATCAGAAACACTACACACGAAGTCCCAGACTATTACCAGGTAATTCAAGATCATCAGGAGAAGGTAGCACAGTTGCAGGGCACAGCCAGGAGGATTGCTGCCGAAGGCTGGAATCCGCTCCGGGGGTTTGGAGCAATGGGAGAATGGTTTGGTTCCATCTTGAGATTCATCTCAAAGATTGGATCCATGATACTCATGATAGTGGTGATTTTGATCATAGGGATACTAATATACCGCATAGGGCTATGCATATGGCCACTATGCAAGTCAGCACTGACACCCACACAAACACAGAAGATACCATTGATAATTCCACAGGGAATGTTCCCAGTGAATGGAAAGCCCCCCCAGTATGCAGAGTTTCGGAATAGTGAAGTGTAATGGCTACAAGTGCCAGGAAAAAGATACTGACACTTGAGCCAAGGGGGAATGAAGGAGAATTAGGCTGGAAGATGGTTGCTACTATGAACCAGGCAGCCATCTTGTGCAGAATATTGGTTCACCAGTAAATAGAATAGATTTTTACTAGATGTGCAGAGAAGAGTTTACATAGAATTCCAAGAATGCGTGGCAGATTAGAAAGCTAGCAATAAAACCAGGCAGAATCCGGCCGGCTCTTGACACAGAAAGACAGAAGATTTATGAATGGGACAAGGTCAGTGAGATGTGCCGAAGAATAAAGAAAACATAGAAGACCAGGCCCCAGGCCACCTGAATAAACATAGCCGATAGGGAGGGAGGCACTGCCCGGAGAAAGACAGCACAAACAAATCACAGACTGTCAAACTAACGAGAAGTGTATCAATTTATAGTTATATGTGGAATGTTCTTTGTGTTCGAATTAATGATGGGAGGTATTAACCCACGTGGGGTGGAATAGAGTGTCATAGGGAGGTGGGCTAATGGGGATGTACCTAATTATGTATTTGGGGCATAAAACCTCATGTCTCTGTGTAATCAGGGCTCACTCTAAGCGATTCAATCCTGTGTGAGCACTTGTGTGACGACACAATAAACTCTTGCCTTTCCTGAAGAGACTCGTGTTTGGACAATCCTTGCTTGTGTCTGGTCCGGCGCCGTTAATGAAGTGAACCTGTCTGACTCCGGCTACAGCTCCTTCAGTGTCTCCTTCGCTGGTGTCTCTTCACCACCAGTCCCTGTGCCAGACTCCTACACCTCACCTCCTGCACCTCTCACACCTCACCCCTCTGTCAATCTTTACACTGTCTCCCTGTTTCCTTTAGAATCCAATTCATTATACTGGTGCATCTCATACAAAGCTCTCCATAACTGCGCCCCTGCCTACATCTCTTCCCTTATTAGCAGGTATATCCCGTCCCGGCAACTTCGCTCTGCCAATGATCTGATGCTATCAGTTCCTCATACCCGCAACCCCAACTTTCACCTTCAGGACTTCTCTCGAGCTTCCCCTTTCTATGGAACTCTCTCCCACGCAACATCAGACTCGCCCGTCTCTCCAGTCCTTCAAGAAGTCTCTGAAAACGCATTACTATAGAGAAGCCTATCAGCTCACTCCATGATCCACCACTGCACATTTCTTGCTCCATCTTCCCATTCAGTCCTCATGCAACCCGCTACTTCAAATACCCTATTCGCCCTCACCTAATGTGTCACCCCTCTCCTCTTAGATTGTGAGCTCTCGAGCAGGGTCCTCTCTCCTTCTGTTCCGTTTCAGTTTTTTAAAATGTATTTTTTTTAGCTTTCTTAGACTCAAAACAAAAATTTAAATAGTAATTTTGCCATGTTTCCTTTTTTTTGTTTGGGGGGGGCGGGTTTAGGGGCGCTCCACATTTCTGTGCCTACAGGCTCCTGAGGTGCAAATCCGGCCCTGGTGGAGGGGAGCAGCATTTTGTTTTCTAATCATCTTTCCTTGAGATTTTGTTTATATATTTTTGGTTGTGCAGGCGTATAACACAGATACAAATCAACACCTAACCCCAAAATATCTACCATGGGTAAACAACTGTGGCCTTCTAGAATCTAGATGTCCTGAAACTACATTTCCCTTGAGGCTCAGCTAACCCAATGAGTGGCTGAGCATCATGGGAGATGTAGGCTCAAAGGTGGGCCAAGGTTGCTGACCCCCTGCAGGAAAACCATAATAAATATTGTTCGTCACTATGTAAACACGATACTTTATTTTGCTCAATTGCATTTTTATTGACATAGAATATGTTGTGAATATTTGTATTAATTAGACATTTGATGCTTCTTTTCATCTGATATGGGGGTGGGGCAACATTAATGAAGGTAATTAGTAAAGCAATAACGTAATTTAAATAATTCTGAAAGGGATCATTCTTATTAGCAGTATTATTGCCTTATAAGATGCATTAGGTTCCCTGATGAGGGACCTTTCAATGGCCATTTATTCTCCCCACCCAGAAGCGGTTCCGAACAGGCCACGCCCCCAGAGTCTTTATTATTCTCCCTTGCCAGTCTTATGCGCCATCCTTCTTGCCCACACTCTGACGTCACCGAACCCTGCGCGACCAAGGGGAGCCCTTTAACTACAGCCTGTGTGACTGTCCAAAGGCAAGGGCATCTGGAGGACTAACTGCAAAAATAAGGTGCAAAACGCTGAGTGCTGTGCAGGGCTCCATGACAGCTCCCTGAGTATAGTGACAGAGCAGGGTGAGGGGGTGGGCTGGCTGTTAATGCTGCACCCCCTCCCCATCCCTTGCCATGGTTACTAATTAACATTCATTGTGTGTGTGTGTGCATGTTTGTGCTATTTGTGCCTGCTGTAGAGTGAACTTTCAGGTCATTTTGGGGTTAATATAACCTGGGAAACTGGTTCTCCTTTTTGTAGAGAGCCTGCTGCATGACGGGGTACAGGCTGGAGTGTATAGCTGTGTATAATGGGCTGAGATGGGTGGATCTGGATTTTATTTTAACCCTTTCAATATGTGCTTTTTATCTGCAGAATTGGCTAAACCTATCACATACTGCAGATTTCCCCCCCCCCATGTACTGTGAATCTCTATGAAGGGGTGTGCGCGCGCCACTTAACTGCATTTTTTTAAAAAAAAATTCCTATGTCGACTTCAAAGTCTAAAAAGCTGGTTAGGGTATATAATTTTAACCCTTCTAGATCCAGTATGGGATGGCCATGTTGCATTCAGTTCAGCACGCACACCTGTGGCGCATTTTGGCCGCTGATGTCCCAGCACATAGTGCTATAAATCACTCTGATCATCTGCAGTGGAATAATTCCATTTTAACCAGCAATTGTGTGAATTCCATGGAAAAATTCAGGTTTTCTTTAATTTCTCAGATTGGGATTACAAGGCTAAGTAAGCAAATCCATAATATATATATTTTTCCCTGGCACGTATGTGGCAGGAGATGTGCAGTATCTGCAGGGTGCTGTGGAATTGGCATGTGACCCCCCCCCCCCCTGTGTCTGCGTGAGCACGTTGGTATGTGCACCTCAAAGGCAAAGTCTAAATTCGGTTGATTCAGAGTATAGTTCATTCATGCTTTGCTTTAGTACATTGAACGACCTGTGTTTTTCTTTTTGTTTTTTTTTCTTTTTCCTAGGCAGATGTGCTAAAAAAACTCCTACAAACCTAAAGCAAGAACACGCAGCAGCGTATATCCCATCTACTCCTTATAGCGAGTACATCTATCAGAATGCCTGGTAAGTACAATAAATTGTTCTTGGATTTATAATTAATGTGCGGTTTCTGCAATCCTCTTAGGATACATAAGGTTTTTATCATTGATCCCCTTAACGAGCATTGTCGTAACCTGGTAATTAAAATAAGGAGCATCATGTCTGTGCAAATTGTGCTATATCTGCATAAAGAATTCTATAAAAATGGCTTATGAAAGCAACATGGACCTTTTGCTACAAACTAGGAAAATTTACGTGTTTTGATTTCTATACAGGGTTATTCAGAGAGTGGTGGAAAGCAGGAGAATGACTGGAGAATGGAAAATTCCAGGTCAAACTAGCCGATTTGGGAGGTGAGATGAATGGGAGAATTTTTCTGGTTTGGCTATTTTGACCTGGAATTTTCCATTCTCCAGTTATTCTCCTGCTTTTCACCACTCTCTGAATAACCCTGATGGTGTTTGAGTTGTGGAGGGCAAAAAATGAGATAAAAAGCCTCAACTGTAAAAGTTTATTATTGCAGAAGTCATTTACACATCACAGCAATTCAAAGAACTACATCCCAGAGCTCCTGTGCTACATTCCCCATATGCAGCAAGGAATTCTCACTAGGGATGGGTGTCATGTTAAATATAAATGTATATATATTTTTTTAAATGAGGTGCTTTGTTCATAACTACTAAAAAAAATGTAAATGGCCTCTCTTCGCCTGTACAGTTTCTGTTTAAGGAGACTCTGTAGTGGCCAGGGTGACTCTGCCATAGTCCATGATTGGGGGGGGGGGTAGATGTTGCATTGGTCCTACAGCTATATGCAGTTTCCCATTCCTTGGTGAGATGTCGTTAGCTGCTGCTTAACCAGTCCTAGCTTCAGATGTTGATTACTGAGGTCAAAAAGCGCCGCAGCGCGTCTGGTTCTCTGGCTATGTTGGAGTGATGACTTGGGCTGGCGGCACACGAGCATTTCTCAGAGAGGAAGGAACGTCCGTGAGAGTGGTCGTTCCTTCCACTCTGTGCGCTCAGCGTACAAAGCGCTTTGTATCCCTGTCAGCGTCCGCCTAGCTTTTTCACGTCCGGTGGTTGGCCCTCCCCGTCAAAATGGCAGACGCAGGGGAGTGTGGGCGCACGAAAGCATAAGTGCGCTCCTGTGCCGCCAGCCTTAGGCTAAGGTCAGACGAAAGCATTTTTTAACGTGCGTTTAACCACACAAAATCACGGCCGTGCTAACATACGAAGAACGGCCGCACGAACGTTCGTCCGCGCAACGCAAGTGGCAAACGAACGCATTTTTTCTAGAATGTCAAACCGCTACTACTGACGTACAGAGTGCGCTGCGTCCGCATAGCGGCGTGTGTGTGTGATTGGGAGACGTCAGACGCTGCTAATGTCCGGCCAACATAACGTCCAGACACAAAAAGTGTTTTATTGATGATCCGTACAAAATCACGGACGAAAATGCGCATCGTATGACCGCTATCGCGTATTCCGTGAAAAAATGCGTCCATTTGTTCGAACGCACCTTTTCACGGACAACGTGAAAAATGCGTTAGTCTCACCCTAGCCTTATTGGTCAACGTGCTAGAATGCAGTCTGGTGGAGGTCTGTCCTGTAAAATGGCTTTCCCCAGGGATTAAGTCGAGCTGGAATACGTGACAATACAGTTCCTCCACTATTTTCTCAGGGAACAGAGTTCCCTTTTTGGCCCATACACTGAGTAGCTTTTATTAGGTTCCCAATATATATATATTCTCCATAGTCGACTCTATACTAACTACAGGAAAGTTACACCTCATGTCTCCTGAAGTTAGTTTAGTGACGGAAAAACATGATTCCAAGCTGAGCTTGCTGCTCGGATGCAGCGGTTTCCCTGTTCATTGTCTCCTATACTTATTATGGGAGATGTTAATTGTAACCGCCGCATGGACGTGCAGGCTATTCCAAAGTAACGAGTCTCCACGATGGAGACAGTATTTCACTGTGGAATACTGACTCCTAAAAGCTGGTGTTAAATCATGCTCGCCTAACCCCCCCCCCCCCCCACCCACCCACCCAAAAAATAATCCAATACACACCTCTCACCCGTGATGAAAAGAGCAGAGTGATCCGCTGTTGCTTCTCCCTGGGAACAAACAGTTCCTAGTCTCCCTCCGCAATCACTCAGTCTCTGCATGATCTTGCGTGCCCGAGATGCACAAGGCTCAAACTCCAAGCTCATGCTCCCAGTGCCGCAGTGGAGTGCTACTACTGGTTTCACAAAGCTTTGCACTTCGTTCTGAAGTACAGTGCTAAAATAGCAGCTACCCCAGAATATGACATTAAAATGGAGACGGTAAGTGAAAAAGAAAATCTGCTGCTGCACATTATCCCGCTTAGCGTCTTCATATTAGCGTCAACTTGGGAATAGGGCCCCATATGGCACAAGCAAGCTAAAACCTTGAGACCTGAGCGGGCCCCCACCGTAGAGCAGGACACTAGTGCTGTTGCTCGTCCTCAGGATCCTCACACCCCCCCCCTTCTCTCACTAAGTTTACAGGGTCATCCAGACGTGCACCCCTTGCTTGATGTGCCTAGAAGGGTGTCAGCTATACTCTCCTGATGAGGCCTAACAAGGCCGAAACGATCATCGGGGGTTGCTGCACCTCTCGTGCAGGGATGACGTTCTTGGCAATAAGCACTGGCCACCCTTTCTGGGTGAGAGCAGACTAATTTGCATATAGAGCATTCATCCCTGTAATGGTACAAGCAAGCTAAAACCTTGACCTGAGCAGGCCCACCGTAGAGCAGGCCACTAGTGCTGTTGCTCGTCCTGCTGTTGCAGGCTAAGTGCCACAGATGTAAGAGTCCCTCCATGCTACTCAGGTCTGGTCCACCAGGATACCAACAAATTACCCGGTGGGATGTTGCATCTGGGGTCGCTAAGAGCACTCGGACTCATCGCTGAGGGAGTGATTAGCACGGTCTGCACCAAATAGAGGTGTAGAAGGAACGCTCTTCAATCAAGGAACACTTTTTTTTTTTTTTCTTCAGCCCTGTGCAGGACTACTGTGATTTGGAACACACCCTGTAAAATCATGTAAGAAAACGAAGAGGAAAAATGTGTTAATTCTAATCATTTTACTGAAATGAGCAGCTGGGGGGGGGGCAACCAGTGGGTCAGTAAGGGGCCCTAAGAATTCTGGTGCCAGTCCTCCACACATATGGAGTGATTTCCTGGCAAATGAGCCCAAAATTGGGGGTTTGCGCTCCGCCTTGACATCTGTCACTCAGCTCCTGCAGGATAGCATTCCAGGAGTTTAATCAGAGTGGGTTAATTGAGAGAAATCAACGAGATTCCCTGTGCCTCTCAAGTGCTTGTGAGATCTGATTGGTTGGGTGTTCTCTAGTAGCAAACATGCCAGATCTCTCAGATGATCAGCATGGAAAAGACTACTTGGAAGTACAGTAAAACCTTGGATTGAGAGTAACTTGGTTTGAGAGCGTTTTGCAAGAACAATTTTTTTTAAATAAATTTTGACTTGATAAACGAGCGATGTTTTGTTATACAAGCGACGTCAAAGTATGCTTTGTTTACAACTTCACAGGCTGCTGTCTAAATCTAATTTGCATCTTGTAGGCAGATAAGTGAACTAATTTGAAGAAAGTTTGTGCATTACCAAACTTGCTTGAGAGGTGATGCCTGGGCGATTTTCTAGTTAAAGGAACAGTACTCAAATTTGAACGTGTTTTTTTTTTTTCCATTTTAAAAATTGTGCAGATGCTGCTGACACTAATATATTATATTCCAAACGCACTTCAGGACTCCCAAATAATCTTCTAGAACGTTTCGGCTCCTGCTGAGCCTTTTATCAATGTAAACCAATATTTATACATTTTAAGACAAAATCATTCACTTGACACCACATCTATGGATCCACGCCAAGAACGCATCCCTGTCTGTAAGTGATGTCTGGGCCGAGAACGATCTGATACAAAGTTACTTCAAAATGTAAGTAATCATATTGTATCAAAATAAAGTGGCATATGTGTATATTAAATACATTCAACAAAGACCAACATTACAAAATCTCAAACATTCCAGGATGACTTTCAAAGGAAGACGTAATTGCAGCAAAACTGACCATATCGAAGGTCATGTGGTTTAGTTTAGGAGGCGGTTACTAATTGGTTGCTAAGCAATCATTAATTTGGATTTGCCTTTCAATATGGTCAGTTTTGCTGCATATTACGTCATCCATTGTTTGAAAGTCATCCAGGATTGTTTGTAATATTTTGTAATGTTTGTCTTTGAATGTATTTTTTTTTTTTAACATGTTACTTTTAAGTAACTTTGTATCAAAATAAAGCATGAGATTGTTCTCGACGAGATGTCACTTCTGCACAGGGATGCGTTCTTGGCGTGGACCCACAGAGGAGGTGGTGAGTTAATGATTTTGTCTTATATCTATAAATATTGTGGGGTTTGCCTTGATAAAGGCTCAGCAGGAGCCAAAAATGTCGTTTTAACATGTAAACCCTCTAATAAAGATTATTTTTTTAACATGTAAATATATAGATCTCTAATTGTTCATGCTAAAAATTACTCCTGCCTCCCCCCCCCCCCCCGGTGCTATTCAGCAGCTCCTGTATTCTGCCCCAGGGCTTCCAAAATATGAAAGTCCCAGGAGCTACTTGTGTGAAACCAGCTCCTACGCAGGTCCTGTATAGGTTATGTCTGTGTGCAGCACTGTTCCCTCCGAGCAGCCACCTGGTTCTTGCAAGGCCTTGCGCAGACTTATGGATCCGTGCACGTGCAGCACAGATCCATGGCTGTGATCTCCACAAGCGATCAATCCTGCAAGCACTTGTGGAGACAGGCTGGTGTCCTGTCTCCTCTGAATTGGTCCTCGGCAAACAGGGGATTCGAATCGCTGAGTGACAGCTGTGAGTGAAGGAAACCGCTTAGCTTTACACAGCTGTTGCCAAATTGAGCTGAAGGTGGAGGGACATAACCACTTAAATAGGCAAACGTGGTCAGGGTATGTAGAGCAAAGTTTTTTTTAGTTTTAGTCTTAGTCTTCAGTTTTAGTCCTCTAAAATGTTTAAGTTGACTAAACATTGCTGGAGTTTGACACAATCCAGAGTAGATTTGGTCTAAAATCGAATGGGTTTAAAGTGGAATGCATTTCTGATTGGATCTCTTCCCTATCATTTTATTCTAGTTTTATTCGTCGATTTAAAGTGTCAATGGATTGTCATGGTTTTACTCACCATGACATGGTTTTTATTTAGATTTAAAGACAAATTTTTTTTTGTTGATTTTAAAGTCTTTTTGAAAAAATGTAGTCGTCGAAATTAACACTGATGTAGCTTGTACTTTAAGAAAAAAGAGAACCTAAGGAAAGCAATGATCTCTACCAAATAATCATGGCCCTGGTCCCATGCGCTGAGGTCCCTCAGTCTCCTCGAGTGCTGGTAGCTACAGTTTCATTCAGAATTCCTAAAGTCGGGGTAAAGGTATTAGAAAACCACATTCTCTTCGACTCCTTTTTATTTTATGGGATATAAACTCCGTAGCGTTTTGGTGGTTGCCCACTGCATAATTTCCAATCGGGATCAAAGCGCTTTTGTGATGAATTATGGGCACACATGGGAACTGGGCGCAGTGAAACGTTTGGAGAAACAAATTGTCTTTGCCAAAACCATACTTTTGGCCTCCGTTCTAACAGCTTTGAACCTTCTCTTGTGTGTTCTGCTTTGCATGACCTAGTTCTGTTAATTGGTTTTGTTGTTGTCCCAGAGTGCCGGCACTGAAGTTTTTACAATTTATTTTTTTTTTATTTATTTTTTTATTGGAAGCTTGTGTCACTTTTCAGGTGATATAAAAAGGTTTGAAGGGAATGGTCTACTGCCTCTTTAATGGGTTAATAGTCTACCTCAATAGTCTGTTGTTTGGATTCATACTATTGTATAGCATACATCCATTTATCAACACGTGATGTCTTTATACAGGCAGAGTAACTCCTCACATATTCTGTTTACGATGTTCACCATTGATTTTGGTTCTGTCAAGTGGTCCACGATAAAAAAAGATAGACAAAAAGTGCGATTAAAAAGCCTCCATGCTATAATGGTTATGTTTATTATTGCAGAAGCCATCTGCATATCACAGCAATTCAAAGAACAGGGTCACTATCCTCTGGTGATTGGACTTCATAGTTGCTCTGCAGTTATTCAAAGTGATCATGCAATAAGGGGGTATCCCTTACCCTGGCAAATGCAAATTTAAGATTGTAAGTGCCAGGGCAGCTGACGGAGTGGGGCGTTCCAACTGTTTTGCTGACACACAAAAAATATTCTAAAATATGCTTTGTACTTGGGTGGGGAATGTCACTTGGGGACTCCTCCCTCAGACTTTATACTAAGTGGCTCCATCAAAGATCAGAATGGAGATTACTGATGTATATTTAAATGGCCCATGTACCTCCCCCACTTCTGTAAGTGTGGAGTCTCTAAATATAGTCTTCAATGTGTTGTGAACGGTTAGTTTGACCTTTGTGGAATTCCTCCATAGGTACAGAGATGGAAAGACCTCTGCCTGCTTGGAAGTCCTCTAATGAATGTAAAACCATTAATCTAGTATGATCATGGTATGGGAGCTTTAGGGCTTTTTATTCCATCGTTTATCTTTATAATATTTTTATAGTTTGTGTGTTTGTGTTTATTTAAATTTCACTTAAGTAATGATCATGGCTTTGCTATGACCAGCGCTTTCTTGCATGTTACTCCACAAAGACATGGACAGCTTTATCTCTATATAATGCAAGATGAAATCATTTAATTTTTTTGCGTTACAGGGTTGAGGTTAAAATGTATAGTTTGGGGGGTATGATTTAAGCAGTTTTGATTGTTTGGCGATTTATACTAATCATTCTAAAGAATTGGAATTTTTGTTTTGAACTGCTGCAAATTAATCGTCTTTTTCATACTTCATGGAGGGGTGTTTTTCTGGGCAGATTTATGTAATAAAATAAACAGAATAATCTTGCCCTAAAGTATTTTGAAAAGCATGAGTGACTCATTGCTGGGATTTTTTATCTGTAGTTCTGTTCTATGCCTGCACTCAACAAATGGAGTTCTAAACTCTAGGCCAGGGATCATCAGCCTTGACCCAGATGATTTGAAACTACATCTCCCATGATGTCCAGCCAACCTGAACGTTTGAGCTGGAGATGTAGTTCCAAACATTTGTAGTTTTCTGACCACTGCTGAGTGGTTAATGTTCTTGGAGTGCCTCACCCCTATTTTCCCCTTTTGAGGAGGCTTATGGAGAGCTGCATCAGCTCCCCTACTGCAGCAACTTGACTCCTCCCAGAAGCTCAAATCTGCAAGGGTTGACCTTGCAGAGCCAATTTGGTTCCCACCTCCCTCCCCAGCCACTGGATTGGTTCCGAACCCTTCAGATGGTCCAGCACCACCTGCAGCCACATTACATATTTTGGCTTGCAGGATGTAAGTCGCATGTCGTGGCTAGTGGATTGGAAATCCCTTCACCCCCCCCCTCCCTCGCCTACTGTTCTAACAGAGAATCAGTTTAAGTTTCTACCTCTTGGCTAACCGCCCGCTCTCATTTTCCAAATATTTAATTAAAAAAAAAAAAAAAAAAAAGCCTGTGCAATTATATATATTTATACCAGCATCCGTATATTTTTCTGTTTTGAAGGTGAATAAGCTTTGGCTAGAGAAATGTATTGTCTTCCTAGGGTAGAAAATGTTAAATTTAATTTTAAAATTGTCTCAGAATTTGCATCTTGGTATCACAAGTCGTAATATAGTATGTAGGCATAGCTTTTTATGTTTTCCCTTTTCCTCCGTTACTCTGTAGTAACAGACCAGGCCTTTGTTACCCTTGTCACAAATGACATCTACTGTCAAGGAGCTCTGGTGCTGGGGAAATCGTTGAGGAACCACAATACATCCCGACAACTGGTGATAATGATAACATCACAAGTAACGAGCCGGATGAGGTACGGAATGCAGAATTTGTTCATATTGCAATAGATTTTAGGTTCCAATAAGAAGTCTGCATATTATTAACTCATTGTAGTAATTTCAGAACTTTTTTTTAATAAATTCAAGAAGGTTAAATGTGTTTTCCCCAATTTTAAAAAACTGTTTTTTTGTAAGGTTGTGTTCTAACAGATTTTGATGCCAAGTAAAACGTGTTTCTCAGACACCCTCTGACTCAGTCACCGTGCCTTTTGCCATGGGGCACAAGCAGGTGCTTTTGAGGATGGAGTATACCTGATATTGGTAGTGAAGAGGGTAAAGTTCTTTACAACTATGAGCAGTGTATTTTTGCTTAATTTGTTTTCTAAGGCTCGGGACAGACGAACGCAGTGTTCACGTCAGTGTTGCCGCACATTTTAACATCCGTGGTAGCATACAATTATGATCACGAGAGACCCACACACGAAGTGCGGATGCACAACTGACGCGTCAAACGGATGCAAGTTAGGCAAGAACCGCTAGAAAGGATGTGCGGAGTGCGCCGTGTAGCTTTGAGCGTGATGGAACGAAGACCAGACGAGCTGCATTTTTAACGGACAAAATGTTTTTCTATATTTTATTTCCCATCTACATCAGTCAAAAGAAAATCAGTCACAAAAACAGACCGTGTGGCCGCTACCTTGTCAAAAAGTACGTCTGTTGTGCACGGACGCACAGACTGCCTTTATGCTTAATTAGCA
Source organism: Leptobrachium leishanense (assembly GCA_009667805.1). Taxonomy (NCBI): domain Eukaryota; kingdom Metazoa; phylum Chordata; class Amphibia; order Anura; family Megophryidae; genus Leptobrachium; species Leptobrachium leishanense. The sequence continues at coordinate 106,008,796 of CM019064.1, forward strand.
GAGACAATCTGATGAGATAAATACCATGTCTGTTTATTGCTAGAGACATATAAAAAAAAAAAAAATGTTTTCAGGAGAATCGCACCTGACCGGTGTAGACTTTTTATTTTTTTTTATTTTGTGTGCACTTGTATATAGGTGTCTCCATCACATTTTAGTCTGTTTGCTCATTTCTTGCAGGGGAATCCTAGCACACGTTTTCGATGTAGTTGTTGAGGTCAGTACTTTGGACAGTGCAGATTCTGTGCGTTTGTCTTTACTGAAGAGACCAGAACTTGGAATTACCTTTACCAAGCTTCAATGCTGGACTCTCACGCAGTACACAAAGTGTGTGTACATGGATGCAGATACAATTGTAAGTGAACCCTTTGGTGTTTTGTGTTTATTCTTTATTAAACGTCAATTTGCAGGTGTCCAACTGCCCTTTTTACTGTAAATCTGCAAGCCACGGGCTGTAGGGCTTTTTCCAGTAATTTACTGAGCTCTAATCGGTGCTAGTGTAACAGAGGGTCAGACACTAGGGCAGGAATTCCAAACCACAGGGATATGAATGGATGGTCCCCCATATCTGATAGTTTGGTTCTGATAAACTGCATTATACAGGTGACTGCTCAACATTTTACAGGGTTATTCAGAGAAAGGTGACACTCTGGAGAACTTTTGGAACTGAATTCTAGGTCAAAATAGCTGATTTGAAAAGTAAAATAAATGGGAGAATTTTTCTGGTTTGGTTATTTTGTCCTAGAATTTTCACTTCTCAAAGTTCTCCAGAGTTTCACCTTTCTCAATGTGTTTGGTTTTTTTGCAGTGATGTTCCTGTAATGCACCTAGGTGTGTGCAGCTCATTTTAGGGTGTGCACATGTTAAATTTATTACGTACAGTCACAACCTGTCACTTCATGTTTTTGTGATCGAAATCTGAAAATCCATGCCTGGTGCCCGCTCAGCCATATAAAGTTATTCACCCACGGTGGTAGAAATAGCGGCACTCTCGGTCTCGTGCTTAGAATTTATTGTAGAATAATCGTTTCCGCCCGCAGACTTTCATCAGGATACATAGAAAACAATACATGGCCTTTTAAATAGCTTGTAAATTACTCCCCAAATTGATGTGCTTCCCCCTCCCTGTGCCAAGCAGATGCCGTCCAGGTCGGATGAGGTCGGAATGCCGGCTCCCAAATGTGGCACACCCCTCGCCATGACCAATAACCTTGATCTACTTCATTCTTTTAATGCCATCTCTGGCTAGTTGTATCTAGGTGTAAAAGTTAGAAAATAGCTGGCGTCTATTATATATGTTCAATATATTGTTTGCGAGGCAGGATGATGTCTGCATGCAGAGCGTGCTGACATCATTGGTCCTCGAGCTGGATCCTGCAAGTGGGATATTCACAATCCCATGTGCTGTATTGGTGGAGGATATTCCTCTTTACACAACTGGACCAGCCAAATGGGACTGGAGCGGGTGGGGGCAACCTGATCACTTCAGTATGCTAATATGGTCCAGGTCCCCAGTGTGTCCATATGTGTCTGAGTAACATCCCATCCCAATCACTGTAAATACATCCAATTACCTTATCCTCCGGTATTAAAAACAAATCTGTTGCTACATGGTTGTTTTTTTTTTTTTTTTTTTTTTTATATTAAGGGCCCTTTAGGTACCATTAAAAACATAAGCCTAGTGACATTTTTATTTATGGTCCAAAGCCCTTGTATCAGCAGTCCCAGTTTTTAAAACAAATTTTTAAATACTTGGTATGAAAAAAATCTCATCTTCAGAGAACTAGAAGTAATATTTCCTGACTTTTACACCAACACGGTTCACTGAGGTCATATGACAGGGACCTGCAGGTAAATGCAATAGAGCAATCCATATCTGATGCCTATATCGTAAAGCTGAATTGATTCCTTCCTGTTGCCTCAACGTGAGCATATATTCATAAGGGTGTTTTGAGACATTTAAAAGAGAACCTATATATTCAGAGCACTCCCCTTTCTAATTCCGATGTTGTATATTTATTATCCGGCTAAATGAAAGCGTTTTTCACTTGTAATTGTCATTGGTTTCACAACCGCTTTAAAGTGGTTATAGTCACACAGATGTAGTGTTAGTCTGCCAGTTATTTAGGTCTGTGGTTTTTGTCTGGTTCTGACGGGCTTTGAGACCTGTGCCCTACAAGATCACCAACAAACTAACCACCTCCCTTCCCTGACATTTCTGCACTAAAACTCCCATGATTCCCTATCTATTGCGTTCAAAGAATTCTGTGAATTATAGCCAATCAACATTGGGTGTGTGAGAGTTTGAGATGATCCCTACTGTAGGGTATACACCTTTTTTGGAAATGATTTTAAGGTGATATGCGACAACATAAAAGTGGCTATTCCCTAACCACCACTATTGTATGGAAATAAATAACATTGGATTTACTTCTGAGAGCAATGACAGCTAAACTATGGTGGAACTACAGAGAATTCACTACTCGGGAATGTTTCACCATAGTTTGCTGTAGTTTTCAACTTTCTCTTGAGCGTTGTTTTTGCCGGAGACAGAATAATTGACAGCAGGTTTACATTGTGTAAACCCTGCTGCCAATTATGCAGACCAACTCCGGCAAAAACAATGTTGGCGAGGTCAGTTTCTCCTTTTGTTTCTTGAGTTCGATGAAGGCCACCACTTTGCAAAAACTGAATACTTTAGCGATTTTTAAACGGGAACAATCCTAGATCTGCAGTTTATTCATGTTCTGGAAGAATAGTGGTGGTATGCTGTTTGCCGTACCTTCGCCTGTCATTGGTTTTTTTCTCTTGCAACTATGAACTTGGGCTTTTTTTGCTGATGTGGAGAAATGTGCCATTACAGCAGTGCTTAGTGAATATCCCCTATAGTGTAATATATTCCTTGAAGTCCATAAGCTATTAATCACTTTTAGGATATACATACGACTTTTATTTATTGCTCTAGGTTTATTTGTTTTGTTGTACTGTTTGGATATAAATTACACCAGTGTTTTTTTTTTTTTTTTTTTTCTCAATGTATTTTATGAAATTTGTAGAGTTCATTTTATATCCTAGGTCCTCTGTAACATCGATGAGCTCTTCGATCGGGTTGAACTCTCGGCGGCTCCTGACTCCGGGTGGCCAGATTGCTTTAACAGCGGTGTGTTTGTCTTTAAACCATCTGTTGAAACGTTTAGTCATCTCCTTCGGTTTGCGGAAAGCCACGGCAGCTTTGACGGTGAGTGCTTGTGATCATGTATTTATAGCTCCTTCTCGTGACCATATAGCTGAACTACAAATATGAACTGCATCATCTTTTACATTTTAATGATCTAAACATAGAACTTCTACTATTATATGACCAGATAACTGTACATAACGGAATACCCCTGAACCTCGCAGCAGAATATGTTGGCACGATACCAAAAAACGAGTAATGGAGACCTAGCGGCAAGTCTCAGGTGTTGGAGTTCTGCATGCTGGACAGCAAATGCATATCGTGGAATGATCTGGCCCACTGTGCGACTCCTTTTCTTTCTTTGTTGGTGTTAAACCATTTGCAAAGATCTGAATTTCAGAAGAGACTGGGATGGCTGTCCAGCAAATTTTTAAGTTCACTTTTTAGTATATTCTCCCCAGCATCCGTCAGCGCACTTGAGTTTTCTTGGTTGCTCATTTTTACTGTCTTTTGGGGTTGCTCCTTTTTATTGTCTTGGTTGCTAGAATTTAAGAAAGGTCTTGAATTGATTTGCAATCAAAATGCATGTCTTTCCCTCTTTCCTTTCAGGAGGTGACCAAGGATTATTGAATAGTTTCTTCAATACCTGGGCTGTCTCTGATATCAGTAAACACTTGCCGTTCATCTATAACCTGAGTATAAGTTCTGTTTACACCTATAAGCCGGCTTTTAAACAGTGAGTAAACCTAAAGGGTTACAATACTTTAGGGTTAAAACAGTAGGGGGAACGGAGTGGTTGATCCTAGCATTGGCTTAAATACTCATTTATTCCACTATCGGGTTCCTTTGGTGCTCCTCAGGGCAGGACTTGAAGCCACTTGACTGAATAGACTCCAGATGTTTTGTAACTACAGTTCCACAATTCAGTCATTGTACGGAGTGTCTGAGCCTCCTAGGAGATGTAGTTTAAAAACATCTGAAGGGCTAAGGTTGCTGCCCCCTGGCATAGAGGCTAGACACTTGAGCAAGCATCCTGCCAATCCAGTGGCTCTCTATGCAAGCACTTTAAAAGCCACTGGATGCAGAAGAGTCCAGATGCTGATGCTGAGTCCTTCACACTCGGTTGGCTTGATTTAGCCCTCCCAGACACCTCATGTAGAGGCTATCTGGGTCACGGTGACCGTTCAATTACTTAAAGTGGTCACAGTGCATACAGTAAAGTTTAAGGACAGATCTATGGCTGGTTTTTCTAGTGAGGCGTTATTACCTAGGATTTGCAGAATTAAGGTAGAGTTGCCGCACCAACTCTAGAGCTCTCAAGACTGAATATTTCCCAACACAATATAATCCTATAGTAGTATCTTTTTTAAATGTATGTGAGGGTCACCTTTTACATATTTTTAGACCTTTGCTTTCGTTGTTGTCCGATACAGTCTTTAAAGTATCCAGTAATTCGTGAGGTTCCGAATTGGCCGAAAACAATAAAATTTTATCACATTGATCCAAACATCTTCAGTTCGCTTTCAAAATCCCTTCCCTAACTGGAAAAAACTTGTGTACAATGCTATCCCTAACCCGAATACAAAACAGAACCATAAGCTTAAATTGACCCTAACAATAACCCAACCCTGGAAGTTACCCTAAAACTAGTCTAACATTTTGGGGGTTATGATGGGTGGTAAATGCATGCTCCTGCAAAATTTCGGACCTTTTTTTTTGAAAATGTCAGATTTGTACAACATTATAGATCAATCCGAATTGGCAAATTTAGAAAACTTTAAAATCTGGAAACTTGGGATTTGCCCGATCTATTCATTGCTTTGATCACTAAGGTCCATACAATAAATCCTTACTTCATCTCAAATGCAACTTGACAGCGTCCAACCCCAAAGCCTCACCTAGCATTGCAATATTAACAATGTATTGCACATGGCAGTTGTGTAGGTTATCCTGTTGCTGCAGCCTGGGTTCACACCTAAGCATTTGTTTACGTGCACTTTTAACGCACGTATCGCGCTAACTAGGGATGCACTGATACCACTTTTTTAAGACCGAGTACGAGTACCGATACTTTTTAAAAGTACTCACCGGTACCGATACTTTTATTTAATGTCATGTGACGCTTTCCAATAGGAACAGACCTCATAAAAATTTATATGAGATTGACCGCAGCTCACATGGATTTGCCCCCAGGTCTCATGGATTGGCCCTCAGGTCTCATGGATTTGCCCCCAGGTCTCATGGATTGGCCCCGCAGGTCTCATGGATTGGCCCCGCAGGTCTCATGGATTGGCCCCGCAGGTCTCATGGATTGGCCCCGCAGGTCTCATGGATTGGCCCCGCAGCTCTCATGGATTGGCCCCGCAGCTCTCATGGATTGGCCCCGCAGCTCTCATGGATTGGCCCCGCAGCTCTCATGGATTGGCCCCGCAGCTCTCATGGATTGGCCCCGCAGCTCTCATGGATTGGCCCCGCAGCTCTCATGGATTGGCCCCGCAGCTCTCATGGATTGGCCCCGCAGCTCGAACGCTGGGGAAGCTGGCCGTGTGCATGTAAAGCACGTGGCCAGCGTTCCCCTTCGGCGCGCCAAATACTCACCCTTCCTGAAGTTCCGGTCTCTGGGCAGTGATGCGGTCACGTGGCCGCCGGGCGCATCTGTGATGCTGCCTCCAGCCGAGAGGCCGCGTCACAGGAGCGCCCGGCGGCCACGTGACACGTGAGTATTTGGCGCGCCGAAGGGGAACGCTGGCCGCGTGCTTTTCATGCACGCGGCCAGCTTCCCCAGCCCCGCGGATACTGGCAAGCCGGCCCAGCGCCGGCTTCCGGTATCGGCGGGATGTATCGGGCCGTTTGCACGAGTAACAAGTACTCGTGCAAACGGCAATATCGGCCCCGATACCGATACTAGTATCGGTATCGGTGCATCCCTAGCGCTAACGTAAAAAACGGGCGAAGGCGCATTGCAGCGCGTTCATGGCCATAGAATGCAGAGTGAATGCGCTGCAATACACCCCAAAGAAATTCCCGTACTTCTTTGGGCGTAGGACGTTTTACTGCACGTCCCTGCGTGCTGTAAAACACCCAGGTGTGAACGGGCCCCATAGGAAATCATGGGATTTCCGTGCTTGGGTGTTTTACAGCGTGCAGGAACGTGCTGTAAAACGCCCAGGTGTGAACGGGCCCCATAGGAAATCATGGGATTTCCGTGCTTGGGTGTTTTACAGCGTGCAGGAACGTGCTGTAAAACGCCCAGGTGTGAACGGGCCCCATAGGAAATCATGGGATTTCCGTGCTTGGGTGTTTTACAGCGTGCAGGAACGTGCTGTAAAACGCCCAGGTGTGAACGGGGCCTCACTCCTTAGCTTTCGAATGACCATTTTTGAATAGAATACCAAAAAAATGCTAACTGTGCTTTAAATCCCATAATCCCCCGCTTAACTAGTTTTTTGAATGGCAATTCAAGTGTTAAACCTGCCAAACTCATGGCAAACCTTTTTGTTAGGTGGGTTATAACTTAATGGCAATATGCAGCTTTCTGCCTGACACAAGCAATGGGTTCATTTATACCCTTCTCCCATGCAGGAAATGGTTAAAAGCTCAATCAGTCCTGCGCTGTTCTCCCACTGCTGATGGGTGGATTTTTAAAGAAATTAAAGGGGTATTTTTAAAATATAGATCTTGGAAATGCGTTTACCCATTATTTTTTTTTTTTTTTTTTTTAAACAAATTCTTGGAAAATGAAGCCATATTTAATATTTTTATTCCAGTTTTCCTATATCCTGTCTTGCCTTTCCAGATTCGGCTCTGAAGCAAAAGTGGTTCATTTTATTGGGACGCCAAAGCCGTGGAACCTTAAATACAACCCACAGGCCAAATGTGTTGTGGAGGATGAATCTTTAAGTGGACATCAGCATCTGTCTTTTCTCACCCTCTGGTGGGAGCTCTATATTTCCGATGTTCTACCTCTATTAACAGAGACAGAAGATCTTGAAAGATCCTCCTGTGAACAGGTGAGACAAAGTACAGGAACTATTAATTTACCATAACCTGCCACAATGACCAAGCTCAAGGTCTGAATAGGAACTCAAAGAATTACCTGCAAGAGTGGAATAGGGCCTTTTGTGTGTTTTTAAAGAGAAAATGGGAGGAAACTGATTAATCCTAGTTTATCCCTCACTGGTCTCCCTCTGAACCCTGTAGGACATGATGTGCTGCCAAAAGCACCATGTCACATGACTGTAGGGGGTTTGGTGGTCCAGCCAATCAAGTGGCTCTTAAAGCTAGAAGCTATTGAAATACATTTGTGGGACTTTGTTCCCCAGGCTTTGGGGCCTTTGGGAATTGAGTTCAACATTCATGGAGCTCAGATTCTGGGTAAGACCAAAGCACCTGCCCTTGAGGGCTGATTCGGCCCTTCAAGACATCACCTCAGAGAGGGAACACGAGCTCTGTGCAGTGAGCTTTGTGTGATCATGAAGATGAGATTGAGTGGTCAGTGGTCATACTACATTGAGTGATACTAATCTTTTGCTTTTCAGGAAAAAGCCACTACAACTGGAGCTCTGGTTTGTATTTTTTTTTTTTTTTTTTTTTGAGATGTCCAAGAGTTTAGCTCTACTGTAATAGCTGCAGTCTGTTTTTTGTCCTTTTTTTGGGGGCTACAGACACCAGACTGCAGCGTCCCTTTTTTTTTGTACTTTAATATTTTACTGTTGGAATGCCGCAGACATTTGGTTAGTACTCCTGATGTTTTGGAGGTGTGGTGGGTTTCTTTGTCTTCCAAAGCCCCCACACCTGTTCAGTTATGGTGCATATATATTATATGCTTTTGCAACAAATACTTTTTAATATGCATCTTTAATCAGTCTTCTCTAAGCAAGAACAGGCCATGTTCCTTAACCCGAGGTTTCCTTCAAGCAGTTGATGTACAAAAAGCAGTATCTACGTTATATATATATATATCTGTCTATCTCTATCTATCTCTATCTATCTCTATCTTTGAAATATAAAGCTAATCTTTCAGTGAGGAGCCTTCCATTTTTAATCTGCTAATCAATCGAACTGAAGTTTTATGGGGGGGGGGGCGCAATGGACTAAGCGACAGAGGGTTTGGTTCTGGATCCATTGATAATGCAGTTAAATGTTGAGTTAAGCACAAATGCACCGGGAGCTGGAAAATAACAAACCATGCCTAGTTGGTCGTAATTCAGGTGTGCAGCTGGTGCCATGGTCTTGCAGGCCTTCTATGGCATTGTAGATGGTTTTTGAAAGTGGTGGGGACTTGGGTATTTTTATAGATCTATGTACTTTTTACCTTGTGAACATTTTCTGCCAACAGCACCACGTTGGTCAAATCGAGCTGCTGATGAAGAATGATCACCCTCCTCCTGTGTACTCTCCTGAAACTCCAGCAGACTATGCGGATTGGACAGTAAGTACAAACCAATGACTTAATGTTTGGGCTTTTCCCTTTAAACTTTAGGCAACCTTTCACTCCCCCACCGATGTTTTCAAATGACATCTCCCGTGATGCCCAGGTACTTATTAGCTTAAACCTCATGGGAAACCTAGCTCTAAATCTGGAGGGCCAAGGTTGCTAAACCCCATTGTGAGCCTTTTATGTGTGTTTAATTTAAAACTGACTTCTGCTTCTGGCAAATAATACCTTTTAGGATTACAAATACAGTTCTCCCAATCTGGCATTTTTGTTTTACAGAGGTCTAGGGAATAAACTCCTGCTGGTAGTTTGTTTTGTATTCTTAATTATATGTAATTTTATTAAAAATGAGGACAAGCAGGTGAGATCAAAATCCTCCTCTTGGCAAATTGAAAGTTATTTTGAAAAACACTTCTCGGAATTTTAGGCATTCAATATCTGGGGGGGGGGCTGGAGTGTGACAGCTCTGTTCACTTGAAAGATGCCAAAGAGAAATCGAAAACAGAAGTAAAAAAAAAAGTACGAACACTAGTTTGTGCACAAAGATGAAACGAAACCTAGTAAGACGTGGAGAAAAGAACCAGAAATAAAACTTGTGCCACATTGGGAGGGGGTATAATCTTTAAATAACAAAAATGAAGTGCTGGTAGAAGGATGCAGAGAATAGTTGAACATGGTGTTCGTTTGGTCGTATTGAGTGCAAAGAAGTGTAATTCTTGAACCAGTAGTAAAGCAAAGTTACCTTACAAAAGGTTGATATTTCTATCAGGTTCTCCTAGTCGCAAGAATAACTGGACTCTCGATCTCTCGTTATTCTAGAGCTAGCGTCACTTTTGGCAAAAGCACTATTCCTGCAGTGCAAGCAAGCGGTAACGCAAATCTTTTTGCACAGGATAAAGGTATTGTTATCATAGCGCCAATAGCTTCTGCAGCGCTTTACAATAACCAATGAGAATGGGGCAAAATGAAGATAAATGTAGGAGCAGGAATGATAGGTGTAGAGGGCCCGGCTTACAGTCCTTTGAGCTCCGAGTCTCCACTCTGATAAATTAATGAATTGTATAATTCAGTCTCTGGTTTATAGCATTTTCATTCTTCCGTAGAGCACATGAGCCCTTTCCCAATTCTGGTCCTCAGAACCCACTGACAGGCCAGGTTTGCCAGATATCTGAAGCACAGGTGATCTGATTTGCTGCTCAGTGATTGCAGGATTCAGTCTGCATTTCCCCCAAGGTGATCTGCAAAATCTGGCCTGTTGGGACGACCTGAGGACGGGGTTGGGAAAGGCTGCTATAAACAATGGTGACGCCATGAGAAGGAGCAGCAGCTTATTACAAAAAAAAAAACATTTTTATTGTAGGAATTCCAATGGCATTTGCTTGTTCCTTGACATACGCTAGACTTGCATGTTAAAGCGAAGGTGAATTGACCTAAAAAGAACAGTGTTTTTTCATGTGAACACATCGTGAAGCTTTTCTTATGATGGGAAAAACCCCTACAAAACTTTGCAGTTATTTAGAAATGATCAGCAGGTTAGCGTTGTGTATTTGTTCTTGGCAATGTCTTTGGTGCTGCCACCTTGTGGCTAATGTTTCAGTTTCTAATGATACTAATATCCAGATGCTTACACCCAACTGAATACATTTTAGTCATTATCTCCTCTGTGAAGGTAGACAAAATTTTTTTAGACCGCTGTCTTAGGCTAGGGTCAGATGAAAGCATTTTTCTCCGAACGTGAAAGTGCGTCCGAACGCATTGATGTATTTTTTTCACAGAAAGCGCAAAAACGGTCAGACGCGCATTTTCGGGTGTGATTTTGTACGGATAGTCAATAAAACTCTTTTTGCGTCTGGACGTTATGTAGGCTGGACATTAGCAGCGTCTGACATCTCCTAATAACGCACACACGCCGCTATGCCGCAGCTGCACACTCAGTACGTCAGTACTAGCGGTTCAGCGTTCTCAGAAAAATGCGTTCAAATTCCACTTGCGTTGCACGGCCGGACTTTTGTGCGGCCGTACATCGTATATTGGCCGTCATTGCCCGTCATCTGCTGCTAGTGCGGCCGTAATTATGTGCGCCACAACGCATGTTAAAAGTGCGCTGGTCTGACCCCAGCCTCCAAGTTTAAACTTGGATTTATATTTAGGGCAATATCAAACTTCTAGGACATTAAAGTCCCTATTCCACCGGAGCCGCTAGCATTAATGTGTGATTTGTTATGGTGAACAAGCTGGGAAGTATAATGGCCCCACTTTTTTATTTTGGTCTCCTGGAGTCCATTAGAACTTTATTGGCACCAGTGATGCAGGTAACTGTTAGCAGTTAGAAACCAGCTGGGTGGAGAGAGACTGGAGACTCAGGTTCGAATCCCGGCAAGAGCACCTCTCCAGTAAGTGTCTTTGGGCAAGACACCTAACGGTACATACTCGCCACCCAGGACATACTTTAACGTGAGAAATCTCAATGTATCCTTCCTGGTAAAATCCTTTCTCAAAAAATAAAACTTAACAGCTCCCTGTGTATTAGAAGTCAAGCCACTAATATAGTGGTTCACTCATACTAGGGTCACACGAATGTTTAATGACTTGCACTACATTTGTTTTTTCAGTGCCTCCCTGTTAATGGATTGTATAGCCTAGGGCCCCTATTTTAGTTTCTTTGATCCATCATTTTATCACATTGCTGTTCAGTGAATAGACCCCTTAGCGTTTGCATATGTACGTCTTTAGTGAAAATGATAGAATTAGTAATAATCCTAAAAGTTGGTAGTTGTAAAGGTTGACTTTTTAATATTGAGGAAAGGGTTAATTTGCAAGTGTTTAAAAAGTAATGGTAAACGTATTAAATTAAGCAGTAGCTTCCATTGTATAACCACTTACATGCGGTATCGCTCGGTCTATGACTGTTTCCCAAACCTGTTCTTGGGACCCTCAACCAGGCCAGGTTTTGCAGATCACCTGGAGAAATGCAGACTGAATCCTGCAATCACTGAGCAGCAAATCAAATCACCTTTGCTTCAGATGTCTGCAAACCTGGCTTGTTCGCGAGTCCTGAGGACAGGTTTGGGAACCACTGGTCGAAGATGCATAGACCTATGACTGCTTCAAATCAATCTAATATGAATCTATCCACCTGCTACCTGGCCATCAGTTGTCTGAGATAAAATAGAGTGCATTTCAAACTCTTGCTCCCTTTAACCCTTTCAATACCATGTAGTTTTCTGTAAACTTGCAGTACCCAGCATTTGTTTAAGCCACTTTACAATTAATAGTTGTATGTCTGTACTAGACATTTTGCAGTCAGTAAGTCCTATTTGACAGAGGGCATCACCATCTGCTGGCCAAATTGCACTACTGCAAGTGCTCATTTTTTCAGGCACAGAACTCTCAGCTGTTGAAAAGGTTTCACCACATCTGCAGTCACATTCGAGGTTCTGAAACCTTAGCGGCACATTTTGGGACTACTTTAAAATGTTGGGTTTTTTTCTGGAGAAATGCAAATAAAATTTATTTGCAAAAAAAGTCAAATCTATCTTGGGCTAATACAGGAGCTTTTGAATATCTACTTATTTCAAAGGGTAAAATAAATACTAATTTCAGCAGAGCTCAGCTCCCCTATTCCAAGCAAATGAACTGTAAAGGGGTGATGGCATGAGTGCACTGGATCTAGTAGACTGAAAGTGACATGAGTTTTTCAATTTGGAGAACACAGTGGTTTGACAGCTTGATTTCTGCTTTATGAAGCACATGCTACTTAACCCATTATATAGAGGTATAGGCCTGAAGTTGGATCATTTGAAACTGGTGTGGGTCCTTCCAGTTTTAGCTTTTGAGCATCTTAAAGCTGCAGACACCATTGATCAAACTATAAACAAGAGACCAGTCAATGAGCAAATGCAATGGATAACTCTGGCTCAGCCTGGTCTTCTATGAAACCTGTTTCATGATGGTCTATAGAGTAAGGGTGTCTATACATTTGGACCACGTAATCATACCAGAGGTTTGTAATTGCACACTTGACATAAAATGACATGGTTTCAGGTGAGTTCTCTGTCCAGTTTAAATATTTGTTGTGCCTCTAATTGCCCCTTTTCTAGCTACCAGATTGTAAAGCCGAGCATCATGCGTTCGATGACACTGTTGAAGGTCAAGACCTACAAGTACCCACTGAAACTTGCTTGGAACAACCTGTAACACAGGATGACACCCCCATGGTATTTCTTCTGGATGTTTTCACCAATCACTTATCTCCTTTTTGTTTGCTCAACCATCTCCTTTCTCTTATCGATACATCAATAACTGTATTCCAAATGAAAAATATTGGCTTGTCATTTTTCAAGATCTATAACTAAATGTTCTTCTGCTTTCTTTCATTTGCACATAATTTACTTTGTTAGAATTTTTTTTTATTGGTTTATGTTTAGGCTTGCCTTGACTTTTTTGTCTTGAAGGTTTGTTCGGTGCAAGCTTCTGCTGGGTGTCCAAAGAAATCATGATCAGAAAAATTGACAGATTAAATTTTCTTTTAAATGCGCTTCTGTACTTGGGACCCCCTTTCCCTTGCTATGTTTTTTTTTTTTTTTTTTTTTTTTTTTTTTTTTGGGGAGACCTTTTTATATCTGCAAGATGCTTGGAACAGTTGATCTCACATTTTGGGTCCTCCAAAGCTCAACCTCCATAATCAAAATGACGTATTGCTTACGATCATTACTATTATTCTGAAAAACATTCAAAAACTAAGCTCATGTTTTCCTTAAATCGAACAGGAATTGTGTAATATATGTTGCTTTAGGAGAATTTTAAGCAGTAATTTGAGCATTAATTTCTCCTTGAATTGGTTTCAACTCTCCAGCCTAATTCTCATCTTTTTATGTAGTATTTAATTTTAAAGTCTTCATTTTTAATTTTTTTTTTTCTCTTGGCTACCAATTGGTCAGCATTTTCTGTATTGTGTGCCTCATATGTGTTCATTGTTATCCCATTATTGGGCTCGTGTAGTACTCTTGGGACAATGAAATGGAAATTTGAAAATGAGAAATTCTTGTTTATATCTAATTTGGAATGTGTTCAAATTGAAGCCACTGGGCCTGACAGGGTTAAAAGCTTAGAATTCTTCAAACACTAGAGCTACCAAACAACTGTTTTGATTTAATCAAATTGTGTTTATAAATTTTTCATTATAAAAAAAAATCTAGAACTAAAAGTGTCAGAAAAAATTGTTTTGTGTTACACAAACGACTAACAATTCCTTCCTTTTTAGTAGGATAAATGGTAAAGTCAAATGAAAGACCAACCTATGAGCCTGGTGTTCAATTAAGACCATCCCTTCCACCAAATGTTAAATGGAACATTTGGTCAAATGTAGTAATTGAAAGGCCTGAGGTAGAGTCTCTACTGAGTTGGTCATCTTTGCCATAGAGCTTATCCGGTGTACAGCTGTATGCTCTCTTCAGGTGGTTCAGGATTGTTTTCTGAACAGTATGATAGACTGTCGCTGTGGAATAATCCATCCACAATGTTTTGGTGGTATATTTTGAATACAAGTAAACAGGTGAACAGTTGTACTCCCCACCACCCTGCTCTTCTGAGCTTCCAGTAATCTTACACATTCTAGATCATCCAATATTTGAAACACCTTTTAGTTGCCCCATATTTCATGGAGAACCTTTTCCATCAAATTATTCTGTGATTTGATCCTATGTAGGCCTTTACGTTTTGACTAGATAAGGAAATGATAAAGTACGTTATCAAGTTATGGTCCATCTCCTGCACTCCTTGTGTCCATGTTGGTATGTGCTTTTGTTTATACATGTGTAGAGTATCTGCACTAATCCGAACATAGATCATATCTGGCTGTACTGCTCAACGAGGAGCCTGTCTGACCCTTCCTTTTAATTAAAAATTCACTGTATCATTATAACCTTACTTGATCCATCTATAACCTTTGCAGCCACACAAATTACTCGGTTATTGCTGCTTCCCAATGGAACCAGGTTTTCTGATCCATTAGTTATGTTTGTATCACCAACTCCACGTTTGTATCCATTACGTCTAGATTTAGGTTTTTTCACCTTCAAGACCCATCTCCTAATGTCAACCAAATCTTCCCCAGGGAATAGAAACCAATGTAACCTCTTGCACGGACATCTTTTGAGTTTATGGTGGTGGTATTGGAATGACACTTGTGTTCACAACTTGTTGATCAACCAGACAAACTTGTGAGCAGTATATCTAAACGTGGGTCTATTCACACAATTCTGGTGCTTGTTTCGGCCCATTTCACAGCATTTCAGCAATTTCCATTTAGCTGAAAATGCGTTGAAGTCACCATTTAGTGAATGGCCACCATATTTTCCTGAAATTGGAGTCACTGAAGCTGTTATAGGACGTAGGTGAAAACTGCCAAACTGCAAAAAAAGACTATTTCCCTAATAGGAGTATATAAATCACTAAAATGTGTCAAAATATAAAGTTCTTTAAACCTTTACCCGCCTCAGGACGTACTATGCTGTTCCCGCGACAGGGTGGCACAGCACACCCTGCTAGCTTCAAAGTGCCTCTGTAGTTGCACCCACCAGTTGGCACACCATTGGCTGCAATGGGACAGCCTGAACTCATGCCGTCCCTTGCAGTAAATGCCCTGCATCTCCTGGGTAGGTGGGCCAGAGGAGGCCCCACCGGCATTAATATCCCACTGCTGGGCACAACTAGTCTGGTGGTAAGGGGTTAAAGAATAGAAAGGTCTGTTAATAAAGTCTTCAAAAATAAGAAAAGCAAAAATGTAATCAAAAAGGTGTTCTAAAAAATCTTTTTAAAAATCTTTTTAAATTTTTTTTAATTTAATCCTACGGGATTCGCCTATTTAAACCTGTTGCACTAAACCAGTGAAAAAATCTGCATTCCAGTGCAATTCGGCATTCTGTGAATAGAAGACACAATGATCTTCTATGGGTCAATTTCGACGCCGTTGAATTGCACCATAGTTTGCTGTTAAGTCACCTGTAATTGATAAATTACAGTTTAGGGAACAGACTAATTGGCCTGAAAATTCATCGTCCAGTGCAATTCGGGGCCAATTTGAAAGTTAACCCCCCCCCCCTTCAAAACATAAGCGCTTAGTCATTGTCTAAAATTGGATTATGCAGGGGCAGGTGTTAGCAGAACCAGTCAAGAGTTTAGAAGCCGATGCCTGTTGTGCATCTTTATTTTAAATGATCTAATGCTGTCAAAAGGAATGTTAAAAATTCATATTTTAAAACCTGATTTTCAAACTTAAAAGGACATTAACATAAGGAGCATAAAATAGAAGCGTGTGCTCCTGTGCAGAACTGAAACCCTAGCCGATGCCAAGTTTGCTGCACTGTGAGCAAATGCTCATCAATTCCATCTGACTAGTTGGCTTTGGACTGTACCACTTCTATTATTTTTTTTTTTTTTTTTACTTTCGCCCTCACTTTATTAAAATTTAGCCGAAGCCATTCGTTTGTCTCTAACCTATTTCTTTGTGCTAACTATCCTAGGTTCACCTTGCGCAGTCTGCATCAGAGCTGTCTATTCAAGAAGCAGAAGAAAAGTTAAGAACTGAAG
The DNA here is from genome assembly GCA_009667805.1 of Leptobrachium leishanense. Taxonomy (NCBI): domain Eukaryota; kingdom Metazoa; phylum Chordata; class Amphibia; order Anura; family Megophryidae; genus Leptobrachium; species Leptobrachium leishanense. The sequence continues at coordinate 106,025,001 of CM019064.1, forward strand.
AAGAACGAAGAAAATGGGAGCAGGGACAGATTGACTACATGGGAAAATACTCCTTTGACAATATCCAAAAGAAATTGGATAGATTTTTACAGTAATTGGTTTACTATAGGTTCTGAAAGATTTGCAAACCAAGAATTTTTTTTTTTTCTTGCATTATTTATTGTGCAGTGCCTTTTTTTTTTTTTTTTTTGTCTTGTATGCATTACCTCCCATTAAACTGATTGAAATCTGACCGCTTTCTGGTGAATAAGACATTTAGTGTATTTACCCCATTTCTGCTTTGACATCCCATTTTCAATCTCCAAAAGGAATCTTGTGATGTCACTTTTGCTTTCTCTCCTTTATAACTACTGACGTGTATAATATTTCTATTTTAATGGACTGTGGGTTTTTTCCCTTTTTTGGTTCTTACTTTCTTGCATATTACTGCACCTGGAATCGCGCAACACCTGCGTTGTGATTTTTTTTATTTTTTTTTATTGAGGGAAGACTATCCATCAGAGGCTTTCATTATTTTTTTTTTTTTAATTAATCGCTCTTTGGTTTATACTTCTTAGAGTTTTTATATGGATGGCTTTTTTTTTTTTCCTTTGTACTTTGGAAAAGCCTGCCTTTTTTAGGAATTTGAATTGTTTCGAGCTTCTCCGGGTGTGTCTATGTAATATATAATTTTTAAAGTGCCTTTATCTGAGGCTGCTATACCTAGAGCTAAAAAATATATATATTTTTTTTTTTTGGGTGCTTTATAAATCATAGATTACTTGGACTTGTTCAAGGATTTTTCCTTCAAAGACTGGATTGTACAACCTTGGTGCAAAATGCACCTGCAAGTCCAGTGAAGGTGATGGACTTTGGGCTTTGTTCACCACAACATCCTCTCCCTAAATGAGTTGTCATGTTTACGTAACCTGAGTAGCACATTAAATATTGATACTCTATTTCAACAGAATACTACCACATAAATGTGATCTGTAGATAGACACCACAGAAAATGTCCTGTGTTGATGACTAAAGACCATCCTTCATTAGATCATTGTATATTGGTTGGGGTCTAAATTTTAATATAGTAGGCGGTGCCAAGGACATAACAGACGTCTAATGCATTGGTTCCCAACACAGTCTTAAAGTACCCCTAACAGGACAGATTTTAAGTATTACCTTGGCATAATGCAGACTGAATCCTCCAATCACTGAGCAGCAAATCCTATCACCTGTTATTCTTCAGATATCTGGCAAACCTGGCCCGTTAATCCTGTCTGATGCCAGCCTTTCAAGGCTGTCGTAGCATAGAATCATGATCAATGGAGACCCACACATTAAGTGCAGATGCAATTTAGGCAAGAACGTAAAACCACTAGGATGGACATGCAGAGTGCGCCACGTTCGCATAGCGTTCTGTGTGCGTGATGACACGAAGTCAGACGGACCGCATTTGCGACGTCCAGCACCTTGACGCACAAAAAGACTAAAGATCATGTATCCATTTTTATCATTTTTCAGTTTCCCATAACTCCCTTTTTTTTTAAGCTATTTTTTTTTTTTTTTAATGGCCATAATCTTCCATCACTACGCCCGTCCGTTATGCATGCACACAGGCAGAGTGTGCTCCGACTGCGTTCATCTGACAGCCTTAGTGGTTCTCCGAAGGACGACAAGTGTTGGGAACCACTGCTCTATTTTATTTTTTTTCTTTTCAGATTGAACATAGACTTTTAACTTTAATTTGCAAATTAAGATTTTTTTTTTAAATTTTATTTGCTTTGATTCATTAACGGTCTTGGCATTTCAGTTTTGTAAGATCTCTTGTACCCTGCTGCATGAAATAAACATGCAATGTAACATTAGGCACATTCAGGTTACCTTTCTTAAATACTAGATATCATTTAATTTAATTTTTTTTCCTTCAACCTAATGAGACTGTGGCTTAACTACCAGGGGTGCAGCAGGTGCCACTGCACCTGAGTCCAGGGTCCCACAACCGGATGGGTGGGGGGCCTGGACTGGCCCTGCTTGCCCACAGTCCAGGCAGGGGTCAGGCACCTAGTCTCCAGTTTGATCGGCAGCATGTGGGATCAAAGGCCCTGCGAGGAAGAGGACTACTGCTCACATGGATGTACTGGCCCTACCCCTTCCCCCTCCTCAGCCATGCAAAGCAGAGCCTCCCCTGCTGTGCTGGAAGTGTCCAGCACATGCATGGAGGGGAAGTGGAGAGAGTGGAATTGACCACACTTACATATGGTAAGTATGTAACAAGGTGGGGTGTGTGTGTTTGCAGGGCCACCATCGGGGGGGGGGGGGCTATAAGCATTAATCTGGTATGGGGTCCCTGACTAATTACTGGGGGTCTGATATCTGGGACTCGCGCAGGTGGTGGGTCTTGAAGGCACAGGGCGTACTGGTACGCCCCGCTGACTTCAATGGCCCGCTTCGACCCCTGCCCACAGCCGATGAGGGGGGGGCCCTGAGGTTTCTAGTTCCGCCTCTGCATAGATTTAGTGCTACACTGGCCTGTTCTGGAAAAAGTGGTCTGCTTAGATTTCCATTTCTTCATTTTGACAGCATAGTCTACGGTCTACTCTACGCGAGTAGAAGGTGGCATTCACATGTTAGTTTGAAGAATAAAAAAAAATCACGGACTTCCTACACATTTTTAAAATTCGGTCAATGGTGCATAGAATGTTTTCAGCAAAGGTAGTGAATTGTTGCCAAGACTTAGGGTGACTTCTAAACGTCACCTTGTTATTGCTACACATGACTTATATTTTATTTGAATAATTATCTAGAATTGCTAGTTAATTTAGTAATTATACATCTTTTTGTATTGGTCAAAAACTTAACTGCTTACAGTGTGGGCTTTTATTGGATTTTCTCATAACTGAAGAAAGCTTGATTTCTAATTGTGTTTATGTAACATTAAATACAAACATGACTTCTGCACGGAGTGCTGTGTTGCATAGATGTGTGAGAATTGTTTGTTAAAACTCAGCTCAATTAAATTCCGCCTGGTGGCCAAAATCGGGACTTTTTATTTTTTTTGAGGGGGGGGGGGGGTTCGGACAGTTCGGTGGAAATATCGGCTATATTGGTTTAATTCAAATTTATTGGTATGCTGATTTCTGGATATATTTCAAATGCTGACAAGGAATTAGTCAAATCTTTTTTTAAACATTCTATGTTGCGAATAGGCAAATCAAGTTTTTTTTTTTACTTGCATGCTTTTTTTTTTTCTTCCTTGGCACTAAAGGGCTTGATTTTAATCCTAAGAGTTAGACATGGAGAAGGGGGGAGGGGTTCATAATGCACAGCTTTCTTGACTGAGGATAGCCATTTCTTTTAGGGTATGCAATATAAGGATGGCAAAGGGGCATGATGTGGGGAATATTTCTAGCTCTTAAAAAAAAAAAAATTCAAATGTGCAAGTTGTTCTACAGGTGCTATGTTTAAATGTTCAATAAACCAGCAACTTGGAGAATTGCTAGAGAAATGTACGTACGTTATCAGTTTATAGCATTATCAAGTGTTGTCGCAACTGAGATTCGTAAAGGTTTAACGATCTGTTTTACTCCAACATTACCACAACGCAACATGTTATGCCAATTGTTTAAACTACTTTGCTGTGCCGTGGGAATTTGGGTCACTGTCCTGTTACTCACACACCCCATTCTGCCATTGCACATCAATGTGGGTGTAATGGAGCGATGGCACTGTAGGAAGCTATAGCATTTAATCAGTGTTTGTTTCTATTTTTTCCAGGAAAAAAATAGAAAATGTCGGCAGATAAGAACCTGTCGGCCCATCTAGTCTGCCCAATTACATTGATACTTTACCTGGATTGTTCTTTTGTTTAGGATAGCCTTATGCCTATCCCATGCTTGCTTAAATTCATTTACTGTTTTGGCCTCTACCACTTCAACTAGGTCGGGGTACTAGTGCCCAGGGAAACGGTTATGACTTTTTCCTGTCCTAAAAAATACTTAACACTTTAAGGACAGCTGCAATTTTACAAGTCATTCTCACTTTGTGGAGTGCAGGCAGCAGATAATGTGGCGATTCTAGGAGCAATACCATCCTTTTGGATGCAGGACAAGTGTGCGACGCCGGACTGCAACAAGGACACAGGCACAGAATTTTACACACAGCAGCCTGTTTAAAGACAAATGCATGCATTTACACACACACATGTTCACATACATAACCATATCCCCTACACCCCAGTGGTGTGTATGAGTGTATCAAAGGATAATTACAGTAATGTGCAGGGTGTGCATATCACAGAATCCACAGCAATAAAACTCCCAGCACTGTGAGGTGTGTGTGAGCATATCCGAATGCACAGCAATAAAATTCTCAAAGGCAGTGAATGTGAACACACACAGCAATTATTTATTGTAGATTTACTGGTCTTCGTCCGCGGTAGGGCTGTGTGCAGACTCCCACTCCTTTCTGTGACAGGTGTGGGGAGCCTGCAGTCTGTCAGCAACAGGAAGTTCCTCCAGTTACCCCTTTGTATGCCACTGGTCCCGGCAGCCAAGACTGGGAGGGAGGCAGCCAGCCATCCTAGCGTCTCTTCTCCCCCCCCCCCCTGCTAAACACACAGGGAGTGAGTGCCACTCTGTCTTGGGGGCCACACATTGGAAGGCCGGGCACGTACCGTCTTAAAAAAAAAAGCTATCTCACAAAACACACATACCAGATCACCTTAAAGCAAAACCTTGTCAAAGAACTCTGGCCGCTTATCAGTGCGATGAAAAATTGTAATGTCCCTTTTATTCCTTCCTTTCGCTATACACCATGCAACTGCTTCTGTTCTCTCCCACTCCTCTAGATCAGTGGTTCCCAACCCTGTTCCTCAAGTCTCCCTAAGGATCACCTGGGCAAAAAGCAGACTGAATCCTGCAATCACTGAGCAGCAAATCTTATCTCCTGCGCTGAGCTTCAGATGTCTGGAAAACCTGACCTGTTGGGGGTACTTGAGGACCACCGTTGGGAACCACTGCTCTAGTTTGTAAGAAGTCAGAGCAGGCCTCTATCCACATCTTCTGTTTTTGAAAGGGGTTTGTCAGTTTGTTAACATCTCCGTTCTGTTGTAAAGTGCTTTATAAATGCAGCGACTAATGTCTTCCGTGTTGGACATAAATGATGTAACTTTTGTAACACGAAGGAAATCATGGCATTGCCATATGGATTTGAGCACAATTCTTGCATAAACCTCACTCAAAGGTTTACGTTGTTGTCTAGCATAAGTAATGGTGATGAATCGTTCTCTGTAAAAGAGAGGCAGGGGGGGTCACATGGGAAAAGAAAGTCTTTAAACTGGTATAACCGCAGAGTATTTTAGGGGTGACTGTTCAATGTAATTTAAATGGCTTACATCTAGCCCCGTCGAAGACCTAAGACAGCCAGTTTCAACAGAAATTGCATTTGCAGGGGAGGAAGAGTAACTGAGTAATGCCTTATGAAGTGCAGATTAAACAAAAGGGGTTATTCAAAGAGTGCTGAATTAGCACCGAATGGCGAATTTCCCCCTATGGTGCAATTTTGGAGACATTCGGTTATTTAAAAAGCTGGCCATTCGCCAAATATTGGCGAACTGCCAGCAAAATACGTTGCTGTTCGCCGGCAGTGTAATCCCCATATAAAAGTAATGGTTATCCTATTCAGAGAACACCGAACAGCAGAGACATGTCAGTGAAATGCCATGATTTTTGGTGCTTTCACTAAGCAGGTTCAATCAGGCGAATCCCATAGGTTTCAATGTAAAAAATATTTCCCATTTTTATTAAACGGTTTCTTTTAATTTGCAGCAAAAAGATTGATTTCAGAATTTTTTTCTGTAACAGACCTTTTTATTATTCATAGGACCTTTTTTTATATGTAATATCCAGGCATTTTCGTGTAGTAGTTATTTTGCAAACCGCTTATAAAAGTTGTGATTTTTAGCCGCTTGTTGACTTTTTCCGGCGGCTGGTCGGTGCTCTGGCGGGTCGTAGGCATTTTTCAGATCGATGAGGTGTTTTTTCGGACGCGTTCAGCAATTTTTTGGATGTGTATGGCAGCTTGTTCACTGCACTTTGGGGACCCTGAGGTGAATGCTGAATTTAACGCAGGGTTAGGGAATTTGACTCCCCGAACTGCGGGGAACGAAAGAACACTTAAATTCTGCTCTTTGTATAACCCTGCTAGTCTAGGGATAAAATAGGAGAATCAAGAGGAGTTAATAGCTGTCCCTTCCCAACATGTTTTTCCCTAGAATATCCGGTTAGAAACTAAAAGAAAAAAAATAAAATTCTTATATTTTTATTTCTAATCATAGCCTGGTAATCGGGTTTTGTGTTTTTAAAACCAATCTACACAACAGATGCTGCATTTGATTTGACCCTGGGGATCTGGCAATGGGTATAATCCCATATAAACATACAGCTTTAATGGGGAATACATTAGACCCCCTAGGGATAAAATTAGTGTAACAGTGCGCACCTCTCACACATGGCGCTTGCATAGTTGTATATACATTTAAGTTTTGAAAGAATTTTTTTTAACTCCTCTACAAGGGAGTGCCAATAAGCCAAACTCTGGCTACAGAGCTAATATGGGGGTTTGCCCCCTGAAAAATAAATACAGAACTAGATGAAATTAGAATAGTACTAATATCCATATATCATCAAATGCTCTGCAGCAGAAAAATAGAGCAACAATAAAAACCAAAATAATGCTTTATTGGTTCAAGGTGTGAAATGTAAAACCCAACACAGCATAGGAAACAATCAATAAACATGGCAGTGATGGTAAATTTGGTTGCAAGGTTCCTGCAGAAGTTATAACCAAAAAAGCCAAACCAAACAATACTTATCTATCCATATGCCAATATTTATTTATATTGGGCAGAGGAGATGGAACACCTTAAATAAACCATGGTTGGGCACAGTGGATACAGATTATTAATATATTTATGCACTGTGCCCCAACCATGGTAGCACATGGCAAATGTACCTAATGTTTAATATAAAATAATTATGCTCAGGTTGAAATAAAATTTAAGACTTTTGATCACTGCTTGCTTCATCACACCAGCAGAATGGAAATTTTCCACAACAGGGTTGTATCCAAAACTTCCACATATTGTTCAATGGTGCCAACTGCTGTGGCACAGTAATGATTGTCTTCTGATGTTCTGCCACTGCCAGGTCTATCCTACTTATCACTGCTTCATATTTTGGCTCAGAATAAGGCAGTAGGGGCTTGGCCTCAGATGGGTCTGATGACAGTTCAAATAATAATGGAGGATTATGGATCTGTACATGTTTCCCTTCACAAGCACATATTATTATATCATAGCATCCAATCGCACCTTCTGGATAAAAGACTGGAGTCATATAATGAGCTTTCCAAATGGCACCACCTGGGTTTAAAAAAATAATAATCTGTTCAATAAATGTCAAAATTCTTAGTCAACTATATAAATCTATCTGGGTATACATAGGTCTTTCTGTGAGTATTAATGTGTGGAAGTTCTTTTACTCCCGTATTAAGGCTAGGGTCAAACGAAAGCATTTTTACACCCGAACGTAAAAAAGTGCGTCCGAACGAATTGACGTATTTTTTCACGGAATTCGCGAAAACGGTCATACGATGCGCATTTTTCGTGCGTGATTTCTTTCGGATCGTCAATAAAACTCTTTTTGCGTCTGGACGTTATGTAGGCTGGACATTAGCAGGGTCTGACATCTCCTAATCAAGCAAACACGCCGCTATACCGCAGCTGCGCACTCTGTACGTCCGTACTAGCGGTTCGAGGTTCTCGAAAAAATGCGTTCGTTTTCCACTTGCGTTGCGCGGCCGGACTTTCGTGCGACCGTACTTCGTATATTGGCCGTCATTGCCCGTCATTTGCTGCTAGTGCGGCCGTGATTAAGTGCGCCAGAACGCACGTTAAAAGTGCGCCAGAACGCACGTTAAAAGTGCGCTGGTCTGACCCCAGCCTTAGTAGGTAATGTAAGGCTCTCACCCAGGATATGAATACGGCTTCCAGTTGAGTGAAACCTTGGGTGGCCATCGTATTTTATGGTCTGTTAGTGCTCTCTCCAGCAACTGTTCTAGATTCTAAGTCCCATAAAAGGGTGGGCAAAACAAATATTTAAGTTCTGTGAATGGCCCTGATGGTCTCTTGTCATATTGTGGTTTTTCACAGGATCAACTTTTTTATTTCTTTAAAAAAAATTAAGGGTGTTGGGTTTAGTTTTCATACTCACTTTCTCTTTGATGCCAGCGCACTGCATGTATATTCGTGCCACAGTAATGAAACAGGAACTCGTGTTCTGAGTGGGACGTTTGGTTTTTCAGTAAAGGCACCAGACTACGACCATCTATAATCCTGTTTATGAAGAACATGGGTTTAGTGTACCATGCATATTAGAAAGGATTTCCAGTGATGGGGCTTCAATCAGGCCAGGAAAACATTTTGAGATTATTCTTTCTCCCATTCATTACCTTCATCACCAAGCTTGAGCTATTTGGTGCCAAACAATTAACCACCCCATTAGTCCTATTTTGGGTTGTAAACACCTTAAAAATTACGTCAAAGTATAAAAAGATGCTTCAATTTGGACACAGTAGAGAACGGCTCTCGTTGTTTTCCATAACAATCTTAGAAGTTTGACTCAACCTGAAAATTTTAGATTACTCCTGAATTGGCATGGGCCTCCCCGTGCAATGATGTAATTTTATGCGGGGAGGCCCATAAATTCGGCGTCTGACTTCCAGGAAGTCAGAACGCCGTGGGACCCCGGAGAGAGAGGTAAGTATCTCTCGCAGGGCTCCCGCTAGCGGAGGACGTGTGGGGAACATCCCCCACATATAGCGGGAGTCAATAAGGATGTTCCCCACACGTCCTCCACAGCCAAAGTGTTAATGAGGGAAATAAGTATTTGACTCCTTCACAAAACATGACTTAGTACTTGTGATTGCCAACAGGGTTTTGCCACCAAGGGTCAGACGTTTCTTGTAGTTGGCCACCAGGTTTGCACACATCGCAGGAGGGATTTTGTCCCACTCCTCTTAGCAGATCCTCTCCAAGTTATTAAGGTTTCGAGGATGTTGTTTGGCAACTCGAACCTTCAGCTCCCTCCACAGATTTTCTATGGAATTTCGGTCTGGAGACTGGCTAGGCCACTCCAGGACCTTGATGTTCTTTCTTAGCCACTCCTTTTGTTGCCTTGGCCTTGTGTTTTGGGTCATTGTCATGCTGGAATACCCATCCACGACCCATTTTTAATGCTCTGTCTGAGGGAAGGAGGCTCTCACCCAGGATTTGACAGTGCATGGTCCCGTCCATCGTCCCTTTGATCAGGTGAAGTTGTCCTGTCCCCTAGCATAAACACAGACCCAAAGCATAATGTTTCCACCTCCATGTTTGACGGTAGAGATGGTGTTCTTGGGGACGTAGTCAGCATTCCTCCTCCTCCAAACATGGCGAGTTGAGTTGATGCCAAAGTGCTCGATTTTGGTCTCCCCTGTCCACAACACTTTCACCCAGTTCTCTGAATCATTTAGATCTTCCTTGGCAAACTTCAGACGGATCTGTACATGTGCCTTCTGGAGGAGGGGTCCTTGCGGGCGCTGCAGGATTTCAGCCCTTTACGGCGTAGTGTGTCACCAATTGTTTTCTTGGTGACTATGGTTCCCGCTGCCTTGAGATCATTGACAAGATCCTCCCGTATAGTTCTGGGCTAATTCCTCACCGTTCATGATCATTGAAACTCCACGAGGTGAGATCTTGCATGGAGCCCAGACCAAGGGAGATTGACAGTTATTTTGTATTTCTTCCACTTGTGAATAACCGCACCAACTGTTGTCACCTTCTCACCAAGCTGCTTGGCAATGGTCTTGAAGCCAATTCCAGCCTTGTGTAGGTCTACAGTCTTGTCCCAGACATCCCTGGACAGCTCTTTGGTCTTGGGCATGGTAGAGAGTTTAGAATCTGATTGCTTCTGTGGACAGGTGTTATTTATACAGGTAATAAACTGAGATTAGTAGCACGCTTGTAAAGAGATTGCTTCTAATCTCAGCTCGTCACCTGTATAAAAAATATCTGGGAGCTAGAAATCTTGCTGATTGATAGGGGTTCAAATACTTATTTTACTCATTAAATGCAAATCAATTTTGAACTTTTTTGAAATGAGTTTTTCTGGATTTTTGTGGTTCTTCTGTCTCACTGTTAAAATATGCCTACCATTAAAATTATAAGAGAAAAAATAGCAATGGTAGACACCAATTGCCTAATCATACTTTATTTAATGTACATAGAACAAAAACAACCGACCGTTTAACCTCCCTGGCGGTATTCCCGAGTGTGACTCGAGGTTAAATTTCACTACCTCGAACGGTAACCCCGAGCCACACTCGGGCTGGATGTTTACTCACCTCCTCCTGGCTCCCTCGCTGTCCCCCGCAGTGTGATCGCGGCGAGCTGCTTCCTGGAAGGCTCCCTGCGAGTCACACGATGCAGGAGGGGCGGGGCTAGCATAAAAGGAATCTTTTTTACAGTTTACATTTTGGATTATACAGTGTAATGTTTATGAACGGCCACTAGGTGGCAGCACAGGATAAGAAATAGACCATACATCGTCTCACCCTTGCTTGCAGACAGATTTCAGTGTTTTTTGTTGTATTTTTTTGAATATCATTTATTTGCATTATTTTGGATAATTATTTTTGGGATAATAAATTATTATGTTGTGTTTCAAACTTTATCGGACTCAGTGTATTTACTATTTATTTTTTATTTATTTATTAAATTATTTATAAAGGATTTTACCAGTAAGGACTCTTGCTTGCACGGATTTCAGTACGTGATTCCTAATTATTACAGGCTAACTATGTACAAAAACACGTTTCCTTTAAAAAAAAATTGAGACGCTTTTAGACACGAAATTTTGAAAAAATTAGACCGCCAGGGAGGTTAAAAAACATATAATGAAAAATGTATAGATCACCCAGGAAAGGGATAATGCGCCCAACCGTGAGCAGCAGGTATCTGAATGCTTCTCATACACGGTGCAATACCGATGTTGAAAAATTAGCAATTAGAGTATCCTAGATACAATGTGGAGCATAATGATGCAAAGTATCAATGAACAAAGCAGGATGGTCAGCAACCAATTGTTACCCACACTAGCATGTTGGAGACACAAAGGATGGCGCAGGTTCCCACAATTGCCACAAATAACGCAATATTCGCTACGCCCTCATTGAATAGGGGCAAAAATTGCAAAGTATGGTGGGTAAACCGAGACCCAAACGATAGTCCAGTTGTATAGTATTCCAGTTTCTCCTTTATTAAGGATTCCGATGTAAAGATAATCACCAATTCTAAAAATGTGTGAGATACAAGTAGTCGTGAAAAGAATCATCAATTAAGCCATGCCGATACCACACTGGTCATATTCTATAGTGACCATTGCGCCCTCATGATAGGAGCGAGGACAATAATGCACGGTGGGTGGATGGAAACAACAGTTAAAAACACCTTACTTTCTCAACATGTTTCACCGCCTAAGCAACTGCGGCTTTTTCAAGAGATAGGACCCCGCTGGCTTCCCCTCCTTAAATAAGAGCGACCCGATTGTTGTAGCAACGGTCAATTAGAACACTCCCGTTCGCTTGGTGTTTGACGTCACTGGGTCCGCCTCTCCTCGCAAGTTCCACCCCCTACATCCTGTGCGATTGATTAACTCCTATCGAGAAAGGAGGGGGGGGGAGGAAAAAAGGACGAAGGGGGCACACATACTATGGCGATGTATAGGCGGCAGACTCGTTATTATGCATACATATTGGTATGTGGATAAAGCGACTTCCTCAAAGGAAGGGGAGGCGATTATAGTATGTATACATTAATCATTGCCTTCCCATCAATATCAATTGCATTAGTGAATATTGGTAAATAACCGTCATGTGGGCTGCAAAATGGAATAAAGATTAACGATGTTGGAGAGATCCCTCATAGTGGTACTCCATAATGAAGATATTTATTTATAAACCAATCATTATTTAAGCATCGTGCTGTCCAACCTTTTGACCATAACTGCTGCCGCACATATAATACTGAGTGGTTTCCCCAAAAGGGAATAAGGCTGGTAGACCGCCCAAATGGGCAATACATTCAACATGTTATAACGAGAGATGGAGGGAATAATATATACAAATACAGTTACAGAGGAAATCAGGTGATATTGTGTATGTTAATATCAACTGATAGATTTATAGGCAAAGATTATCGCCTCCATCTTGAAAAACTGTAGATTGTGTCGCTATTGGACATGAGTGTCAGCTGAAACCCATAGATAATATCTAAGAACTGAGCGACTACCCTTTCATGGGGAAAAACGTATATATGGGCCTAATAGGCGCCATAGATGCCATTGTGCCGGATAGTGTAAAATAGCCTAATAAAATTCAGATACAAAAGAGGCGGGGAACCGGGGTCAAAACTAAAGGTTAATACAAAAGTGACAATACAACAATGTTTCAATGATCTGAAATAAAAGGAGTGAAGGTGAATCCCTCATTTAATCCTTCTGGATACAATGTACGTAATTCATAAATCCAAAACGCCTCTTGTCGGCGTAGTCTTAAGTCAAAGTTTCCACGGCGTGGACCTACTTGTTCAATTACTTGGAACCTTAGGGCGTCAGCATTCCCCCCATGATCAGTTTTGAGATGTTGTGTCACGGATATATCTAACGGATCTAGCATGTTCCAATATCCGTTGGCGTAGTGGCCGGATGGTTTTGCCAACATAGTTTCCCACATGTACATGTCGTTAAATATACAACACATTTCGAGCTACAGTTGAAGAATTGTTTTGCTCTATACTCCTTTCCATCGGAATTAGACCATGAACCGCTGCTGTGTATAATATATTTGCAGGCCTTACAACGGCCACAGCGATAGGTCCCTTTTAGAGTTGTGGTCAACCATGTTTGTTTAGAGGGTTTAGACAGATGGCTCTTAACTAGCTGATCTCCCAAATTGGAACATCTTCTTGATGTGAACAAAGGCCTATCGGTAAGTACCTTCGCAAGATGGCAATCATGTTTCAAAATGGGCCAAAATCTATTGCAGATGTCTTGTACGGCATCCCAACCTGCATCAAAATTACCAATAAGTCTCTTCGTTTGCTGTTCAGTATTCGGGGTCAAAACCTTGTCTTTCAACAGTATTGTTCTCTCAGTTGATAAAGCACGATGATAAGCCCTCTTCAAAATTCTATGAGGGTAACCCTTTTCGCGGAACATCTTACGCAGATCTTGGGCCATACTGTAAAATTCATCATCGTCTGAACAGATTCGTCGTAATCTTAGATATTGGCCAACAGGAATACCTCTTTTCAGTGGTATCGGGTGAAAACTTTCCCAATTCAGGAAACTATTGGTAGCAGTGGGTTTTCGGAACAGGGTGGTATTTAGAAGGCCCTCATCGTTTTTGGTGATCGTAAGATCTAGGAAATTAATTGATTTCTCATGTGCTTCCTTTGTAAACTTCAAATTGCGATTATTGACATTCAACTTCTCAACAAAAAGGTCAAACATTTCCCTGGTACCAGACCAAATGAGGAAAACGTCGTCGATGTACCTCTTCCATACCTTAATAAATGGGAGAAAATCCATCATACTTATATCAAAAACAATATGCCTCTCCCACCAGCCCAGAAAAAAAATTTGCATAGGTGGGTGCCATTGGAGTTCCCATGGATATTCCGGTAGACTGTTTATAAAAAGTGCCATCAAAGACAAAATAATTATGTGTCAATATGAATTTGATCAATTGGATCACAAAGCCTGTATGCATAGAGTGTTCTGCCCCTCTATCAGTCAGAAAAGTTTCCACGTATTGGACTCCTAAATTATGGGAGATGCTGCTATACAGCGCCTCCACATCCAGACTACAGAGGAGGCTGTCAGATGGTACCTGTAATGTCATTAGGAATGCAAGCATCCCTTTAGAGTCTTAATATATGAGGGTAGTTTTTGAACAAGAGGTTGGAGGATGGAGTCGACATATGTACTAGCATGTTGGGTGAGGTTATTGGTACCTGAAACAATAGGTCTCCCTGGTATGGGTGTTCTTTGTTTATGTACTTTAGGGAGACAGTAGAAAGCAGCAATCTGTGGTGCTACTGGTTTCATAAAATGAAACTCCTTGTCTGATATAATTCCCAATTCTTTCCCATCATCCAAGATGTTACATAACTCAATTACGAATTTATCAGTAGGGTCCCCTTTGAGTGGTACATATGTCTCTCTATCATCAAGGATATCTAAAGCCATTTTTGTATAGGCATAACGAGACATTAGCACAATGTTACCCCCTTTATCGGATTTCTTTATAATTAAATCAGTGTCTTGTTGTAAATCTTTTAAAGCGAGCCATTCCTTATGCGTAAAATTAGAGGGTACTTGTGTACAGATATGGTGTTCATTCAAGAGTGAAATCTCGGTGCATACCAAATTGCAAAACGTATCAATACAACTGAACGAACTTAATGCCGGGGTAAACTTGCTTTTTAGATGTAAATTTGTATAGCCGGATTTATTAGAATCACTCTCATCCAGGAGGCTTAGCATGGCATCAAAACATTCAAAATCAGTATCGACTAACCCAAATTGTTTAGCTGTTTTTTCTTTTTGTAACTGATGGAATTTATGTAAGGCTAATTTTCGCATAAAGAGATGTATATCTTTGATCCAATTGAATTTGTTGAGGCCGGGTTTAGGGATAAAGGAAAGCCCTTTGAGTAAGACTTTTTCTTCAAAAGGGGTCAAATTCCTGTCAGAAAGGTTAATGACAAGAGTTTGATTTAATATTTCGTCTTTTTTCTCCCTTTGGCAAGTCTCTGGCTCATGTAAGGTGTTTCGTGTTCCTCCCCTGGGCCTTGCTCTAAAAAAAGAGACAGATTTTTTCATGATACTACTTCTTGGCCGGGTGGGTCTATTATAGTTCAGTGTGTCTGCATCCGAAGAGGCCTCATGATCTGATGTATCATATTCTGAGCTAGAATTGGGTTCAGATCGGCTCATAAATTGTGCTTGCATATATTGATATTTATAGACCCTACTTTCCTCATAATCTCTTATGTCTCGTCCCAACTTGTTTTGCTTGCGTTCCCTGAGGCTACTATCATAGCGGCCTAGGTTAGTTCGTAATTTCTCTTCTAAACTCCCAAAAGAGGGGTCAGATTTAAACTCGTGAATGTCTTTCAAATTCTGTTCAATGGTTGGTTCTAATTCAATTATAGTCTTATTCTCATGATCGATTAGAATCTCCATAAACCTCTGTGAACAGGCATTGGCTGCTTCCTCCCAATTCTTAAGGAAGTCTTCCCTCTGAACATGGGAGGCAGGTGGAGTATTGATACATAACCCTCTAGGGATAATCTGTTTAAGATATTTTTCCAATGAGGACACCTCCCATTTGGCTCTAATTTGTTGTTTAAGAGACTTAGTGAGACCATTGTAGGCACCCCTAATGTTTTTTTCCTTGATCAATGAGGGACCAAACGCCACTTCAGTTGACTCATCAGAGTCTCTACCCCATCTAGAGAAATTAGCCGTGGATGACAGGAAACCTGCCATAATAACTTCCCCACAATCAATTGGTATTGAAACCACAATAGCGTAACAAAAAATATATGAACAAAAACAACAAACACTGGGGATAATGACGCTAGTGTCTACAGGCGGGCATCACCCAATATAAACAATGGTAGACACCAATTGCCTAATCATACTTTATTTAATGTACATAGAACAAAAACAACCGGCCGTTTAAAAAACATATAATGAAAAATGTATAGATCACCCAGGAAAGGGATAATGCACCCAACCGTGAGCAGGTATCTGAATGCTTCTCATACACGGTGCAATACCGATGTTGAAAAATTAGCAATTAGAGTATCCTAGATACAATGTGGAGCATAATGATGCAAAGTATCAATGAACAAAGCAGGATGGTCAGCAACCAATTGTTACCCACACTAGCATGTTGGAGACACAATGGACGGCGCAGGTTCCCACAATTGCCACAAATAACACAATATTCGCTACGCCCTCATTGAATAGGGGCAAAAATTGCAAAGTATGGTGGGTAAACCGAGACCCAAACGATCGTCCAGTTGTATAGTATTCCAGTTTCTCCTTTAATAAGGATTCCGATGTAGAAATAATCACCAATTCTAAAAATGTGTCAGATACAAGTAGTCGTGAAAAAGAATCATCAATTAAGCCATGCCGATACCACACTGGTCATATTCTATAGTGACCACTGCGCCCTCATGATAGGAGCGAGGACAATAATGCACGGTGGGTGGATGGAATCAACAGTCAAAAACACCTTACTTTCTCAACATGTTTTTTGTTCCATTAAAATTATAGACTGATCATTTCTTTGTCAGTGGGCAAACGTACAAAATCAGAAGGGGATTAAAATATATTTTTACTCACTGTATGGTCAATGATAGTGTGGTTAGTTTAGTACCGTATGTGTGTCTTAGTATGATTGCTTAGGCTTGTTCTTGTGTTGCCAGTTACATGTTTGTATAAGTGTATGATAATGATGCATTTTAGAACACATAAATTATTATATACAGTATATGTGAGAGCTTGACAATTGGAGGTGTTTGTGTACGTGAGTTTATATTTATTAGTGGGAATATCTACTGTGTATTTTTTAATAATGTTTCATTAATGGCCTGTTAAAGTTCTGCTGGGTAAAATCTACCTGTCATTTGGTAATTCTCCTCCTCCCAAATGGACCACAGTTGGGTAAATATCCATGAGACTTGTAGGTTCATCAATTGTACTATTTGGAACAATGACATTTGGCCACCGGATTACTGCTGGTACTCGGATACCACCTTCCCAACCAGCCATGCCTTTTCCGCCTATGTTTGTGAATATAAGGAATACATGTTAAGAAGCTTTGGGATTCATACAGAAATAAGACTCTTGCCTAATAATC
The DNA here is from genome assembly GCA_009667805.1 of Leptobrachium leishanense. Lineage (NCBI taxonomy): Eukaryota > Metazoa > Chordata > Amphibia > Anura > Megophryidae > Leptobrachium > Leptobrachium leishanense. The sequence goes on from CM019064.1 coordinate 106,042,014, forward strand.
ACCACATTTGTACATATGGGGCTCTATTACATTGTTTGCGTAAAAATGTGCGCATGCGCAAAAACGCATTAACGTGAGGGGAAAAACCCTTTGCGCTGTCAAATTACGACGTTCGCGCATACGATGCGTGTTAACGTCTAACGCGAGTTACCATGCGCAAGCGAAAGTTTGTGCGCGCATCCCATACTTAACATTGTGATCGCAAATGCGTTCATGCGCTGGTACGCGCATCGTATTACAATCGATGCGCAACTTTTTACGAACGACGTTTGCATGCATAATTTTAACATCTTTTAAAAGCTGGTGGTAACTGCAAATCTGAACGTCCTGGCCAAAACGAAATACACCAGCACGAAAAAAAAAAAAATACAGCACAGTATATTTACACATTCTACGCATACCCAAACAATAAAATAGAGAGGTTGTGCGTGTTTTTATTATTGCTGCAGCATATATACTCAGATTGATTTTGGTAGGCGCAAAAACTGAACGGGAGACAATTGTGGTTCTTAATTCTGATTTCTGCGTACAGTGTTAATTTGCACTCGTTTTTGCGTGTCTTTTTTACGCGCGATAATTTTGGACGGATGAAAAATGCGCTTGGATCGTATCACCTGCGTTAATTTACGCTCGTTAACGTTTAACGCTGCGCGCAAAAAAAAAAATTGCGCTGCGCGTACGAATTTGCACGGAGAATGTAATAGAGCCCATGATTGGGTAGATTCTATTGAGCAGGCTATTGCATTATAGACATTCTGCATCCATTGATGAAGGCAGTTTAAGTACCGTACATAACATGACAAAAACTAATTGTTGTGTCAAAATCTTATTGTCATTTAATGTGACTTTATGCAACATATTTTTCATCAATTTGTCATACTGCCTATATATACATTTATCCCACCAACCTTTCCTGTGATGCCAAGATGTGTTCAGTAGCTGGTTCTAGGGGTATCCACAAAGGTAGTGGTTGTTCCTTGATTCCAGGAGGTGGAATAATACTTGATATTAATGTATAATCCTGTGAGCATCAACTAAGTGGGGGTTGATTGTGTACCTTGTTTTTGTTAAATGTGAGCCATATCATCACAATTAAAAGAACCAAAGACTTAAACTAATTCAGTCTGTGTGCATTGAATTTATTTAATACACAAGTTTCACAATTAGAGTTGAATTAATGAAATAAATGAACTTTTCCATGACATTCTAATTTATTGAGATGCACCGGAATGTGTATATATATATATATAAATTTTTTTTAGTGCGTGTGTGTGCTGCGTAAAGTGAGAACTGGTCCAGGTCATCGAACTTCAAGCGACAAATCCCATTCAAATGGGAGCAGTCACTAGTCTGATGTAAATCGGCTGATGTACAACTGACGTTTTATGGACAATTGTTTGTTCACAGTTGTCCGTCTATGAACAAACAACCTGTTGATCGCACAAATGTGGATTCAGTGGACGGCCAGCCTATGACTCTAGGCCTGCAGTGGTGGGAGAGGTTGTTGCCACTTTAAATACCTCCTATTCTCTTGGGGATCACTGTCAGCCGCGCCTTGGCAGGAACCTCTAGTTGTTTAAGCTCTGCTCTACATTAATTTCCAGTTCACATTATGCCTGTTATGTAAGTCTACTAAACCCATAACCATCCCTGCTGGTTATGGCCATTTTATATATTTCTCTGTTTCTACAGATTTTCAGGCTTATTTGCACCTTCCAGATATCAGTACTTTCTGTATAGAAACACCTTTTGGTATGTACCCTTTCTCTGTAATTATATATTAGAGCGTCAATGAGATTTGTATTTTGTTCTGTGACATATCTGTTGGCACTTTTATCTTTTTGCCCACCTTTCCATTCAGGTGTATCCAATGCGTTGATTTCTGAGTCAAAAATCAAGTCAAATTCTATGTTTGTAGGCCTGGAGCCACTGTAAATATGTACCTCATGTACCTTCTCTTCTCTTGGGAATTGTCGACTGTAGCATCTACTGTGAGGTACACCCCACCCTTCTTTTCACAGCTTCCACTCATTTCACTTCCCTGGTGTGCCCACTTTTCTTTTACCTTTTCCCTGCATGTTGGTCTCTGCCACATCATCATTTTAAGAGTTAATTTGACTACAATAAATATTTGTGTTACTTACCTCTGTAAATTCCATTCCATCCACCAGTCTGGCTACCGCCATCTTTGATCTCCAAGTGTCCTCCCTGGTCTGAGGTAAAGTAAATTAACGTATTGTCTTTCAGTCCCACATGGTCAATAGCATCAACTACTGAACCTGGGTATAGCGAGAAAAAGGAATATCATAATCAAAATCAACGGCTTTTAAAAAAACCAAAACATTTTCAATATATATGTCATTACACTGTTTTCTTCTGCACATGCACACCTCATAAACAATTGAAGAAACAGCCAGCCACACAGCCTGTCAATGGAGGAAAATACTTTATAGGCTAATTTCAGATGAACGCAGTCTGAGCGCACTCTGCGTACGTGCACAACGGACGGACGGACGGACTGACGGAAGATACTGTAGACACCACACGTTCCATTTTTCTTGACTGACGTAGAAAAAAAAAAAAGGGAATTATGGGACACAAAATGAATATGAAAAATGATAAAACTTTGAAAAGGATATGAAAAGCCATTTTGTGCGTCAAGGTGCTGGACATCACAAATGCGCTGCATCTGACATCTCATCACTCACACAGAACGCCACGCGGACGTGGCGCACTCTGAGCGTCTGTCTAGCGGTAATACGCTCTTGCCTAAATGGCGTCAGTTTACCACGTGCGTTGTACGTGGGCAGTTCGGTGCGCACGTACTTTGTGTGTGGGTCTCTATTGATCATGATTCTATGCTACGACGGAGGCTAAACTGTGCGGCAACACGGACGTGATCACTGCGTTCGTCTGACGCCGGCCTTACATTTATGATTTGGGATTGTTTTCTTGTTGGTATAATTAGTTAAAATATTTTACTACAGATTATCACATTTTTTGTTAACATTGTGGAAGTTCCTACATATATCCATTCCATAATTAATCGCTAATTAACGAGTATTCAATAAACTATGCTGAAACATTACTCAATGTTTCATGGTGAGACTGTGATGTATTGGTTTGTGGATAATCTATTGCACTATTAATATTGCCATAAACCCCATTCCATGAGCACTGGAAAGCAACTTAATATTTCAAAACCCATACAATGGTGAATAATGATAAAATTTCTGTTGAAACACAAATTAATATTTCTACCATAGCAAACATTTCAGGGGTTCTTCACATAGAACCGACGATTTCATCGAAATGCTTTTCTTGAGCCTTGCTATCCATTGGGGATAAAAAGCTCAACTAAATTTGTAAATTGGTTTTGACAAAGTAATACTTGTGAACAGCAACCAGTAGGGCAGTCCTTATGGTGAATACTACGCATATAGTATAAAAATTGTATAACTACCACAATGTTACAATGTATACTGCTATTTTATGTGAGGGTTAATATTATTTGGGGTTTATTCAGAGCACCAGTGTTTGCCGATTTTCCAAACACCAGTGAAAATTTCCATTGTTGCAACAAACACCAGCGTGTCGCAAAAGGAAAAACCAAACAGATGCTCCCCTACGTTTGTTTGGATCTCTTTTGTGAAACGCTGCTGCTTTACACTGCAACAGTGATTTTTGCCTGTGTTTGTAACTTCTGCAAACACTAGCGCTCTTTGTACATTAGGAAAATAAAGTGGGTTGTTCAGTCAGAAAGCAGAGCATCTGGTTGAATGCCTCCTTCCTCAAGGCTGTGGGTAAATGACCTCCAACAGACTGATTTGTGCATTCACCAAAGGGGTAATTAAAGCACCGAACTTGCCACTGAAGGGTACCGAACGGTAAATTTCACCATACAGTGCAATTTAGGGCCAATTCATCTATTGACAAAGCTGTCAATAATCCATATACTGGCAACTAAATACAGTCAGGTCCAGAAATATTGGGACAGCGACACAATTCTAACATCCTTTGGCTCTATACACCACCACAATGGAGTTGGAATGAAACAAACACAATGTGCTTTAACTGCAGACTGTCAGCTTTAATTTGAGGGTATGTACATCCAACTCAGGTGAACGGTGTAGGACTTACAGCAGTTTGCAGATGTGCCTCCCACTTGTTAAGGGACCAAAGGTAATGGGACAGAATAATAATCATAAATCAAACTTTCCCTTCGTAATAACGCATAGACATCACCAGACACTGGGTTTCATCCCTGGTGATGCTCTGCCAGGCCTCTACTGCAACTGTCTTCAGTTCCTGCTTGTTCTTGGGGCATTTTCCCTTCACTTTTGTCTTCAGCAAGTGAAATGCATGCTCAATGGGATTCAGGTCAGGTGATTGACTTGGCCATTGCATAACATTCCACTTCGGTCCCTTCAAAAAGTCTTTGGTTGCTTTTGCAGTATGCTTTGGGTCATTGTCCATCTGCACTGTGAAGCGCCGTCCAATGAGTTCTGCAGCATTTGGCTGAATGTGAGCAGATAATATTGCCCGAAACACTTCAGAATTCATCCTGCTGCTTTTGTCAGCAGTCACATCATCAATAAATACAAGAAAACCAGTTCCATTGGCAGTCATACATGCCCACGCCATGACACTACCACCACCATGCTTCAGTGATGAGGTGGTATGCTTAGGATCATGAGCAGTTCCTTTCCTTCTCTTCCCATCACTCTGGTACAAGTTGATCTTGGTCTCATCTGTCCATAGGATCTTGTTCCAGAACTGTGAAGGCTTTGTTAGGTGTTGTTTGGCAAACTCTAATCTGGCCTTCCTGTTTTTGAGGCTCACCAATGGTTTACATCTTGTGGTGAACCCTCTGTATTGACTCTGGTGAAGTCTTCTCTTGATTGTTGACTTTGACACACATACACCTACCTCCTGGAGAGTGTTCTTGATTTGGCCAACTGTTGTGAAGGGTGCTTTCTTCACCAGGGAAAGAATTCTTCAGTCATCCACCACAGTTGTTTTCCGTGGTCTCCTGGGTATTTTGGTGTTGCTGAGCTCACCGGTGCGTTCCTTCTTTTTAAGAACGTTCCAAACAGTCGTTTTGGCCACGCCTAATTTTCTTGCTACCTCTCTGATGGGTTGGTTTTGTTTCTTCAGCCTAATGATGGCTTGCTTCACTGATAGTGACAGCTCTTTGGATCTCATCTTGAGAGTTGACAGCAACAGATTCCAAATGCAAACAGCACACTTGAACTGAACTCTGGGCCTTTTATCTGCACATTGTAATTGGGGTTATGAGGGAATATCACACACCTGGCCATGGAACAGCTGAGAAGCCAATTGTCCCATTACCTTTGTTCCCTTAACAAGTGGGAGGCACATCTGCAAACTGCTGTAAGTCCTACACCGTTCACCTGAGTTGGATGTACATTAGGGCTGTCAAAAATAATCGGCTAATCAATGCATCGCGATTCAGCCTTGAACGATGCTGCATCGATTAATTTGGGCTGAAAAATTGATTCTGCCCGACCGCAGACTGAGTGGTCAAGCAGATCGAACCTGCAGCGGGAGGTGCAGGGGCTCGAGGCAGCCTGCGGGAGCTGTGTAACACGCTGGAGCTGCACTTCTGGGTCCCCAGACCTGCCTGTGCGAGTGAGGCTGGACGGGGGAGGCAGCCCCAGCAGTGCACAAGCTGCTCAGCCCAGCCTACCTGCCTCTGCTGCACGCTGGAATCCCGATGTGGCCACTCACTTTCTCCGCCGGCTGCTCCAGCACAGACCCGACAGAGCAGGGGAAGCCAGTCCACGTGCGAGGAGCTGCTCCTGCACATGGCCTTGGCTCCACCCCCTTCTCCTTCCACGAGAGGCTGATCAGCGTGAGGGAGCAGCTCCAGCGCCACCTGCTGGACATTCGTGCGAGGTACACAGGCACTCCTCAGTGCTCTGTGAATCCTTTTTTTTTTTCATATTCAATGCTCTGTATCTTATTTAAGTATGTGCCCCCCAATGATCTATGTATGTGCACATACATGTGCCCCCAATGATCTATGTATGCGCAGATCGCTGGGGGGGCACATGTATGCGCAGATCACTGGGGGGCACATGTATGCGTAGATCACTGGGGGGCACATGTATAAGCACATACATATACATGTGCCCCCCAGTGATCTATGTATGTGCGCATACATGTGCCACCGAATTATCTATGTATGTGCGCATACATGTGCCACCCAGTGATCTGCGCGTACTGGGGGGACACATACATACACGGATCACTGGGGGGGGGTCAGTGTGGGTGTATGTGACCCCCCAGTGATCTGTGTGTGTATGTGACCCCCCCAGTGATCTGTGTGCACCCCCTTCAGTGCTGCGTTTTTGTGTGACCACACCACCTCAGTGCTGTGCGTGACCACGTGTGTGACAGTGCCCCGTTAGAGCGCTATAGCAAAAATAAAAATATGTTAATTTCTATTCAGCTATCAGTCATTTCCCATGTGCAACATAATTTTTCCACATTTTATCATCCAGACCTTGTGGTTTTAGATCGCACGGGGGAATCTGTTACTGCATTTTTCGATGAAAATATACAATTTTAATCTAAGGCTAGGGTCAGACAAGCGTGATTTCTACGGACTGTACGTCCGTGCAGTACGGACATCATCAGTACGGAAGACACAGTAGTGGTCACACAGTCCGCTTTTTCACTGAAGTTATTTTTGACGGATGTAGGAGGGAAAAATAAATTAAAATGCAAAACCATTTTGTCCGTGAAAAATGCTGGACGTATAAATGCAGTCCGTCTGACCACGTTCCATCACTCACACACAAAGCTATGCAGACGTTGCGGACGCAGCGCACTTTGTGAGGCCGTTCTAGCGGTTGTACGTTCTTGCCTGCCTTGCGTCCGTGAGCCCCGGCCGTTGTGCGTCCGCAGTTCAGTGCGGAAGTACTTCGTGTAACGGACTCCGATGGGCTTCCTGTCATGCTATCACGGACGTACTTTTAGGTGCAATCACGGACGTGAACACTACGCTCGTCTGACAGCAGCCTAAATCGAAAAAACTGAATTGTAGATAGTCAATGGAGCGCCAGCGGACTGGATGTACGGTTAATCATTACACATGTCCAATAAACGTCTTATAATCCATTCAAAAGAAACCCCTACTCCGGATGAGAGAAATTTCTGCAGAAGAGAGGAAATATAATCGCGCAGTATAGCGATCCACCATCAGAGGAAAGTAAAGCGGTTGTAGTCCTACTCACGTTCTATTGAGCCTAACCTTGGCTCTAGGATTGATAGCAATTATGGGTCTTCAAAAGATGTTCAGGTGCCCATATACCCGCAACAGAATTCTTCAAATGCTTTCCCCTGCAGTGGATCAGAAAAAATACCAACGCACTATCTAGTGCAATATCGTTTAAATATAATGGTAAAGTTGGTACTCATATATGGTTACACTCACATGTTAATGAGCCGCATTGGCTCCAAGATGTCGCATGGGAATATTCAGGTAATTCCAAAACCTTCTCTTAATCACGTTACAGGAAGCAGCAGTGGTTTAACCCTTTCGCTGCTGAGGCTTTTCCCGCCCCTGTGCTGAGGTCATTTTTTACCTGTTTTGCGCATCATGTTTAAACGTGTTTTTAAGGCTTATTTTAGTATATGACACCGACATATTATATATCGTTCTTTCCGTCAGACTCGGTAGATTCATAATATGTCATTATTATATGTATACGTTATGTCATGTCTGTATATTATAACAAAAAATGCAATAAAATATGTATTTTCAATAATTTACAATGTGTAAAGTGTTTTTTTCCACATTTTAACATGCGAGCAATTGCGGTTATATTTTGTATGGGGTGCGCTTGTTAAAAAAATTAGAGATGGGGTCTCGTTACATTTTTTTTTGGGGAAAATGACACTATTTTTAACAAACGCACCGCATACAAAAATCGTTAGTGCAGCATCATTGTTCACATTATAATTGAAATGGGAACAATATTGCTACACTAACAAACCAAAAAAAATTAAAAAAAAGTGTTTATTTTTTTATTTTTTTTTTTACAAAATTTTTAACTTTCATGTTTGGTATCGTTGGAACGGCCATGCTCTGGCCGATCCAACCATATCAAAATTTAACCCCTAACTGCCACGGATCGGGAGATAGGGAGTTCATTGGAACTCCCTATCTCCACACTTGGTGGCAGTTAGGGGTTAACTGTAGGACTGGCGTCATCGTGCTACGCACGATGACGCCAGTCCTCTGGGGGAGTTCCCGGAAGCTTGGCCGACATCCAAGATGTCGGCCAGCTCCGGGAAAGGATCGCGAACCGGCGCTTTTCAGCGCCGATTCGTGATCCAGCTCCCCAGGGGTTAATGCCAGGCATCATTTGGAAGGGCAGGCTGTGCCCTTCCAAATGATGCCTGGGTTAAGCCCCGCAGAGCCACCGATCGGGAGGGAGAGAGGTCCGAAGGACCTCCCCCCCTCCCTTTCAGGCGCCTCCTCCGCACATGTGGGGGGGGCGCCTGAATTAGGTGTCATCGCGCCCCCGCGATGACACCTAATAATGGCGGCTGGTGGTCCGGATGCCGGGCTGACATCCAGGATGTCAGCCCGCACCGGAGGGGCCAGCGATCGGCCGGAACCCGGCCGAACGCTGACCCCAATGTGAGGACGCGCTCAGCGCGTCCTCAGCACACCAGCGGGAATGCTGAGGACGCGCTGAGCGCGTCCTTAGCATTGAAGTGGTTAAAAAATAAAATAAATTTATTGATACATAAAATATATTACCAGAACGCGTTTCGCTCCTCAGAGCTTCTTCAGCTGGTATCACTGGTCTTATGTCTGCTGCTAAGACCAGTGATATTTAAACGATAGTGCGTTGGTATTTTTTCTGATCCACTGCAGGGGAAAGCATTTGAAGAATTCTGTTGCGGGTATATGGGCACCTGAACATCTTTTGAAGACCCATAATTGCTATCCATCCTAGAGCCAAGGTTAGGCTCAATAGAACGTGAGTAGGACTACAACCGCTTTACTTTCCTCTGATGGTGGATCGATATACTGCGCGATTATATTTCCTCTCTTCTGCAGAAATTTCTCTCATCCGGAGTAGGGGTTTCTTTTGAATGGATTAGAAGACGTTTATTGGACATGTGTAATGATTAACCGTACATCCAGTCCGCTGGCGCTCCATTGACTATCTACAATACTTGTCTTCAGGTTTTTAGGAGAACCCCCATGTTCAATGTGTAGCATGTACGTTTAATCCTTCTTTCTGAAGGCGCTTCACTGTTTCTTTCTTTCGAAAAAACTAAATGTTTGCATGTATTTTGGCCATTACATTTAATGAATAATATGACTGTGTATAAAACACTGGACTTGCTGCCAGCGTGGGAAACGAGAAGGTGAGTAACTGCAGTGCTATTGCTCACTATATATGGGAAAAATGTACAATGCTGCTGCTTTAGAAGAAAAAGAAAATAAAATTTTTTGGTTTTATTTATCTTTTTTTGTGAAATTTAACATTGTCATGTTTGGTATAATTAGAAAGGCCAGACTCTGCCCCATCCAATGACATCTATCACTAATCGTGATGCATCGCGGAATCGAATTGCATCGAATCGTTGACCTGATAATCGTAATCGAATCGAATCGTGAGACCAGTGAAGATGCGCAGCTCTAATTACCCTCAAATTAAAGCGGCCAGTCTGCAGTTAAAGCACATTGTGTTTGATTCATTCCAACTCCATTGTGGTGGTGTATAGAGCCAAAGATGTTAGAATTGTGTCGATGTCCCAATATTTCTGGACCTGACTGTATATTATAACAGTAGCCCACAAGGGCAAAAGTGAATAGTTGGCGCTAAAATTACAGTGTCTATCTTTACAATTTTGTGTCCAACACCCACGTGCACCCCACACACGAACAGAAATCAAAGTACAGTCGGACACCAGTCCCCATGTGAGCGCACACTGTTAATACTGATGGTATTATATACCCATCAGTAGTCCATAAGAAACACTTATCGGATAATATTTTTCTCAGATAGTATAGCTGTCATGAATTTGAATCCTACAGTATAGGGACACAAATAAAAAGCATATGGTGCAATATTGTCTGTACAGTCAATGAAAATAATCAACGATGGTTTATAGGTTTTCACTCACAAAGGAGGAGCCCCAATTTGGTTCAAGTGACAGGCCTTCTGACCTCTTGTAAGGGGGGTCACACCCAGCTCATAGAGTCTTCAAATTCCAATTCCACTTATTGTCCCGACATAATATTAACCCCTTAGTGACCGGGCGATTTTACACAAATCCGTCCTTTAGTGACCGCTGCTGTTTTTACGTTTCTGTGCTGTTTGTGTTTACGTCAAATTTTCCTCTTACTCGTTTATGCAACCCACACATATTTTACACTGTTTTTCTCGTCATTAAATGGACTTTATAAAGATACCATTTTTTTCATCATTTCATATAATTTACTATAAAAAACATTGTGAAATATGACAAAAGAAATTGAAAAAACACCACTTTTTCGAACTTTGACCCCCAAAATTTCTTATGTATCAACAACCGTCAAAAAAATTTAATTCCTTAGTAGTTTCTAAATTTAGTTCTGAGTTTAGCAATACCCAATGTTTACATATTCCTCGCTTTGCTCCTTATCTTATGCAACAATAAGTGAAAGTAGCACTTTGCCATTTACAAAGGGTTTACTTTTAAAAGTAGTCATCGTGACATTGTAACACTGATATCTGTCACTAATTCCTGAATAACCCTCCACATATACATATTTTTTTAAAATACACAAATCGAGGTATTAAACTTGGGGTATTTTGACTCTTTCCATGCAAACCATTTTACCACAAATCTATGCCAAAGTTTGAGAAAAAAAAAAGTTTTGGTGATTTTTTTTTAATGCAATTTAAGAATACATGTACTGTGAACTTTAAGGTTTACTGCCAAAGAGCACCCCAAAATATGTTCAGCAACATCTTCTGAGTAAATTGATACCACCCATGTATAGGTATGTCGGGTCATTTGGGGGCTAATAGGCCTTATTTGGGGGGTGCGCATTTCAGTTTTCCAACTTGGAATTTTCACATTTCGTCATCATGCACCCATGTCCTATTTGGGACATTTTTAAAGCCGGCCAAAGTAATTTACCCCCATCAAACCATATATTTTTAGAAAGGGCACACCCTAGGGTACTTCAAAGAGTTGTATTTTAACACTTTCCATGCACTAGCTCTTTGTCAAACTTTCAGGTAGTCACTTTTTGTGTTATTTTTTCACACACGTACTTTAGGCATGAATTGTCAAATCCAGTTATGGGTTACTGCCAAAAAACACCCCAAAATATGTTCAGCAACATCTTCTGAGTAAAGTGATACCACCCATATATAGATTTGTTCTGTTTTTGGGGTGCTACGCCAATCTTTTGACATGTGCTTGTCATTTTTCTAATTTGACATATCTTCTTTGCTTATCTTCTTTTTAGGGGTCTTTTTACATACCCCAATTTTATTAACGTGCATATATTTGGTAAGCTAACACCCCAAAGTATTGTAAATGGAGTGTTTTTATGCCATGGATGCAACCGTTTGCTCCAAACAAATTGGATACTGTTTGGTGGTCATTTTTCATTTTCACACCCACATCAGTTTTGGACTGTGATTTAGGCTAGGGTCAGACTGAGGCAGTGCGAACGCGCGTGCAGCCGCACTTAATCACGGCCGCACTAGCAGCAAATGACGGGCAATGACGGCCAATATACGAAGTACGGTCGCACAAAAGTCCGGCTGCGCAACGCAAGTGGAAAATGAACGCATTTTTTCGAGAACGTTAAACCACTAGTACTGACGTACAGAGTGCGCTGCATCCGCTAGCGGCGTGTTTGCGTGATTGGGAGACGTCAGACGCTGCTAATGTCCGGCCAACATAACGTCCAGACCCAAAAAGTGTTTTATTGATGATCCGTACAAAATCACGGATGAAACTGCGCATAGTATGACCGCTATTGCGTATTCCGTGAAAAAATACGTCCATTCTTCGAACGCACATTTTCACGGACAACGTGAAAAATGCGTTAGTCTGACCCTAGCCTTAGGAGACACTGTTGTCGGTTACTGCATGAAAACTCTCCAGGTTGTTTTCTGCAAGGTCTCCTGAGTACACCCATGCCCCCTCATGCATAGGTTTGCCAGTATTTTGGGAAGGTTCAAATACAATTTTTATGACTTTGTCATTGGAGTTGAAATTGAGATTATTTCTTCAGCTAGGCCTATCTTTGGTTTTGGGTCTACCGCATACCCCAGTTTGAATTATTGCCAGAAAATTGTTTATATTTGTTATGTTGACACCCCAAGGTATTGCATATGGAGTGCTTTGATGCCATGGATGCAACGGTTTTAGCCCAAAACATTTGAGAAGGTGTGTGGCGGTAATTTTTCAATTTTCAGATTTTAACGCCCACATTAGATTTGGACTGTGATTTAGGAGACACTGTTGTCGGTTACTGCATGAAAACTCTCCAGGTTGTTTTCGGCAAGGTCTCCTGAGTACACCCATGCATAGGTGTGCAAAGATTTTGGCAAAATACAGCACCAATTGTAGAACATAAAAATGTAGGAATAAAATGTAAAAGTCTGGTGCAGTAAAAGAAAAAAAAATAACTAAACTGAACTAACTAACTAGACTGTAAGAAAAAAAAAAAATCACAGATCACGGACAGTGTGATACATCTTGAAACAGTCCAAGACACAGACCGGGTTGTCCAGGGCATACTGGGCAGTAAAAGATTGTGTCTCTCCTCTGCCCCCTCTTGAAACACACCCTGCATCTTTTTTGGGGTTTCTGTTTGCCCTCACTAGGGGGGGATTTTAAAAATAAAATGTGTAGCCCCAACACTGTCCCCCGTTACACCACGGGGAGCAGGTGCATCCTGGTACAAAAACCCCGAAATGACCTGGAGCTGAAACTGTAAAAAGGGCAGCGTCACTCCGGGGTTTGCCTTTTTGCAGAGCAAAAAGGCATTGTGGGTTGCAATTTGCATCAGGTAAATTGCAACCTTTTTGTACCAGGCCCTTGACTTCCGCATAATCTGGTAGGGCTGGAGCAGCTGATCTGCCAGATCAAAGCCACCCATATGCCGGTTATAGGCTTTGATGCACACTGGCTTCCTGATGCGCTCAGCTCTGCCACATACAGAGACCTCCACAGACCTCTCAGTGTGGATGGTGGATAGAAGGTATACATCCTTCTTGTCTCTGTACTTGACCACCAACAGCTCCTCTTGGCGCAGAGCTGAGGTCTCCCCCCTATTTAACCGGGTGCGGACAAGCTTCCCTCGTACACCCGGAAGGACTGAGTATACCCACTCTCGCTGTCACAGAGCTTATACACCTTCACTCCATACCTGGAGCGTTTGGAAGGAATATACTGCTTGAATCCCAGCCTTCCCTTGTATTTCATTAGGGATTCATCCACGCAGATATTCCTTCCAGGTGTATAAGCCTCTGCAAACCTGGCGGCGAAGTGGGTAATCAGGGGGTGGATTTTATACAGCCTGTCAAACTGGGGATGCTCTCTAGGAGGGCACAGGCTGTTGTCACTGAAGTGCATGAAACGCAAAATGTTTTCATACCTTCTACGTGACATTGATTGGGGGTAAATGGGGGTAGAGCAGATGGGGCTACTGCTCCAGTAGGAGCGAATTGAGGGCTTCTTTATGATGCCCATCAGCATAGTAAGTGCCCAGAATTTCAGAAATTCTGGCACATCTAGCGGGGTCCATTGCTGCCTTGCCAAGTAGGAGTCTGGCTTCGCAGCACAATGCTGATGGGCATACAGATTTGATTGGGCAACAATGTGGCCCAACAAATCATCCCCCATAAACACCTGCAAAAACTGTGTGGCGATAAATCCTGCAACATCAATATTGATGCCAGGATTTGCTGTGAAAGGAGGGATATCTGGCCTCTGGCGATGAGGCACTACCCACTCCTCAGCTGGAGCTGTGCGTCTCCTGCTGGCAGGTGGTGGCCCAGGATCTGCATCAGAAACATCACTAGGAGATACATCATCTACGCTGGCTGATGTATCTAGCGATGTCTCTGAGCACTTAGCGGGGTCAAAATATGGGTCGGAGTCCGACGCAGATGCCTCAGATTCTGACGCCAGGATGGCATATGCCTCCTCTGCGCTGTACACCCTCTCAGACATTATATATAATAGATTATAAAATTTTATAATTATTATATATATATATAATATATATATATATACGGATTATTGGTTCTCAAAAGAACCGTTGGGTTTCACAAGAAAATACAAATAAACACCTAAATCTCTCTAAATCCCTCTAAACCTGCCTCAATTGTTCTAACTCTCCCTAAAATCTCTCTAAATCTGCCTCAATTTTTCTAATCTCACTAAATCTACCTAAAATCTCTAACCTGTCAAATCTGATCTCTCGCTCTCACTCACCAAAACACAAGTGAGGAGAGGGAGGGAGAATCACAGAGGTCACGGCCAATATTTACAAAATATTGACCTGACAAATTAGAAATTTTATTTAGATTTTTTATAACTTTTGATTGGATGTTGCTAGCCTGCCTCTCTGATGAGGCAGGCTAGGAACATCCCACACAGCCCCAAGATGACCCTGCCCTTAGAAGGGCAGCGCCATCTTGGCTGTCAGTTTTCTTTTATACCTTTTTATTTATTTATTTTACTTTTTTTACACTTTTTTTTAGTTTGCTGGGTGCCTTGATCCCTCGAGGCACCCAGCAGAGCACCTGATCACTCAAGTGATCTTTTTTGTACTGAGTGCCACGATACCTCGTGGCACTCAGTACTTCCTGCCGCTACCGGAAGTGATCGCTCGGGGGGGGCTATCACAGACGGACCGGCGGCAGGTAACCATATTGCAAGGATGCCTCAATGTCGAGGCATCCCTGCAATATACTCAGAGCAGCTGGAAGCGATACCGATCGCTTCCAGCGCTCTGTAGAAGTGCGGGGCACCTTTCCGGTCAAACCGGATGTTGACCACTCCCGGGGAGCGATCACAAGGGGCCCCGGCACTTCTGTCCACCATTGCACGGATGCCTGGACTCCCAGGCAGCGTGCAATGGCCCTGGAGCTGCTGGAAGAATTGAAAAAGTAACTAGAAATTGGAGGGGGGAAGATTTAGACCTAAAATTATCCAAAGCCAAGATGAAATGGATCTATAGACTTAATACGCTGGAACCGAGAGACTTGAATGCCGAATTTGAAATGTGTCATTTTTTATAATATTAGTTGGATCAATCCACTTTTAGGTAGTTTAACTCAGCCAATTAAGTTAAACTATCAACTCCACACGAGTATGAGATGAAACATCTTTTTCTTACTGCTAAAGATCTTTTCTGTGTATATATATGCAAAGCCCACAATTATGTAGATGAGATGTTTTTTATGGGATGGGGAATTTAATCTCCCTGAGGATGGTTTTTTAATTTTAATTTCAGTTCTGGATCCCTTTTTTAATGATTATTTATTTGGGACAATATTGGAGAGGATAATACTAGAAGGGTTAATACTCGCAATTATTTTAATTTGGCCATTATTGCGACTCCTCTTGTTATTTATATGATATATGCTGATGGGGATTCCCCCTCCCCTCTTTCTTTTCCATATGTTATTATGAGTCCTAATAGGATGCTATTAGCGAGAAGCGCTATGAAAGAGTTAAACCGGAAGAATACATCATCATGAAACATAAGTGGGAATTAGGAGGAGGCGCATTGGAAGACACGCATATGGAACGCAAGTCAGATGTCAACAATGAGCCGCATGGGGAATAAACCGGAACTAAGTGTATGTGGAACCGGAAGTTGCCGGTGAACCGCCCGCGAAACACAGATCAGATGTGACGATCGATTAAGGGGATTTGGAGATCTATATAAAGTAGTTCTGAAACTGAGGACATTACAGACTGAGGAAGTCTGCAGTATTTAGCAGACGAAACGCGTTTCTGGAAATGTCCATTTGTTTTATTGTTTTATGCTTATCTTAATAAATCGTTTTAAGAGCAACTGATCACCCCTTTGGCGAGTATTGATTCTACTCTACAGTGGAGGGAGCTACACTTTGGAGGGGATAACGAGAGTGTGGTATTTTCCCTTGATTTGGGATGTACCTGACGCCTTCATACTGAGCCACTTACTATAGAGGCTCAGAAAATTGTGAGTATATATCCTCTTATCTATGAATATATGTTAAGATTGAGGAATATATCTGCGCAATGGAGTTCTCTCTTTTTGCCTTTAAGTATTATGTCGGGACAATAAGTGGAATTGGAATTTGAAGACTCTATGAGCTGGGCGTGACCCCCCTTACAAGAGGTCAGAAGGCCTGTCACTTGAGCCAAATTGGGGCTCCTCCTTTGTGAGTGAAAACCTATAAACCATTGTTGATTATTTTCATTGACTGTACAGACAATATTGCACCATATGCTTTTTATTTGTGTCCCTATACTGTAGGATTCAAATTCATGACAGCTATACTATCTGATTAAAGTATTATCAGATAAGTGTTTCTTATGGATTACTGATGGGTATATAATACCATCGGGATCAAGAGTGTGCGCTCACACGGGGACTGGTGTCTGATTGTATTCTGACTGTATACTACACCGAACAAAACACAAGCAAAAACGGATGAAATAGGGCTTGCCACTTATATTTGGAATATCCATTTAAAATTAATTTAAGCTTTGTTTATGTGGTTCTCCCTCACCAACCATGAAGTCCATTTCTTCAACGTTGTCTCCATAGATACCATGTTTGCTTTTTCCAATAAACTTTTCTGTGGAAACTAGCGGAGTGTGAACTTGCAGCAAAGAAACAAAAAGCAGGAAAGGAGTATTCTTATTTCTGTAACGCAAATTTTAAAAAAAAAGTTAGTAAAATTACATACCTCAAAATCTGTTCACCCTAAGATTAGTTTCTCACTCTGCTTGGCCTGTTTATTGGCCTGGTCTGGACCAGTTACTGGATTAAGAGCTTCATGGGCAGGAGCTGAAGCTTTTAATTGGTGCTTACTGCTTCCCATTCAAGACCATTGTGCCTCTGTCCCCATCTTCTCCCCTCATGTTTTTTTGCTGCATTCTTTTAACCTTTGATTGTTCCTCTCCTGTTCTTCTAACCTTAAATTGTTCCTCTGCTGCATCGCCCCATCCCTCCTGATCTAATTTTGTTTTTTACAGTTGTTGCTGACATAACTCATTTTTGAGTGAACCTAGTTTTTGGGGTTGGGCTTGGGCCTTGAGCTGCAGCTCTGGTAAGTACTATGCTAGTCTGACTTAGTCTGGACCTTAAACACAATAGAGCTAGTGATGTATTATTCCTGAAAATTAGCAATGCCATTTAATTAACCCCTTAACGATGGGTGGGTGTCGCCTGTCGGGGGGTTGCTTAACGCTAGTGCCGCGAACAGGTACGCCTCACTGACAGGTGCTGTCGCGAGCTGCAGATTGCGGACCGCCCCGTAGCCGACTCGTGGCGCTCGTCATTGGCTGTAGGAGTTTTAGGCCATTCCCGTGTAGCCAATGACACGCAGTTCGCACAGTCTGCGGGAAGGGGGTGAAGCAGCCCCTTAAAAACAGCAGGGCATACCTGTACGCCCTGCATCTTCAAAGCCCACTCGCCGCCAGGACGGCATAGAACTTCCTGGGGCAGCAAACTCAGTCAGTCTCTCTACCTGGCTCAGGCAGAGAGAAGCTAATCATCCTCATCCAGCAGGACTCACTACAATGAGGCATCCTGCTTAGAAACTTCATTCACTGAAGGTGATCTGACATAGCCTAATGCCTTTTCTCTTGATATATATTATGTTTCCATTGTAATATCACTGTATATGTGTGTTATATATATATATATATGTATATATACTGTATGTATAGCACACAAGTGTATCTTTATATATTTGAATTGTTGTAATGCTATCTGAATTCTGCATTCCACTCCCTTTTTCTATATTTTCTCCAGGCCTGCTATTCTGCCCCATGTCCCTGTTCAATGAACCTTAACTTTTATTGCCCCCTACAAACTCCCCCCTAAGTTCCTGGTCAACTTCAACCCAATGTGATGCTATTTGCAATCTTAATTTCTCTTTCAGCACACGCCCAAAACTCAGTCTCTCTACCTGGCCCTGGCAGAGAGAAGCTAATCATCCTCATCCAGCAGGACTTTGCTCCCGCCCACCCTCCCCTCACACACCCACCCCATGGTTTTCATTTAATATATACCTAACTAATTGATCATGTGATATCGCAGCAACCTACACCATTTACTCTGGTACCTCTCTATTTCCTGTTTACTCACCTCCAACACCTTTCCCTATAATGTTTATCCCACTATTGCTTCTCTTTTCTTTCTCATCCCTTCTCTCTAAAACTTCTCCCTCCTTCTATACACCTTTCCAATTGCCCCAGGATGGAAAACAAGTTCCAATACACCACAGCCTGCTCAGTTCTTTTAACCTATCAGCTGAGTGCTGGTGGAGAGTGTTAAAATCCAGCCCTCCCACCCCTACACAAAGATTTAAATCTCTGCAACCACATTATTACCAAAAGAAAACACTGTCCAAATTCCTATTTATCCTGCTACTTTCCCTGGCAAACGATGTGGAAACTAACCCTGGTCCTATAGCTGACACAACCTTTAGTCTCCCCACTAAAAAAGGCCTCTCATTTGTGCACTGTAACATCCGCAGTTTACTCCCTAAATTGGATGAGCTTCAGGCGTGGTGTTGCTATTACAAACCCAAAATCATTGTGCTCACAGAGTCATGGTTAACCCCAAAAGTACCAGACTCTGCCATATCAATACAGGGGTATTCATGTTATAGAAAGGACAGAGCAAAGAGAGGGGGAATTGTTATTTATGTTGAGGAGTCCATAAAGTTCACCCCCTTACAGACTTCTAGCTCCCCTGTCACCTTTGATTTCCTCTCTGGTTTAATTGAGATTCCATTCAGTAAATCAATCATTGTTGCTGGATTCTATCGCCCACCGAGCTCTCCAGTGCACTCCCTCTCTGACATATCTCAAATCCTTAATAACCTACTTGCCCAAAACCAAAAAAGTGAACTGCTGGTCCTCGGCGATTTTAATACAGATTGGCTAAATCCTAAAAACAATAAACACTGCTCACTGTTTAAAACTTTGCAGCTAACTCAATTAATCTCCTCCCCCATTCGCATTAATATGAAAAGCCCTAACCATACCTTGCTGGACTGGATTCTCTCCTCATCTCCTGATCGAATACAGGAGGCAGGCGTTCTCGCTAATAGCTTTAGTGACCATTGTCTAGTGTGCAAAATAAAGGCCATGAAATCTCCCCCAAAGGTAATAACCACCAGGTCTTTCAAGAAATTTATTCTTGAATCCTTCCTAAGTGATCTCAAACAGCTCCCCTGGTACAGACTAAACCTAATCCCAGACCTAGACTGTGCAATTGAATACTTTCAGTCTGAGCTCCTGAAAGTCTGGAATGCCCATGCCCTGCTGCGTAAAGTGCGTGTAAAAGGGACCCATCTCCCCTGGGTTACAGCTGATCTTACACTAATGTACCAGCTTAGAGATTCACTGTGGTCAAATTTCAAGAGTACTGGTTCCATGAACGATCACTACGAATACCAAAAATGCCGGAATGAATGCACAAAACAAACAAAAATGGCTAAAGCTCATTACTTCAAAAGTTTCTAGGGTTTGATATGTTATTGTTTAGATTTCATTGGAGAACCATAAGTAACATACAAGCACCCCCAGTCCACTCCCAGCCGGCTGCTGTCAAAGTAAACAACCAAACCCTGCAACACCCCCAGATGTAGCAAATGCCTTTAATGGTTATTTTGTTGGATGTGCCACCACTTTGATTTCCAAGCTAGGAAATGACATGCAATCAGAAAGGCCGCATGCAGGTCAGGCCCCTCCAACTGTGCAAAGTCCCTGTATCAGACAGGAATTCAGTTTTAGACCAGTGCCTGTCAGTGTCGTTAATAAACTTCTCCGTAAGCAAAAAATGAAATACCAGTCTGGACCTGATCAAATACCAGCAATGCTGCTGAAAATCAGTGCACCGGCAATTGCAAATCCTGTCGCAAACCTAATCAATGAATCCCTGGCGACTGGATAAATACCCAAACTCTGGAAGACTGCGAGAGTGGTACCTATCCATAAAAGTGGTGACAGTACTTTGGTATCCAACTACCGTCCGATATCGTTGCTCCCTGTAATGTGAAAAATTTTGGAAAAATGCGTCTACACACAATTACATGATTATTATCAATATTGGAACTACTTAACCCCAGATCAATCCGGCTTTCGTCCAAATCACTCAACTACAACCGCCCTTTTAAAAGTCTGCAATGATATCCAAGCTGGGATGGAACAAGGAAACTTAACTGGAGCCATCTTCCTTGATTTTGCCAAGGCCTTTGACACAGTAGACCATGGCATCTTGTTAAAAAAACGTAAAAACTCTGGCATTGGTGATCGCATGCTAACCTGGTTTCAATCATATGTATCCGACCGATCACAATATGTGTCAATTTCTGACAGCTCCTCCCTCCCCCTCCCTGTCACTTGCGGTGTACCCCAAGGCTCAATACTAGGCCCCCTGCTATTCACAATATTCATAAATGATCTGCCCAACGTCTGCAAAGCCTCAACTGTACATATGTATGCAGACGACACTGTAATCTATAATAGCAAACCAAATCTCTGGCAGCTGGAAGCCGTGCTGCAAGAACAATTTACAAAGGTAGAAAAGTGGATCAAACACAACAAACTTCTTTTAAATAATGACAAAACTGTAACGATGCTCTTTGGAACAAAACCTAAACTACACAAATTGCAAAATCCCCACTTATGTGTTGGGACAAAATCAAATGGCACGCTGACCACAGTCACTTCTCTCAAATATCTAGGTATGTGGTTGGACCCTAATCTATCCTTTGGCCCCCACATCGAAAAACTCTCATCTAAACTTTACCCCAAACTAGGTGCCCTGTACAGAAACAAATCCTGCCTGAGCCCCGCGGTAAGAAAGCAGATTGTACAACAAATGCTTATGCCGGCTATTGAATACGGAGATGTAGTGTATGCAGCCGCCCCGCAAACACATCTTCAGAAACTTACTACATTGTATAACTCATTCTGCCACTTTGCATTACAATGTAACTACATGACCCACCATTGTGACATGTTAAAAGAGCTAAACTGGCCATCGCTGGAGTCTAAACGCACCCTTCACCTTTCCAGCCTGGTGTTTAAGAGCTTTTCTGGGAAGCTGCCACCCTATCTGAATAGACTGCTTCCCCCAGCAGCTCCCTCATCCTATAACCTCCGATCCAGGACCAGCACCTTACTTGCAATACCACAATACAAAAAGACAGTGGCTCGGTCCTAATTTTCCTACAGAGCACCAAAATTATGGAATAACCTCCCAGACACCATCAAATCTTCCCCCAGTCTTAAGTCACTCAAGAGCTCCTTACTAACATACCTCAATACGGAATGCACCTGTAAACATGTAACATAATGACTATTTCCTACATATTTATTTTCTGCTAATCTGTATATTTGTGTTGTTTTTTAATATCTTGCATTGTATTACTTTGTATTTCTGTAATTGTAACACTTCAATGTTCTTGAACCCGGGACATACTTGAAAACGAGAGAAATCTCAATGTATCCTTCCTGGTAAAATCCTTTATAAATATTATACCTGTACCATTACAAATCCACCTTCATTCTCAAATGTCCACGTATAACCATCCCCATAGGATAAAATGGGCAAAGAATTCAACAGAATAAAGCAACAAAGACAATAATCCATATGATAGAACTTCAAAGAAAAGAATTGCAGCAATAGCGCCATTACCTACCATGTTATAATATACTACCTAATGCAAAACTATTCAATGTGGTAAAAGTGCATATGCCACCATGTATGACTTAATAGTTTACTAATGAAGACGCAGGGAGAAACTACACTTGTGGTTGGGAATAATGGTAGGAAAGTTGGATGATTACAGTTTGTGCCTGGAACCGACAAGAACGTTTGCCTGAAAAGGACAGCATACCTATGAGATTAAGTGGTAGTCTGGAAATAGAGGGTATTTAAGTGGGCAACTAACCCCTCCCTCAACTCCAGGCCTACAGCCTTTGCATTGGCATCCCATTAAGGCACAATAAACATTGTAGCATAACTCTTAGCGACTAAAATGAAGACACAGGGTCAGATCAAGGGTATGAGCTACAAGGTGTCTTTGACCTATAAGTCACATACTGGGATTCTTGTACTTCAAATAAAAAAAAACTTTTTCTGGCACAAAGAGGAAAGTAGAAAAAAACATCAAGCTCTGTCAGATATCGTTATTGAAGTCACTTCAGGTTAAAAATACAGATCTGATATATTTATTTCCATGAATGGAACTTCATCATTGACAACCGAATACAATTAATCTTTTCACTACCAAAGTAGAGTTAACGCGATTTTACATTGCAATACATTGAACCGCAATTATTAGCATATCAAAACCCCACTTGCATATCTTTTTTTAAAGGCAGGATTCGTGTGCCCCCTGTGGAAATTGAAAGTCAGAAAATAACTCGTGTCCCTGTAATGCTGTAAAACAAACTGGAAAGAGCAGCCCCAAACCTCACTGTTATTAGACATTCAAAAACTTAACTGCTGGATTTCAACATCCAGGGAGAGGGCAGAATACAGGGAGTGCTCTGGGGCCACTCACTAGTGTACAGGGGTAAGATTCAGGGGGTTATAATAACTGAAAATCCCTGTACAGTACAGATACAAGGTGCTACTGTAATTTCCATATACAGGCATTATGCCACATACAGATATTATTTTTAGTTCTATTGGTATTTTTTGGAAGCTGCATTGCTAATAACCTCATTATGATCACTACAAATCAGCAGAAGATCTGACCATTTTTATTATCTATATTTAGCATATTTACTGTATTTGACACAAATAACAATTCTGCCTGTATCTTAATAATGCAGACCCCGTGTGACATTGTAAAAGATGAAGGGCATCATCTAGAATTCAAAACCTGTAATTCCAACATTATTTCTGTAAAGGATAAACAAATATATGAAAATTTAGAAAATGAGCAAATTTACATTATTCCATTTTTCTTAACTGCAGAACAACAATTTCTTTGCAAAAATTTCTAAATAAACTGTTAACTCCACACCCCACATTTGAAATAAATGTAATATATATATATATATATTACGATTTTTTTTTTAAATTTATTTATTTATTTATTTTTTACACAAAAAGGCTTGGTAGTAAGGGGATTAAATGGCCATAAACTCCACCCAAAACAGTTTAAACTAATTATCACTTCTAAAACGTAACCTCATCAATACACAGTGCTAGAAACTAAAATGAGATTTAAACAAGATATTTTGGTAAAGATGATCACGTAGAATGTCAGGAATTCTCATGGTGTGGGAAATCAATGAGAACCAAGACTAATCATTAGCAATGAACTAAAACAAAAAAAAAGGGAATTAAAGTCACATTAAAAAGGGGATGGACACAGCTTCAATAATTTTCTAACTAGGTCTTTGTGCTGGAAATGTTTTTTTTTCATTCAAATACAATACGAGCGCATTACATTTCTCTCCTACCACCGTCTACATTATCCTCACAGTATGTCATGTCATGTCCTGGCCTGATCCCCATGAATATTTTCATACTAGTGTAGCGCTGTGTTAAATCTTGCTGCTGGCAGTACCTATTTTTGGCCACAAGATGGAGACAATCGCGATTAGAGACACTGGACATTGGGACTACATTTCCCGGCGTGCTTTGCAAAGACACAGGAAGTGGGTGGGACACAGGACGCTTACTTCCCGAACCTCGTGGAGAACGCGCCAGAACGCGCGAGGAACGAGAGAGAGCAGACGCAGTGCAAGACATCGCAGGAGGGCCTAGGCCAGAGCGCGAGGGAGACCTGTCAGTTCCTTATCGGGTCATTCAGCCTAAAGAGAAGGAGACCTCCAGGTTCCAGAGATTGCTGCAGATCAAAGTAACCGAAGACCTCGAGTGAGGAGTTGCCGCGAGCTGATCGGATACGGAGAGCAGGCGGTGAGCGGGACAAGTAGTGGACAATCAACGGAGAGTCAGACAATGGATCCGGCCGCTAGTATCCCCAGTCAAAATCGAGCGGAGAGACGTCCTGGGTCAGCGGAGCCTAAAGCAACCGGTGGATGGGTGAGAGGCCTCCAAGGCCGTATGTAATTAAGGAACACACTGCTGTTTTCTCTTTAAAGTCCACAGGGCCCCAACTTGACTAGTCGAAGACATTCCTTAAGTAAATTCACTGGCCAGTTGAACAGTACCCGGGTACCACACGCACATACACACCTTTTACACTCCGGGACTTAAACCTGTGCAGGACTCATTCTGTTACGAATCGGAACGGGAGTAAAGATACGTTCCGAATATATATTTTTCTCTTTTCCGCTGCGCGTTTATCGTAATACGAAGAGATTGTATTTTTGGGGTTCGCTACGTGTCCTTGTTGTACCGAACTGTCGGGTATTTCATTCCTTTTTCTGTTCTGTTGCGAATATTTTATTCTTCCGAAATACGAAGCCTCGTGTTTCGTTTCTTTTCCGCTACGCGTTTTTACCGCGATACGAAAGTATTGTATAATATCTGTGAATACCGTGTCTCAACGTCTGCTTACTATTTTAGTAAACTATTTAAATTACAAAACTCACAACGGTGTTGGAGTATATTTATTCCCTAGTGCGGGGAGACTGACCCGTGGTTCATTTTCAGCAGCTCCTCCGGGAGTGAGCGCTACACTAGCTTATGAAGATAACATTTATAAATTGAAGGCAGACAGTGATAAGTGCTTTAGTCATATCAATTTACTATACCTTTCAATGAACTGATGTGCTTCCACCAATATTTGTAGGGTTGTCCTTTGTATATCCATTGGTTGCTGTACTATTTCATGGTTCCTCATGACTAGACAGTCCCAATACTGTTTTAATCCATACCGTATGAACCAATTAAGGAAGAATAAGAAGCTAAATAGCACAAAACAAATTAAAAAATTTTCTCATCATGGAGTTTATGTTAGTATATGATATGAGTATTAGTGATACCATAGCGATTACTGCCATTTGACTGGAAATGCCAAGGTATGATGAAAGACGTGCATAAAATGGGGAATGGGACCATGGCTGACATTCATTAACAAGTGTGAAAGGCATGCCATAGAAATAATGAAAACCATGGCTCAGTGGATGATGACAGTGATCATTGCGGGTCTCACAATTTAGACCCTGGTGCCATTTTCCTAAAACAGAAACAAAAACATTTTGAAATATACACTGTTTAAAAAAAAAACTACAAAAGAGACGTCAAATGTAAATCTAGCACTTTTAAAATGTATTTCATAAAATGCTGAGACATTTTCTTGTGTTTGAATATATGTATATGTAAAGTATCATTTGGATATTTTGTCCTTGCAGTGTAGGAATTTCTCAAGCAATATTTTTTTAGGACACAAACAGGAAACGAAAACAGAACATAAGGGGTTCTTCATTAACCACCATTTTTCATTGAAAGAATAGTGAATTTATTTCTGCGAACACCAGGGAACTACAATGGATCAAGTACAGTCAATTTGCTATTTAGAGAACTGCCACTGTAGTTTGGTTGTTTCCACTGTACGTTTGGCTAAAGTTATTCAGCCTATGTTGCAAACTATTTATGCAAAAGGGATAAATGTGGTCCGGCACTTCTTTTTAACAGTATATTATACCTCTAATGCCGCTCCCACTTATAGAGGGTGGTAAACAACACCTTCCTTACACATAAACATAGAAGAAAATAGTGGAGCGCATAAACTCTCAACCCACTCAGTGGCTAAATAGAGGTTTTTTAACATGTAGTGCTTCACCTCAAAACCCGTGAAGAAACAAACACCTCTAATAGTACTTACCTCGGTTTTAGTTCCTTTCACGGCTTATTCAATACCTTGAAGAAATAGGAACATAACACTTCTCATTGCATAATATATCAGTAAATAACTTTCCAACTTAGGCTAGGGTCAGACGAACGCAGTGCAACACGCGTGCCGCCGCACTTTATCACGGCCGTAGTAGCAGCAAATGACAGCCAATGACGGGCAATATACGAAGTACGGCCGCACGAAAGTGCGGCCTCACAACTCAAGTGGCAAACACATTTTTTCGAGAACGTGATACCGCTAGTACTGACGTACAGAGTGCGCTGCGTCCGCTAGCGGCATGTGTGCGTGATTTGGAGACGTCAGACGCTGCTAATGTCCGGCCAACATAACGTCCAGACGCAAAAAGGGTTTTATTGATGATCCATACAAAATCACGGACGATCGTATGACCGCTATCGCGTATTCTCTGAAAATAATATGTCCATTTGTTCAAACGCACTTTTTCACGGACGACGTGAAAAATGCTTCGTCTGACCCTAGCCTTATTTATCCCCCCCTTTAATTCCGAACTCACTCTTTCCAGAGCACCCTTATGTAGATAGGGATAGCTCGGAGTTTTCGCCTTGCCCACTTTTCATTCAGGATGGGGCCCTCCTTCTTCCAATTTGGAACAGTTCTCCCGGACCATGTATGAAAGATAAATTACATAGTGCAGAACATCCTTCCTTTTTTGCACACACTCCAGATGTATTCAGAAGTGGCTTACTCAGTTGGTTCTGAGCCTATAATTTCAGTGGCTCTCCTGTTGCAGCACTTTTGGGGGATTTTTTGAGGGTTCCCTGTCTCCCTTCCTTATCAGCTCCTCTCCAACAGGTCAATCCTGCAGAGATAAAGTATCATGAACGGAAAAAAAAAAATCTTACAGCCGCGGTACCATAAAAACAGATGGTTTAATAAAACATTATTAAAATTAAAATTTGTCTTACAACCATATCCACCAAGGCGCGTTTCGTCGGTAACACATCCGACTTCCTCAGTTGGCTGCTTCAGAACGAGCGATACATGGTCCGGGAGAACTGTTCCAAATTGGAAGAAGGAGGGCCCCATCCTGAATGAAAAGTGGGCAAGGCGAAAACTCAGAGCTATCCCTATCTACATAAGGGTGCTCTGGAAAGAGCGAGTTCTGAATTAAAGGGGGGGATATATAAGTTGGAAATTTATTTACTGATATTTTACACAATGAGAAGTGTTATGTTCCTATTTCTTCAATGTATTGAATAAGAAGCAGTGAAAGGAACTAAAACTGAGATAAGTACTATTAGAGGTGTTTGTTTCTTCACGGGTTTTGAGTAGAAGCACTACATGTTAAAAAACCTCTATTTAGCCACTGAGTGGGTTGAGAGTTTATGCGCTCCACTATATTATTCTATGTTTGATATGTTGCAAACTATGCTGGACAGCTTCGGCAAGAACTACGATGGAAAGAATGGTAAAATGTATGGTGAACTATGGTGACTCTTCCCTAAACCGTAAATTCATTGTAATTTCACTGTACTTGATCAACTATAGCATGCCTGTGTAAAACGATTATTGATGGGGGCTACTGAATAATCCCTTACGTCACCTTGTTAAAAAAGTGAATTTATACACCATCGCACTCAACCACTAAATTGCCGTTTGCAATACCTTAAGGATATTTGGTGTTTAATTGAATGAAACACAAATGTTGGATGGAGATATCGTGTACTAATACCATTGTCCTATAATTCATTATATATATATATATATATATATATATATATATATAGAAAATACACAAGATTGCAAACTAAACTTCCACCATTTTCAACACAGCTCAACATCAAAGGGTTAAGAACTATAGTGCATTTGAAGGGGATAAGAATTGTTTGTATGCATTTAAAGGGTTAAACCTGGTAAAATCTCCTGTTTAAATGAATTTAGCTGCTGTTGTGGTTTCTTCTGTACTGTTTGAACATGTTGTTTGGTGTGCTCTCTTTCTGGTTTGTTATATATATATATATATATATATATATATATATTCTGCAGTGTTTCTTTAAAAAATATATAACTAGGTCGATTTTAGATTATCCTTAAGGCATTCTTCATTACCTATGATCCCAGTAGAATATCCATGTGTTTGTAGTATTTTTGCAAATGTTGTTTCATTGCGAGGAAGTCCACCAGATCCACCTAGAGTCATTAAAACGCGAGGCCCAACAGATGTATCCATTCCTGAAAACATGATAGAACAGTAGCTGATAATATTGTTTTAAATTGTATGAAGTGTAAAGTAAAAGTCATAAAAACATTAAATAAAAAGGTGTACGTAGTAAACGTTTGCACAGGGTTGAAATGGTTCAGCAGTGAAAGGGTGAACGTTCAGACTATATATTACATTGTGTATTACTTTCATTTTTGGTTTAGTTGTGTATTAAGGGTTAATGGGCAGGCTTCATCCCTCACAGTATACATTTTATTTTTTTCCTTGATTTATGGCATTTTAGGGGTTAATGGGTAGCTACTGTACATGCCACGCTGTTTATTATTTTTATTGTATTTCCCTGGGTTTATGGAAGTTAGAATCTAAAGGGTCTATTCATCTTTAGATCCTTTGCTTTTCGTCACATTTCGGGGAATTCATTTCACCGAAAATATTGCAAATTCCTTATTTAGCGAATGGTCACTGTAATTTGCTGAAATTGGAGTCGCTGAAGCAGTTATCAGACATTGGCGAACACCACCGAACTGCGCCAAATAAAATATTGAATTTGTGTATCAGGTTAGTAAAATAAAAAGGTATCATTGCATCACATTACTCTGGGCTTTAGGAATCTTAGTTATATATACTTATTTAGGGCACTATCAGCTGGTGTGAGCCAACACTAGCCGTTGGCATGTTTTTGCGTTAGCGCCAGGTAAAGTCAGTCTAGCACCGTACCAACAGATCGTTTGCCTCTTGCTACAAACGGGAAAAATCACTTAGCGCAAGCTTACTGTATTTTCCCCGTCCTATACTTAACTCCAATTCCGACTCCAAAATTAACAGGCAATGGAAAGGAATGCAGCACAGGTGTTATCTTAGCCCATACACCATAGTAATGGATCTGGTCAGCAATGTGACTGCTGTTGCAGTAGGCTCTATTATAAATGTATCCTTTATTGATGTATTCTAATATATTGCCTAATTCTAAACATTTTATGCTGGGGGTTATTCACAATATGGAAGCGGTTGATTATTAGGGTGACCATGTGGACCATGTTTAAAGGGACACATGGCTAAGTCTTGCCCTGAAACCTATATTGTTTATATGCTTGTGCAGGGAAGTTATTGTGGTTCACCTGGCCTTCTTTTTGGATCTATTAAATGCAGTGTAATGATTCTACATGCTGCTGGGTGGCATTTATCATGCAATGCCCATCAGCCTTAATTTATAGATGTGTGCATATAAACATGGATGATATGGTCACCTTGGAGGGCTTTAATAATGCAGGGTGTGAGGTTATTCACGGGATGTGTTCATACTTATACAAGCTTGTGAGGGCAGGGGATAGGTATGGCTCGGCACTCTGCACTGGAAAAAAAAACAGTTCCATCCTGTACACAACCGAATTAGTGCTGGGTCTCAGCCCAGGTCTTAGCGTTTCCATAACGTGCGCTAAATTACCTTGTACATGGTCTCTCGTGGAAAAGGTGATCTGTTAGTAGGTCGTCAGGCACTAAGTTTTAGCGACTCGCGCTAAATTTGTTCTTTAGTGATGGTGTTTTAGCTCACACCATGTCAGGACCTGGACACTCTGAACCCCTGGCGCCCCCTTTGATTCCCTTTACATGCCACGTCCTGCATGATTTATGCAGGATCCAGGACTTATTACGTGAACTTTCCTTCTAGCCCTGGAACCTCACCTGAACTTCATCCTCCTTGATCAGTCCTGCACTTAAGGAAGCTATGCCCTCTATCCCACGCTTCCTCATTGACGTTGCTAGCTTAGCCAAGTGCAGACTATCCCTCCTGATCAGGGCTCGAGTCCTGCGGGAATGTGCGGGAACGGCGTACCCGCACTTCTCCTACAGCGGGAACGCAGGTTCCCGCTGTCGCCCGAAACGATTGAGCTGGCTGCCGCCGCACATTGCCGGCGGCTGCGAGCTTTCCTGCTACAAACGGGCGCTGGCAGGAAGTGCAGCCGCTCACCTGGGATCTAACAGCCAGCCGCAATCTCATCGATTCAGGTCTGAATGCATCTGGGATCTTATAAGGCCAGAGAGAAGGAGGTTACAGTAGTCAAGGTGGGAGATAATAAGAGCTTGGATGAGCATTTTAGTAGAGTCCTGATTAAGAAAGGGACAGACATGTGCAAGGTGGAAGTAGCAATATTTGGTTAGTGACTGAATAAGGATAATAATTAGAATAATGATGTTTAGCCAGCACAGAACATTATATTATACAACTAAAAAATAAATAAAAAGACTTTTTGCTGCAAATGAAAAGAATGAACAGTTGAATAACTATTTAAATAAAAATGGGGATTTTTTTTCTTTACAATGAATCCTATGGGATTCGCGTCTTAAACCTGTTGAATTAAACTACCGAAAATCAGGGCATTGACAACTTTTCAATGCAGTTCAGCATTCTCTGTATAGATTAAACATTACTTCTCTATAACATGTTCACTGCCGCTGAAGGTCACCATATTTCACTGGCAATTTGCCAATATTTGGCGAATCACCAGCTTTTTGAACAGCCGAATGGCCACAAAATTGCACCATACGGGGAAATTCACCATTTGGTGCAATTCGGTGCTCTCTGACTAACCCCTATAATATATATATATAATATATATATATATATATATATATAGGATAGCAAGAATGCAAGCACTCATGGGGTTTTCCAAAGTAATCTTTCTTTATTGAATCCAAAAGTCAACGTTTCGGCTCAACACAGAGCCTTCATAAAGGACAAACATATGTAAAAACAAAACTTGTGTCTATTTAAATACACACCCTAATTAAACAATAATCACAAGTCCCCCCCACAGAAGTACCTCACTGACCAATAGCACAGAACAGCCATCATTTGCATATGAGGATCAACATCGGGCACCATCTGATGACATCAGCCCGGTTAACCCTGTAGCCGTGGCAACATTGCAGGGTGTTACTTGAGGGCATCGCCAAAGCGATACTGGCCCCCGCCACCCCATGTTGGCAAAATTAATCAAAATTTGAAAAAAGAGCCAATCTTTAAATGCCTGCAGTCATGATTGTATTCGAGAGTGTGAATTAGCGCTGTGCGCCGCATGTTAGCGTCTCTCCGGTTGTCAAGGCAACCATGTCGCATGGCCTGAGGTCGGACCAAGACACTGCTTGCCTGGTCCCGCCCCTCACACTCTCGTGGTCAAATCAGGACCATCTGCGGGGAAACAAAAACACACTACCCCCTTTTTTTTAAAAACAAAGATAAGTGTACAAATAACAACCGATGTAACTACACCGGTCGGCGCCGCCAGGCAAAAACTAAGATCTTATTAAGCCTTCCTATTTGCATCTATTTATTGCTGGTACTCGAATTTGCAAAAAATTCCAAAAAGTTACAGAGAATTACAGGAAAGCCGAAAAAGCATTCCTCTCATTTAATCCCCTAGGAAAAACAGTGTCCAATCTATGGATCCACTGTGCCTCTCTTTGTAAAAGGATTAAGGCTCTGTCACCCCCTCTCCTTGGGGGAGGGACATGGTCTATCGCCAGAAACTTTAATGAAGACAATGGGTGGCCGTATTGAAGAAAATGCCGAGCCACTGGCTTGTCCGACCTGCCGTCCCTATACGCAATCCTGATGTTAGATCTATGGTTGCGTATTCTCTCACAGAGCTGGGTTGTGGTCTTGCCCACATAGGCAAGGCCACAAGGGCATAAGATTTTATAGACCACAAACTCAGTTCTGCAAGTGATACAATGTCTTATAAAGTATCGCTTCCATGTATGGGGATGTCTGAACTCTTTTGAGGGGATCATGTGGCCGCAGGTAACGCAGCCTAAACACCTTTTACATCCTAAGTTTTTAAATTGATTTTGGTTTTGGTCATAACTTCTAATGGGATCCGCCCTTACCAAAAAATCTTTCAGACTGCGGTTTTTGCGGTAACAGAACATCGGTTTGTGTCTAAATGTCTCGGGCAGATTTTGATCCTTTTCCAGGACCGACCAGTTCCTCCTCACCACTGAGGTGATTTTATTGGAACCTGTATCGAAGGTGAGGGGAAATTTGAATCTATCCAACCCACTTTTTTCTTTCCTGGGGGCTCTCGCTCTCTCCAGGGCAGCTGTAAGTACTGTTTCAGAGTAACCCCGAGAGGAAAACTTCCGACACATGTCGGAAATCTGTTCCTCCCTAGTGGTCACATCGCTATTATTCCTTATAACCCTCAAAAGTTGAGAATAAGGTAGCGATCGCTTCAAATGCTCTGGGTGTGCACTTTGCTCATGGAGCAAAGTGTTACGGTCTGTAGGCTTGGAAAACAAGGAATATTGTAAGCAGTTGTCTTTTTTAAATACCCTTACATCTAAAAAATTGATGGAATGTTCATTCACTGTACTGGTGACCTTAATAGGTGTATCCAAATTGTTTATGCACTGCTCAATTTCCTTTGCTTCATTTACCGTACCCCGCCATATTATAAAGATGTCAATGAAACGTACATATTCAACGATTTTATCTGGAAATTGAGTTAAGATATTATCAATCTCAAATTTGTACATGTAGGCATTGGCGTACATGGGGGCCATCGCGGCCCCCATGGACATTCCAGTGCGCTGCAGGTACCACTTGTCCTCAAACCTGAAGTAATTATTTTCCAATGCCAACGCCAACAACTCCAAAACAAATTCCACACATGGACCATCATAGTTTACAGAATTAGATAGCAATCACCTCATGGCCTCAAGCCCTCCCCCATGAGGAATCACCGTGTATAAACTTTTCACATCTAACGTCATGAAAACCACTTCGTCACAGTTTACCACAACCGCTTTGAGTCTCTGCAAAAAATCATTAGTATCTTTAATACACGTGGGGATACACTGTACCGGTGCTTTAAATAAAAAGTCGAGCCATTTGGCTGTTGGCTCAATGACTCCCCCTGTGGCTGAGACAATTGGACGTAGTGGTGGAGCTACTGGATCTTTGTGGATCTTTGGTATTCCGTACACAACAGGTGTCCTCGGATGGGGTTTAAGTAGATACTGAAACAAATCCTCATTGATGTGACCAGCTGATAGTCCTCTTTGTATGCTTTTTTCAAATTTAGCCATGATTTCTGATGTTGGATCACATGGTAACAGGGAATAGGTGACTCCATCTAAAAGCTGGGAATACATTTCTCTAGCATAGTAAGTGTAATTCAAGATGGTAATGGCCCCTCCCTTATCTGCCTGCCTTATAATTATAGTGGCATCATCGGATAGATTCTTGATTGCTTCACGTTCTTGTCTAGAGATGTTGCTATTCTTAGGTGCGTGTTGTTTCATAAGTATATTGACGTCTGATTTCACTTGACGTAAAAACGTTTTAATAGATGGCTGGTTTGGAAGGGGGTCAAATCGACTTTTTTGTCGAAATAAAGTTGCATCACTGGTAGACTCGTTCTTGAAAAAATCCGCCAAACGCAAAGTGCGTCCAAATTTGAAAAGTTCCACATTCCATTGAAAGTCATCAGGTCTAGAGGATGGAACAAAAGATAGTCCCCTGCTGAGGATACCAACCTCCACATCAGTTAAAATCCTATCAGAAAGATTAAATACAGGATTTATTTCTTCAAGGGTGGTTTGTTTTTGACGCCACTTGGACTTCCCTTGTTGCCCCCTCCTGATGATTTGCCTTCCTCTATGGTTTTCCCGCGGCTGCGTGTAACTGTGCCGCCAGGGTTCAGGGTGTCCGGAACCCCTAGAAAATCCTTTGGGGGTACCTGGGAATCTATAGAAGGTTCATTTTCAGATGCGGACTCACCCGAGGTGACGTCAATAATCTGCACTCTAGGTTTGCGTATACGATTCTTTTGGTTTCTGTAAGGTCTTCTATTTGGTTCTCCGCTTAACCAACGATACACACGGTGTTGCAGGTAATCTTGTTTGACCTTTTCAAATTTTTCTTTTTTAAAACGAATTAATTCATTTTTGTACTTTGTTACTTCTTGTTCAATCTTCCTTAAGGTCGTCACTCCTTCCACTGACTCCATCCAGGCCACATGTTCCTTTTCAAAGTCCACAATCTTGACCTTAATTTCCACTAATTCATCCTTAACCTCTTTGATGGCCACCAACATAAGGTCTAAGGAGCATTTGTTGAGTACACTGGTCCAATCCTTGCACACCTGTGCTTTGGACCGTCCTAATGTTGGAACATTATGAATTCTGAACCCCCTAGGGATTCGTTTTGCCCTGTGGTAGTCTGAAAGAAAGAGGTCATGTAGGTCCAAATCCACCTCTTTTTTCTTTAGTTTAACCAATTCAAAGAACAAGTCCTTGGAAGATCGTAGACATTGTAACTCAGTACTGGATGCAGACCACAAAATAGCATTTACCTCATCATCACTGAACTGCAACGTCTGAGCTTGTTCAGCATGGGCGCCGGCTTGCTGCAAAAACATATCCATTGTGATTGCTTCAATTGCGTGCAATACTTGTACAAAAAAGAGTAATGTCCTTGATGATTGTTCAAAATATCATATAACTGTGCCGGTGCATTAACCAGGGATTACGCCAAATCCCAATGAATATAAAATGTACACGAGGGTTTTGCACTCCCGCAGTGAACCGTGAGTGCAAAACCCTCGTGTACATTTTATATTATATATATATATATATATAATTTTTCATCTGATATAATGACAACCTAATTATAGGAGAATCATCATTATTATATTATTTTTACATTATTAATATACAAATATATCTCATTATGCTATTAAATCATCTTACTTTCACTTCCATCGATATAAACCCAGGAGAACATTAACAGGTGTATTCACTAAAGGTGAAACTCAGAAGTGGCAGGAGAAGAGAACAATCTAGACCAAACAGCCAGTTTGAAAAGTGAGATAAATGGGAGAACTTTTCTGGTTTGGCTATTATGACCTCGATTTTTTACATCTCCGGTCATTCTCCTGAGTTTCACCTTTAGTGAATAGACCTGTAAGTCATACTTATAGTCTGGTAGATCTCTGCACATATGCAGGGTTATTCAGAGAGCGTTGATCTGGCACCGAACAGGGAACTTCCTAGTACGGTAACATTCCATGGCCATTCGGCTATTCACAGAGTAGGTAGTTCGCTGTATTTTGGAATGCGTCTATTTTTTTAGGATCTTTTAGGCATTTTTTTCAGGATTTTTTGGGAAATTCTTTTTCTGTTTTTGTTTTTAATAGCATTTTTTCTGTAACAGACCTTATTATTATTATTCATAGGATCTTAGACTGTATGTTAATTTTAGGCATTTTCATTCAGTATATTTTTTCCAATCAGGGTTTCAATTTTGACACTTTCAAATCGTATTTTTTTTTTACCTGTCATGCGGCTTGTCGGTTTTCTTCTGTGGCTGGCCGGCGCTGTGCTCAGCGGCTTGTCGGCTGTGTTTGGCGGCCTTCCGTCGGGTTTGCAGCGGATGTGCGGCAGCGGGCTGGCGGCGAGTTGGCGGCTGCATTCAGCGGTCGATTCCCTGCACTTCTGGGACCCTGTGGTGAATGGTGTATTCACCACAGGGTAGGGGAATTTGATTCCCCGAAGTGCAGGGAACGACAGAGCAAACGAAATGGCGGCGACATGTCGATGCTCTGTGAATAACCCCTATGTGTCTCTAGTCCTGTTCTCCTGAGTTCTTATAAGCCATAACATCAAAACTTTTCAGTTACTTAAACGGCTACTTTGTAAGTGTTCCTGATAACATAAGTTAAAGTATTTGCAAACCCATGGCTCCAGGCTGCACCGTTACAAGAAGATACTAGGGATGTGCGTTTCGGGTTTCGGAATTTTCACGAAATTTCCCGATTCGTGTTTTCGGATGTGGCCGATTTTCCGAAAATTTTTAGATCCGAAAATCGCAGATCCGAAAAGTTTTCCGAGCCGAAACATTTTCCGAATTTTCGAATGTATTTGAAATGTGTCAAATCGAAATTTATTGCTTTGAAACGAGAACAGACGTTCCGAAAAAACGAAAATTTTCGAAAATACGAAAAGTCGATACAAAAAAACTAGCTAAGTGACACGAAAAATGGTCGAAATTCCTAAAAAAAAAAGTATGCGAAAAACGAGTCGAGCCGAACCTAATCGAAACAGAAATCGGTCGAAACGAGCCGAATCGAAAAGTTTAAAAATCGAACCGGAAAAAAAACCAAAAAACACCGGTGCACAAGCCTAGAAGATACTGGGGCAAATAAGTCACAGGTGTACAAGCTCTAGTAATGTTAGAGACCAATACCTAGTATGGAAAAAAAAACTGCAGTGTCCTCGAGGATTCTGGAGATCCAGGGCTGAAGCTGCCCAGTCCAGGTCACAGAAAGCAGGATTCAAAGTTGTCTCTCTCATGTATTGGCTTAAGGCGATAAAAACCTGTACAACAGCAGGTGTCTTTTTATGTTAGTTTCACGTGAGTTCCCATAAAATATATTTGGAAAACCAAATGTTACATAGTTGAAAAAAAGACCAATGTCCATCAAGTTCAACCCATGGTCCATTTTCAAATTAAGCCCAAAAAGGAGAAAAGATTCCTTCTTTATTCCATAATGGCAATCCGATTTCTCCATGGATCAATGAGCAATGCATTATATCTTTAATTCGTACATTTACATCATATTTTACCAGGAGCACTTTCAGACCGTTTTTAAGGCAAGTGAACTGGATAAAACTACATATTTAGGAAGATAATTACATATTTTTATTGTTCGTACTGTAACGAAACATTTATAGCTGACAAAATCTTTTTACTTTCAGTCGCAGTGTATGACCTTGTGTCCTTTGTAAAGCCCTGCTAATGAACAGGTCACCAGAGAGCTCTTTGTTTTGGTCCTGTATGTATTTAAACAATAAAATTCTATCCCCTAAATACAAGTGTTAATATTTACTTTTACCCCTAAAATTTAAAATAAATGTTATGTGCTGTAAAAACTATTGAGTTGAAAATAAGATCTACATGGTTATTCAAAGAGAGTCGAAAAAGTCACCGCTCGTTCAGTGACTTTTCGTTCTCTTCAATTCGGTGCGACTTGGCGATCCCATTTCGGCGACCCTGCGGTGTATTCAGCAAGCACCACAGGGCCGTCATAGTGCAGGGAAAAGCTGCCGAAAACCCGCCGAACACTCACCGCAAAACCCAGGCGAATGCACACCGAAACCTGCAAAAACATCTGGATTAACCCTGCCGAACACGCCGGAGAAACCCGAGCAGGAGCCGATCACAGCGCAGAGCAGCTGCCGGAAAAACCTGACACCGCAGATGAATGGAGTGAAAAAAAAAAAAAAAAAAGTCCGCTTTAATGTTTGCAAAGAAACTACAAAACGAAAATGTCTGAAATTTACATAGGCTGTTACAGAAAGAAAAAAAACTTTTAAAAAAATATATATATATCTAATATCGGAAAAAAATATTTGCAAAAAAATCCCGAAAAAAAATGTATAAAGAGACTTTTTACTGCAGACTATTACAATAAACTGTTTATTAGATATTGAATTAAAAAACGGGAATATTTTTAACATTGAAGCCTATGGGATTCGCCTGAATAAACCGGTCGAATGAAGCAACCGAAGAGCAGGGCATTTTGGCAACTTTTCACTGTTGGTTTGTGTTCTCTGAATAGACAAAGCATTGCTTCTCTATGGGGATTTCACTGCCCTCGAACAGGCACCGTATGTGCAGGCAATTAGTCAACATTTGGCGAACTGCCTGCTCTCTCGATAGCCGAATGGCCAGGAAAGGAATGGCCAGGAAAGGTAACCGAACGCTGAATTTCAGCGTTCGGTTACCTTTCGCCAGCAATTCGGAGCTCTTTGAATAACCCTGTTTTCAAAATCCCTCTTTTGTTATTTCAAATCTTTGGCTAGCTGGGAAGACATTAATCTCACTTTTTCCCCTCAAATTTATACCTCAAAATCAGCATCACTTTGTCGCAATCACAAGCCTTTGTCTTCCGATGAGGACAAATAAGCCCTGTTACTGGTGCCCAGAAATGGGGTTGTGTTGCTGCTTCCCTCAATCTAGCGATTCATGTATTTATTGAAATAAGAGACTGAACAGATAATACACTCCACAAAATAAGAAAAATCCCATGACGTTTTAAAATTTAAGACTTTCACCACGTCAGCTGAGTCTTTGTGTTTCCGTATACAATTAACTGTACTTACCAGACCTCACAGGATACCGCCCTGTGTAGAATGCAGCTCTGCTCGGGGTACATACAGGTGCAGCTGCTAAGTGATGAGTTAATTTAACACCTTCAATGGCGAGTTTGTCAATGTTAGGTGTCCTTTATATAAAAAAAAAAAGAAAGAAAAACACTTTTGAATTATACCTGTACATGTTTCAGAATTAGGGGAGAGCCTGCAGAATCAGAATGAGGGGAGAGCTTGCCCAATCAGAATGAGGGGTGAGCTTACACAATCAGAATGAGGGGAGAGCTTACACAATCAGAATGAGGGGAGAGCTTGCAGAATCAGAATGAGGGGAGAGCTTGCAGAATCAGAATGAGGGGAGAGCTTGCAGAATCAGAATGAGGGGAGAGCTTGCAGAATCAGAATGAGGGGAGAGCTTACAAAATCAGAATGAGGGGAGAGCTTGCAGAATCAGAATGAGGGGAGAGCTTGCAGAATCAGAATGAGGGGAGAGCTTACACAATCAGAATGAGGGGAGAGCTTACACAATCAGAATGAGGGGGGAGCTTACACAATCAGAATGAGGAAAGAGCTTGCAGAATCAGAATGAGGGGAGAGCTTACAAAATCAGAATGAGGGGAGAGCTTGCAGAATCAGAATGAGGGGAGCCTTCACAATAAGAATGAGCGGAGAGCTTACAGAATCAGATGGAAGGGAGAGCTTGCAGAAGGAGGGGAAAGTTTACACAATCAGAATGAGGGGAGAGCCTGCAGAATCAGAATGAGGGCGGAGAGCTTACACAATCAGAATGAGGGCAGAGCCTGCAGAATAAAAATGAGGGCAGAGCTTACACAATCAGAATGAGGGCAGAGCCTGCAGAATCAAAATGAGGGGAGAATTTACACAATAAGAAGGAGGGGAGAGCCTTCACAATCAGACTGAGGGGAGAGCTTGCAGAATCAGAATGAGGGGAGAGCTTACACAATCAGAATGAGGGGAGCCTTCACAATCAGAATGAGGGGAGAGCTTACACAATCAGAATTAGGGGAGAGCTTGCAGAATCAGAATGAGGGGAGAGCTTGCAGAATCAGAATGAGGGGCGAGCTTACACAATCAGAATGAGGGGAGAGCTTGCAGAATCAGAAGGAGGGGAGAGCTTGCAGAATCAAAATGAGGGGAGAGCTTGCAGATTCAGAAGGAGGGGAGAGCTTACAGAATCAGAGTGAGGGCGGAAGCTTACACAATAAGAATGAGCGGAGAGCTTGCAGAATCAGAATGAGAGGAGAGCTTGCAGAATCAGAATGAGGGGCGAGCTTACACAATCAGAATGAGGGGAGAGCTTGCAGAATCAGAATGAGAGGAGAGCTTGCAGAATCAGAATGAGGGGAGAGCTTACACAATCAGAATTAGGGGAGAGCTTGCAGAATCAGAATGAGGGGAGAGCTTACACAATAAGAATGAGCGGAGAGCTTACAGAATCAGATGGAAGGGAGAGCTTGCAGAAGGAGGGGAAAGTTTACACAATCAGAATGAGGGGAGAGCCTGCAGAATCAGAATGAGGGCGGAGAGCTTACACAATCAGAATGAGGGCAGAGCTTACACAATCAGAATGAGGGCAGAGCCTGCAGAATCAAAATGAGGGGAGAATTTACACAATAAGAAGGAGGGGAGAGCCTTCACAATCAGACTGAGGGGAGAGCTTGCAGAATCAGAATGAGGGGAGAGCTTACACAATCAGAATGAGGGAGAGTTTACACAATCAGAATGAGGGGAGAGCTTTCACAATCAGAATGAGGGGAGAGCTTGCAGATTCAGAAGGAGGGGAGAGCTTGCAGATTCAGAAGGAGGGGAGAGCTTACAGAATCAGAGTGAGGGCGGAAGCTTACACAATAAGAATGAGCGGAGAGCTTGCAGAATCAGAATGAGAGGAGAGCTTGCAGATTCAGAAGGAGGGGAGAGCTTGCAGAATCAGAATGAGAGGAGAGCTTGCAGAATCAGAATGAGGGGAGAGCTTGCAGAATCAGAATGAGGGGAGAGCTTGCAGAATCAGAATGAGAGGAGAGCTTGCAGAATCAGAATGAGGGGAGAGCTTACACAATCAGAATTAGGGGAGAGCTTGCAGAATCAGAATGAGGGGAGAGCTTGCAGAATCAGAATGAGGGGCGAGCTTACACAATCAGAATGAGGGGAGAGCTTGCAGAATCAAAATGAGGGGAGAGCTTGCAGATTCAGAAGGAGGGGAGAGCTTACAGAATCAGAGTGAGGGCGGAAGCTTACACAATAAGAATGAGCGGAGAGCTTGCAGAATCAGAATGAGGGGAGAGCTTGCAGAATCAGAATGAGAGGAGAGCTTGCAGAATCAGAATGAGGGGAGAGCTTGCA
Organism: Leptobrachium leishanense; assembly: GCA_009667805.1. Lineage (NCBI taxonomy): Eukaryota > Metazoa > Chordata > Amphibia > Anura > Megophryidae > Leptobrachium > Leptobrachium leishanense. The sequence continues at coordinate 106,082,799 of CM019064.1, forward strand.
GAATCAGAATTAGGGGAGAGCTTGCAGAATCAGAATGAGGGGAGAGCTTGCAGAATCAGAATGAGGGGCGAGCTTACACAATCAGAATGAGGGGAGAGCTTGCAGAATCAAAATGAGGGGAGAGCTTGCAGAATCAAAATGAGGGGCGAGCTTACACAATCAGAATGAGGGGAGAGCCTACACAATCAGAATGAGGGGAGAACTTGCAGATTCAGAAGGAGGGGAGAGCTTGCAGAATCAGAATGAGGGGAGAGCTTACACAATAAGAATGAGCGGAGAGCTTACACAATAAGAATGAGCGGGAGCTTACAGAATCAGAATGAGCGGAGAGCTTACAGAATCAGATGGAAGGGAGAGCTTACATGGGCTTATTGGGCAATTGCCAATGTGCTACTAATGTACAGAGGTTTTAGGCCACACTCTCCCAGTGATTAATTGCATTGTGAGTTGTTCTGGGCTGTCTATACACACACAGTACTACAGGAGAGAGGCCTCCATGGGATTAATTTGCTCATTTGTAGACAATATATATCGGTATCAATTGCAAATAAGTTATATGTTATTAGTGTATGTTCATGTATTATTTATAAATGCTAAATTTTTCAGCATTACATTTAATAATGTTGAATACAAGTATACATGAGGGAACCTGGACACTCTGGAGAGACTCTAGAAAACCCAATGGCTAGGACAGATCCAGGCAAGAACCAGATTGGTTCCTTCTTGTCAGACTCTCAGGTCAGCCCTCATTGATCTGAGCTTCTTGGCAAGACTAAGCCCCTGCACTCAGAGGGCTAAATCTACTCCATGTCTTTCTATTCTATGTGCCAATAGTAAATAGTTGTATAAATAGGCTTCCAGGGTTACCACCACGCCCATGGTGGTGTGAGAAAGAAAGCAGAAAATCTTTTATTCCATTTCCTAGTATGACAAAAGAAACAAAAAACAAAATCTCTTGATTTTACCTTATTGTGTCATTGCCAAAACAACCAATATCCCCAATTCCTAGATCATCGGCCATTAGAAGCACAAAGTTGGGTTTGGAACGCATTGCGTTTGTGATTGAAGATAACTTTAAGCACAAGATAATGGTGAAGGAGCTGGAATGACAGGAGCAAGATGTAAGGAGCGTCACCGCTGGCGCAGTAAAAAGCCTAAACCTGGTGCTGGCTCATAGTAGTGAGACTAACAATCTCCTCAAGAATCAACTCTAGCTGTGCAGCACTCAGGTGATACCTAATTCACCTAACACTCTCTGCATAAAAATCAAGCCACACCTAAAGATCAATGCTTCCACATTGTCTTGGAATCTCCAAGCTGCAAGGAGCTTCCTCTGTTCATTCCATATTACCTGAATTCTTTTATACCCGCTTGACCTCTTCTTACAAACCTCCTGGAAACCCTACTACGCGTACTCTGCTGGATTTCCTATCATCTCAAAACCATTCAATCCTAATACAGATCTCCTGGATTTATTATTTCTTCTCCTGGATCTCCTATGTTTACTCCACCTGGATTACAAGGATTTACCTGTACCAAAACTCAAGCAGAGTGCACTCTGAGGGCTGAATTCTAACCTTATTACTTTAAGTACCATTCCTTTCAATTGCATATGTAGCGCTCACTCCCGGAGGAGCCGCTGAAAATGAACCACGGGTCAGTCTCCCCGCAATAGGGAATAAATATACTCCAACACAGTTGTGAGTTTTTATCATTTAAATAGTTTACCAAAATATTTGAGCAGATCTTGAAACACGGTATTCACAAGTATTATTACAGTATTTTCGTATTACGGCAAACGCGCAGCGGAAAAGAAACGAAACACGAGGCTTCGTATTTCGGAAAATAAAATATTCGCGACCGAACATAAAACAATGCAATTTCCCGATAGTTCAGAAAAAAAGACACGTAGCAAAACCCCAAACATACAATCCCTTCGTATTACGGTAAACGCGCAACGGAAAAAGAGGAAAAAATATATTCGGAACGTATCTTTATTTTTAACCCCTGTTCCGATTCATAAAAGAAAATGAGTCCTGCACAAGTTAAGTCCCAGAAGGTGAAAGGTGTATATGTGTGTGTGGTACCCGGGTACTGTTCAACTGGCCAGTGAGTTTATTTAAGGAAAATCTTCGACTAGTCAGTTGGGGCCCTGTGGACTTTAAAGAGAAAACAGCAGCTTGACCTTTAATCACAAACAGCCTTGGAGGCCTCTCACCCATCCGACGCAGGCTTTAGGCTCCGCTGACCCAGGACGTCTCTCCTCCGGATTTTGACTGGGGATACTAGCGGCCGGATCCGTTGTCTGACTTTATGCCGCTCGTCCAGCTCACCGCCTGCTCTCCGTTCGATTCCGCCGGTCTGCAGCAGTGTCTGGGCTCTGGCGAGTCTCCTTCTCCTCAGGCTAGGTGACCCAAACCGGAACAACAGGTCTCCCTCGGGCTTTGGGCCTAGATTCTCCCGCGATCTCCTCGGTGCGTCTGCTTTCTCTGCTTCCCTGGCGTGCTCTCCCACTTTCTCCACGAGGCAGAGGATGTAAGTGTCCAGTCCCCACCCACTTCCTGTCTTCTTGCAAAGCATGCCGGGCATTGTAGTCCCAATGTCCAGTATCTGATCGCGATAGGTACTGCCACAGCAAGATGATTTTTAACACAGCGCTACACTCTCCCCCTCCTAGAACTCTTGGGTCTCTCCAAGGAGGTACAACAATTACATTACATTTCCAATATTTGAATACAGTTTATATAACATGTACAGGTTCAGCAGCATACATATAGTGAGTTAATAACACTTCCTCAAGTTGACTCATATTTTGGGCTACCTCAGCTAGCATAGCAGACACTTCAGGCAACCTCCGCACCGTGGTGATGGCCTCTTCAGTGCTATGTCCTGGTGAGTCGTAGGTGAGTCGTTGGGGCGGTCGAACAGAGCGTTTTGGTTCTGGCTCAATCAGTTCCTCTTCAGGTGGAAGTACTATAGGCGTTGGCTCAATTCCTCTTTCTATCACTGGAGCAGATGTTTCTTCAGAGTATGATCCCTCCAGTGAAGGCATAGAACTGTAATCACCTGAATAAGCTTCCGGAGCTACCGGGATCCCCACAGCCTCAGGGACTTCCAACTGAAATTCAAGAGGCTCAGGGCCATCAACAGTCTCAGGGACTTCCAACAAGAATTCAGGAGCTTCAGGCCTCAAGTTACTCTCCCACCGCTCAGGGACAACGACAACCTCTTCAGGCTCCGGCGAGCGCATCCAATCTAGACAATAACTCTCTTCTTCACTGTCTCTTTCGCTCTCTTCGACAACCCGGGTCTGTTGAGATCGAGTAACAGGAGGCAAGCATGGAACAGGCGGATTTGGCCGAGGCAATTCGTCCCCAACCGGCATCCTTACAGCCTCTCTCAAAAGGTAACAAATGATTTCGGTGCCAGTTCTTAAGAGGCCCAGCCTTTCCATCCGGGCGAATCTGATACACTGGTAAACCCGGCAGTTGTTTGCAGACAATGTAAACCTGGGAACTCCACCTATCCGCCAACTTGTGTCTCGCAGCCACACCCAAGTTCTTCAATAAGACCCTATCACCGGGTTGTAGATCTTGTATTCGAACTTTCAGGTCATAGTTCCTTTTGTTTCTTTGCTCCCTGTTTCCCGAGGTCAAACGGGCCTGTTCAAACGCAGAAGCCAGATTCTTTCGAAGTCTATCCACGTAGTTTCTATGGGAAGCTACTGATGTTTGGTCTAGGGATAACCCAAATGCCAAATCAACCGGCAGTCGAGCCTCCCTTCCAAACATAAGACGGTACGGTGAATATCCAGTTGCATCGCTCTCCGTACTGTTATATGCATGCACCAGAGTAGCTATGTGACGACTCCAACTCTGCTTCTCCACATTCGACAAGGTCCCCAGCATGTTTAGCAGTGTGCGATTAAACCTTTCAGGCTGAGCATCACCTTGAGGGTGATATGGTGTGGTTCAGGTCTTTTGGATTCCCAACAGCTCTAACAACTGCCCCACCAGTCTGCTTTCAAAGTCTCTACCCTGATCAGAGTGCACTCTCCTTGGCAGTCCGTAGTGAACAAAGAACTTTTCCATCAACACCTTGGCTACAGTCAGAGCGCGTTGATCTTTCGTGGAAAAAGCTTGGGCGTAACGAGTGAAATGATCAGTCACTATTAGAATGTTCCCTTGCCCACTAGCATCCGGCTCTAAGCACAAGAAGTCAATGCACACCAAATCCATGGGTCCCTGGCTCTGCAGATGGCTCATTGGAGCAGTTCGGGTCGGTAGAGTCTTTCTCTGAATACACCTCAGACAGGAATGGCAATAACTTTCCACTTCAGCTCTCATGCAAGGCCAATAGAACCTATCTCGCACCAGCTTAAAAGTTCTCAGCACCCAAATGTCCATGCTCATCATGTAGTGATCACAGCACACGCTCCCTATGTTTAGTAGGGAGGAATAACTGTTGAATCTCTTCAGAGTTGGTTGAGGGGCCCCTTCGGTAGACCACCCCATCCAACATCTTTAACCGCTCCCACTCTTTGTAGACCAATCTGGCTCCACTCGGGGAGTTGGTTAACAAAATCTCTCGCTGGTTTGCAGACAGGGCCTTTATGGTCAAGGCAATTAAAGGGTCTCTGGCCTGATCCGCTTTCAGGTCCTGTCTCGAAAAGGTAGGTAAACTTTCATCCCTTAACTGCGTAGGATTACAGTAGAACTCGGGAACAGCCGCAGCCATAACTCCTATGGCCTCTGCTTCAATCCCTCCTTTGACCCGGCGCTCTGTTCCTTGACACAAAGCTTGCACCCCGTCTGGAGTCAACTGAGTCCATTCTATAGTGTAGGGTCTTCTCGATAACGCATCAGCATCTCGATTATTCACCCCAGGGCGATACTTCAGGCTGAACCGAAACCCTGACAGAGCGGCCAACCACCGATGTCCCGTTGCGTCCAGTTTTGCAGTAGTAAGGATATAGGTAAGAGGATTATTATCCGTCTTGATCACGAACTCAGCTCCATACAGATAGTCTTTCAACTTGTCCACCACTGCCCACTTCAAGGCTAGGAACTCCAGCTTGTGAGTAGGATAGTTCTTCTCGGAAGGCGTAAGGCTCCGGCTCACGTACGCCACAGGCCTCAGCAATCCATCATACTCCGGATATAGGACTCCTCCCAGACCCTCTCGGCTGGCATCCACATGTAGTTCATACGGCTTGTGAGGGTCCGCATAGGCCAAAACAGGAGCTCGGGTTAGACTCTTTCAACTTTACAAAAGCTCCTTCACATTGACTGGTCCATTCACCTTGTATAGACTCTCGAGCTTTCCTTGGCCCCGGAGCTGACGGGTTTTTGTCAGAGACCTTGCAGCCTTCTTCTGTGGTTTCCTTCTGCAGGAGTTTGTTCAGTGGTTGAGCTATTTTCGCGAATCCTCCCACAAATCTTCGATAGTATGAACAGAATCCCAAGAAAGATCTAAGCTCAGTGACGTTTCGGGGTCTAGGCCAAGAAGCTACGGCCTCCAACTTCCGAGGGTCTGTTGAAACACCTTCTGCTGAGACCACATGTCCCAAATACGTAACAGACGGTAGACAGAATTGGCATTTCTCTAAAGACAGTTTCAGCCCCTCTTCATGGAGCCTCTTCAAGACCTTCTCCAAACGTTGCACATGTTCTTCCAGAGTCTTCCCAAACACAATTATGTCATCCAGGTACACTAATACTTCGATTAGATTCATATCCCCGACTGTCTTCTCCATCAACCGTTGGAACGTGGCTGGAGCCCCCGTAAGGCCTTGAGGCATCCTGTTGAATTCAAAGAACCCCAGTGGACAGATGAACGCAGTTTTCTCCTTGTCTTCCGGATGCATTGGTATCTGGTGATACCCGCTTCGCAGGTCTAGTACACTAAACCACTTTGCTCCAGACAAACACTGTAAGGCATCTTCTATCCGAGGAGTGGCATATTGATCGGGGATGGTTCTCCAGTTCAATGTGCGGTAGTCTATGCATAAGCGGACAGAACCATTTTTCTTCCGGACCAACACTATGGGAGAGGCGTATGGACTCCTGGACTCTTGAATCACCTTGGTTCTTTGTAATTCGTTCAGCTGCTCTCGCAGATCATCTAAGTCTCCTAGCGGAACTCGCCTTGATCTTTCTCGAAACGGCTTGTCTTCTTGTAACGAATGCGGTGCTCAGTACTCTTAGCCAGGCCCACATCGAACTCATCTTTTGAGAACAATTCCTTCCACTTTAGGACCTGAGACTGAAGACGTTTCTTCCACTCAGGTGAAATGGAGCGTCCTTGGGGTAGAATCTTTCATCTGGAATCTCTTTACCCACTCCCCCTCCTGAATCGGTAGAAGAGGGTGTAGCAGACTTTACTTGCCCGATAGGCATTCGTGCTTTAAGGACTACTGGAGAATCCGTCACATTGCACACACTGACCGAGACTCTTCCTCGTGTTCTCTTCAGAGCTTTGGTGGAAGATTATCTCAGGAATTACTTCGACTCCGGTTTCACTCCCATGATCAAAATCGGTTCCCAGCACCACATAGGGGCCTGGTTGCGATCCATTCAACTTGACTGAAGCCCAGAAACTCGCTACTTCTCCTGATTTCAGAACCTTCTCTGTTCCACCCAGTCTCCACAGTCTTCCCACCTCGGCAGGTGCCTTTTGTTCTTCGACCATCCTCTGATAGACCGGACGTAACATTGGGTGTACTCCTTGAGTTGAACCTTCTTCCAACACAATAGGCGTCAGGAGACGCCGCACTAGGTCAGTATTCGTCCCCACTATCAGGGAGCTTCTGTTCGCACCCGAGGGTCGAGGACACACAATAGCCAAGGCATCACAACCCCCAGACTGCCCGATGACTTCAGATCCGATCTCCAACTTCACCTGCAGGTACCCGTCATAAGGGAGTTTCTCAGTGCCGATACCCCATATTTCCAAATCCTTCAATTCTTGCAAGGAATGTGCTTTAAGTGTTTCTCATAGAAGTCTCTGTAGATCAATGTCACTTGAGCCCCTGAATCCAACAGGGCTTTGGTGTAGACTCCTTCCACTTGGATTGGCACAACAGGAGAAGGACCTATCAGTTGGTCGGGAATTTTGTGGCGGTATCGGACGCTTAGACCCAGTTTGCTGTACCCTGGCCTTTTTCTTGGCCGTGCAGGTTTTTGGCGTGCATTGCCTCCCCATGACGTAGACCCGGATGCTAAGGGAGTGACTCTTTCAGTCCTGGCAGGCTCTACAGCCGGCTCTTTGGGCCTTCTCGCCTCTTAGTCTTTGCTTGATTTCTGGAGCGGGGTTCAACCCTCGGGCACTCAAGTTGCTCCTTTACTGGTGCCCTCTGGCGTTTCCCGCCGGTGAGGTAGACAACAGTCCTTCCAGGGCTTCCAACAGTCCCGTGACTCTATCCTTCTCAGGCTTTCGGCCTTTGCACTGTGCGTGGAAATGGCCCATTTCTCCACACCCGAAACATCTCTTCTTAGAGAGCGGAGACGTAGTTGCTTGTTGAGATTTGGTTAAAGGATTTGGACCAGACGCCACAGCAACTCCCGTCGTCTGCATACCTGTGAGGAATTTCTGCATTTCTGCCTGCATCTCTGTCACCTTCATCAATACCCGACACAGTTCCGCATGCGCTTGTTGCAATTCAACTTGAGCTTCCTGAACCTTTGTGACGGTCTTGGACAATTCACCCCGTTCAGGGAGGTTCGACTCTTTGGCAGCCTTCTCTGTAGATTTAAAACAACTAGATGTTCTTGTTCGTCCTCATCAGATCCATAGGTATCTAGAGAGTCGCTTTCAGGTTGCAGGCCGTCGTTATGTCTCACAGGTTGTGCATAAGCCCTTTCCCCCCGCCTGAAAGATTTCTCTTCTAGTAAAGCCTTCTCCTCTCGTACAACTCGGATCAGTTCCAGGTACTTTAACTCTTGGTTACCTGCTCTGCTTCTCAGCTGCATCATCACTGGATCTAGAGGTTGAGAGCCCCTCAGAATCTGTTTTATTCGGATCTTATCTACTTCGGCCGGGTCGGCCCCTTTCTTCAGGAGTATCTGGTGTCGAATCTTATCCAGGCGCCTCATGTACTCGGTCATCCTTTCACCTCTTCTCTGATAGGTGTGTTCGTATTGATATACCAATTCGGCCGCCTTTTCAGTTCGCCCAAAAACTTCTTCAAGAACGTTTAAATAATCCAAAGCAGTACAATCTTTCCTACTCAGTTTTAGGTTTCTCACCGCTTCTGACGCAGGTCCCTTTAAGCTCTCGGTGATCCTTTGCTTTTTCTGGGCCTCAGGGACATCCCACTCATCCAGAGCCTGCATCGCCTGTTCCACCCATTCTTCAAAGGTTTCTTCTCCCGCCGGAGTTGGTACGTTTCCTGTAAAATTTCTTAACCGTCGATAACCGAAGTTAGTGTGAGGAGGGCTTGTTTTCTGACATTTAGCCAGTAGATCTCCAATAGCCACGATAAATTCAGGCCCTATCATGGCCAACGGACTGGGCGCGGAAACACTTGCGGATTCGCCACGTGGCGTACTTGGCTTAATTAGTTGGACTTCCACCTCTTCGGCCAGTTTCACGCTCGTGCCCTGAAAACATGGCGGAACACCCTTTCTCCATTCGAGAAGAACATACATGTGAGAAGTATCTGGGTTTTTTTTAATGTCCAGTATTAACCCCCGATGATCTGGTGCTAGCGTGGCCACGGCCTGGCGAATCTGATCTTCAGCCCAAGTGTCTGCTGGAATATCCATAACTATACAACATTCTGACTGGCTACTGTGCTCCCCACACCACTCGGCAACAGTGTCTGGATCCATATTTAACCCTTTAGATGCGGTTTTTCCAGAGACTGGATCCCGGAAACGAGCCCCCACGTGTAGCGCTCACTCCCGGAGGAGCCGCTGAAAATGAACCACGGGTCAGTCTCCCCGCACTAGGGAATAAATATACTCCAACACAGTTGTGAGTTTTTATCATTTAAATAGTTTACTAAAATATTTGAGCAGATGTTGAAACACGTTATTCACAAGTATTATTACAGTATTTTCGTATTACGGCAAACGCGCAGCGGAAAAGAAACGAAACACGAGGCTTCGTATTTCGGAAATAAAAATATTCGCGACGAACATAAAACAATGCAATTTCCCGATAGTTCAGAAAAAAAGACACGTAGCAAAACCCCAAACATACAATCCCTTCGTATTACGGTAAACGTGCAACGGAAAAAGAGGAAAAAATATATTCGGAACGTATCTTTATTTTTAACCCCTGTTCCGATTCATAAAAGAAAATGAGTCCTGCACAAGTTAAGTCCCAGAAGGTGAAAGGTGTATATGTGTGTGTGGTACCCGGGTACTGTTCAACTGGCCAGTGAGTTTATTTAAGGAAAATCTTCGACTAGTCAGTTGGGGCCCTGTGGACTTTAAAGAGAAAACAGCAGCTTGACCTTTAATCACAAACAGCCTTGGAGGCCTCTCACCCATCCGACGCAGGCTTTAGGCTCCGCTGACCCAGGACGTCTCTCCTCCGGATTTTGACTGGGGATACTAGCGGCCGGATCCGTTGTCTGACTTTATGCCGCTCGTCCAGCTCACCGCCTGCTCTCCGTTCGATTCCGCCGGTCTGCAGCAGTGTCTGGGCTCTGGCGAGTCTCCTTCTCCTCAGGCTAGGTGACCCAAACCGGAACAACAGGTCTCCCTCGGGCTTTGGGCCTAGATTCTCCCGCGATCTCCTCGGTGCGTCTGCTTTCTCTGCTTCCCTGGCGCGCTCTCCCACTTTCTCCACGAGGCAGAGGATGTAAGTGTCCAGTCCCCACCCACTTCCTGTCTTCTTGCAAAGCATGCCGGGCATTGTAGTCCCAATGTCCAGTATCTGATCGCGATAGTCTCCATCTTGTGGCCAAAAATAGGTACTGCCACAGCAAGATGATTTTTAACACAGCGCTTTATATATTAGTATACTCAGTATTACCTCTGTATCCTTTCATGTTATTCATTTATTAAAATTCTAATTCCCCTATCTCTGACACCAATACCTGCAATCTGTATATGTCATATCTGTTTTCCTCTCCTACTCCATAACTCTGTGTAATATATAGATATCCTTCTGTTCTCGATCTGCATCATTACTAGATCACACTTTTATCTTAGTTTAATTTTTTGTCTACTCCTGTATATCTTTAGTTTGTCTATTATTATTTATTCATCATTCTCCTTTCGCGTAACCACCTTTATATTCTGTTATTACCTCCTGGTTATTTCTCCTGTGTCTTTATAATAAACACACACACACACACACACACACACAATATGCTTTCGTAAGCCTCCTGATTTATTGCATAGTGGCTCGAACCTACTGCCCCGGAACCTGTATCCTGACACAAGAAGCCTTTGTTAACAATATGCTTTCCAGAGCTCAACTGATCAAGTAAAGTCATCATAACATGAGTGGTTACCCATTAATTACAATTGTTTAGCATCGTTGTAACTACGATCCAGATAGGGAAATGCAAACAAAAGCAGGTGAGGCTTCAACTAAATGTCACCTGTTTGAATTTCCCTGTCTGGATCACCAACATTTATAGTGGTTGCAACACCGTTAGACAAGCAGAATTATTGGATCAGCCTGTAGCTATGCTTTTCAAACTTCAATCCTCACGAATCAGAGTAACATTAAAAAAGGATGAGCTAGATCACAACTAACCCGTTAAGCTAATGTAGGGAGCCGCTACAGAGATCCGACCATTACCTTAACAGCTCCTGCCAAAATTACAAATGAGGCACAAGCTCTGCCTGCAGTTGGGATGTTTTGGCAGGTACTGTAAATTAACAGCTCTAATACTTTGTTTTGGAAATGTTAACTTGCACCTAGCAGGAGAAAAAGCTATTCCAACGTAGCTCTTTCTTCTCCTCTGGAGCTGGTATTTAAAAATAATAAAGTACCAGTTTACACTTAACATGTCATTTACCGGAGATCCCACGGTTCAGAAGAAGGTGGGAACCACTGCTTCCTCTTGCCACAAACAGTTCCCAGTGTTCTTCCTCACCTCCTGTGTGCTCTCATGCAGCGTCTCGACAGGCTCAATAGAGTTCAATAGACTCCAGAAGCCGATACCTGCGGTGGCGCACAGCAATACTGAAAGTAGTCATCAACGGCTGGAAAATATTGGGGTTTGAGCTGCTGCTGCAGCAGTTTGGCTGAAATAGAACCATTAATGGAAAGCCACAAATGCAAACAGGCTCATGCAGCTATTTCCATTTTTCAGCTTGCATTAACGGCTCACCAGTGATCTAGTCCATTGACTTTGCATTGTGAGCCTGCTGCTCACAAATTAGAGAAAGGTATTTTATGAGTACAGGTATTTATAGGAAAGGAAAGGTAAAACAAGGAGAGCTGAGAAATTATGGCATTCACTAAAGTAAAATTTGAAGAGGAACAGGAGAAGTGTCGCAGCACAGCTTTAAAAGTTGTTTTGTGTCTCTGACTCACAGCACAGAGGCTTCCACTATTTTACTTTTAGCATTAGACATACTTGGCGACTTGCCAGCGAAATACAGTGAAATCTACCATAGAGAAGTAATAGTTAATCTATTCAGAGAATGCCCAACAGCACCGAAAAGTTGGTGAAATACCCAGATTTTCGGTGGCTTCTGCGACAGGTTTAAACTGGCGAAACCCATAGGTTTCAATGTAAAAAAAAATTTAAAAAAATTACCCTTTCTATTAATTTGTTATTCAACTGTTAAGTCTTTTTATTAATAAATTTAGAAATTTTTTGTAGCCATTTTTATGGATTTTTTTTCTGCAAAATTTTTGATTGATTATATTTTATTTTAATTATAGAACCTTTATATATTATCTCCAAACATTATTTTTGTTTAAAACACCTTTTAAAAATTGCTTTTTTCGGCGGCGTTCAGCGGATCGTCGGCTGCATTAGGCTAGGGTCAGACTGAGGCAGTGCGAACGCGCGTTCTGGCGCACTTAATCACGGCCGCACTAGCAGCAGATGCCGGGCAATGACGGCCAATATACGAAGTACGGTCGCACAAAAGTCCGGCTGCGCAACGCAAGTGGAAAATGAACGCATTTTTTCGAGAACGTTAAACCACTAGTACTGACGTACAGAGTGCGCTGCGTCCGCTAGCGGCGTGTGTGCGTGAATTGGAGACATCAGACGCTGCTAATGTCCGGCCAACATAACGTCCAGATGCAAGAAGTGTTTTATTGATGATCCATACAAAATCACGGATGAAACTGCGCATAGTATGACCGCTATTGCGTATTCCGTGAAAAAATACGTCCATTCTTCGAACGCACATTTTCACGGACAACGTGAAAAATGCGTTAGTCTGACCCTAGCCTTACACAGGTTTATCGCAGCGTTCAGTGGATCGATCCAGCACACTTTGGGGACCCTGCAGTGAATGCTGAAGTGAGCTCGCCGAAGTGTGCCGAATGAAAAAGCACCGAAATTTCGGTGCTCTTTGAATAACCCCTTAAATGTTTTATAATATCAGGCAATGCGTAATAATACGAATGATGATTATCCAGTTTCAAACTTTGGCAACTGAAAAAATGTCACACTTTTTTAATGTTTATTACGGTCAATATTTATGAATAAATTACATTTATTAAAAGTATTTCACAAAACACTGAGCCCATTTCAGGCTGGGGTCAGACGAACGCAGTATTCGCCTCCGTGTTACCGCACATTATTATTATTATTATTCTTTATTTATAAAGCGCCAGCATATTCCGCAGCGCTGTACAATAAGCACAGTATAGACAGGGTTACAATACATTGAACAACATTTGACAAACAGTACAGGAGGAGATGAGGGCCCTATTCCCGTAGGAACTCACAATCTAGGAGGTACATAAGTACGTCCGTGATAGCATACAATTGTGTTAAATGGGGTCCCACACATGAAGTACGTCCTTGACAGCATACAATTGTGTTAAATGGAGTCCCACACACGAAGTAGGTCCGCACAGAAGTGCGATCACATGACGGATGTGGCAAACGGACGCAGGTTAGGCAAGAACGTAATACTGCTAGAATGGACGTGCGGAGTGCACCACGTTCGCAACGTCCGCATAGCTTTGTGTGGGAGTGATGGAACGTGGTCAGATGGACTGCATTTATACGTCCAGCATTTTTGACGGACAGAATGATTTTGCATTTTAATTTATTTTGCCTCCTACATCCATCAAAAAATACTTCAGAGAAAAAAAACGAACTGTGTGGCCACTACCTTGTTGTCAGTCAGAAAGTACGTCCGTACTGTCACGGACGCACAGTCCATACAAAATGCGCTTGTCTGACCCTAACCTAAGACCTCACCATTAAGCTAACTACATGAGCCACAGATATAAATAGGTCTAGCCATCACTTTTAATGATTCACAACCAAGCCCGAAGGTTGCAGCCGAGTCGCTTGCTTTAACCCCATAGTGACTGGGCAGTTTTACAAAAATCTGTCTAAACGTGCCCGCTCCTGTTTTTACGTTTCTGCACTGTTTGTGTTTAGGTCAAATTTTCCTCTTAGTCGTTGATGCAACCCACACATATTATATAATGCTTTCCCACCATTAAATGGACTTTCTAAAAGATACAATTTTTTCTATCATATCGTATAATTTACTATAAAAAAATATAAATTAAATATGATGAAAAAAAAAGGCAAAAACATGCTTTTTCAAAAATTAATCCCCAAAAAAGACCCCGGCTAAATAGTTTAAAAATTTTGTCCTGAGATTAGAAATACCAAATTTATACATGTTTTGTTCATTAACCCCTTCACTGCTGAGCCAGTTCACCTCTGTGCGCTGAGCTCATTTTGACTGTTTTATACTCATTTTTAGATGCCAGCATAAATCCGAATAAACCGCCCAGACAATTTAAAAAAAAAAAAAAGATTTTTTAATATATATATTTTTTTAACTAGACCTGGTCATGTTTGGTAACATTGGAAAGGCCATCAGGAATCAGGAGATGGGGGATCCTTTGGATCCCCCTATCTCAACTTGGCAGCTAGGGGGTTAACTGGCCCACTGATGTCCTCACACATATGGTGAGGATGCCAGTGGGTGGGGGGTTACCCGGAGGCTTGGCTGACATCCAAGATGTCAGCCACTTCCGGCTTCGAATCGTGATTCGGCAACAAAATGGTTAATGATTGCTGTCGGAGACTCTCCTCCTCTTTCCAGCGGTACCATTTGTTTTGTTCTAACTCAAACGGAAGCCGCCCCTCCCATTCCTCACTTTTTACTGCAGACGCTGGGGGTGCCTGGCGATGACGTCACACACTTGGATGACGTCATCGCTCCTGCCAGGCCCCTGAAAAGGCAGGGCAGGCTTCTAGCCTGCCAGTCCACCGCAGGAGCCCAGCAAGAGAGATGAGTATAGGGAGGGAGTATTAGATTTTAATTTCCTGTATGAATATATATGTATTGTGATTCAAATAAGTACTGTAGTTCATATATTGGGCTGTGGTTCCCCCCTCCCGTTCATGGCACATGACCCACGGTTTAGGAATGTTGGAAAAGTGCACGAAAGACGGAAGACAGAAAATGTTTTCTCTGAACCATATATGGTAATAACTGTTTTTGTTAATCTGTGCTGGCCAAATTCTGACTTGGAAATATATCTGTATGCTGATTGGGGCAGAAATGAAACGCTGTCTATGACGAACGCCCCTATTGGATGTTTGGAATCTAATAGATGTCTGAACAAAGAAAAATTCAGACATGATGAAAGCTATACATTGTGTGTAGTTGCTATAGCGGAGACATTAAAATCGTTAGCGCGCGTCTTTCTTCATTTTCTTATTTGAAAAGGAACTTGCAGATGTTTATTAGAATTCCAATTATGGTAATTATAAATAGGAAAACTGATTTTGTTTGTTTAAAGTTATTTTTTAACAGGGAGGGAGGTTAGGAGACCGGGATGTACCATGTACGTCTGCGGACATTAAGGGTACTTCCCAGTCGGATGTACTATGTATGTCAGCGGTCGGGAAGGGGTTAAATTAATGGGTTCCACACTATATATATATATATATATATATATAGCCCCTTATATTTTCCTGGCACCACAGAACTGTGGGACTATGTTTTCCTAACACCATGGAGACTGTGCCCCGGAATACAGGACTGACAAGATGCCTGTGCATGTGACCTACACAGCCAATGAGGAGAGCCATGGACATGTGACTTGTTTTGCCTATAAAGAGAGCAGATGCTGGAACTAGCGCAGAGCACGAGGAGACACGAGTCTGGTTAGAAGGATGTTGTGGAGCCTGCTGTGTGTAAGGCCTGGCAGCAGCGACCGAAGCAGGCGAGAAACCGGCCAGGAATGCTGAAAGGGTGTGGGACAGCAGCAGAAATAGAAGCTGGTTGGGACAGCGCTGTGATTGTGGTGTCGCCGCAGCAGAGAAGTAGGCCGAGACTGCCTAGTAGTTTGCAAGCCAGGCATTTCATGTTGGAGTGGCACCATCGGGACATCAGTCTGGTTAGAAGGAGAGCCGCAAATCCTGGATGTTCTCGCTGCGGCCTTGTGTGTCTGAATACTTTGGTAACCAGTACCCTCTTCCCCTGTCCCGCTGACAGGGCACTCTAACCATTTTTTACACTAATGCAAGTGGATCCACTGGCAACCTTCTTGGAAGTGTTTGCTGTGTATTACATGCTTTATGTTACATCCTAAGGGCTCCAACGCTTCTGTTACCAACGGTACCCATCAGCCATTAGTGTGAAAACGGAGTGTGGGTTACAGGTTTTTTGGAAAGTGCTGGGCCTGGTTAGAGAGTATTGGTGTTTTAGTCACTGTGCTGCCTGCCTTATTTTGTACTGCCATTATCCTTAATACAGAGATATATTGTCTTAGGTTCCTGCCTGTGAGACTGTCCATTATCATGGATACCCAGACAGGTGGAGGTACTGCCGATATTATGTATCCCTACTCCCATAATGTGGAGGCTCAGGATCACAATGTTAAGCAGGAAGATGTAACCCAGCATGAGGGCCCAGGGTTGGCAGTCACGGTGGCAAACATCCGACACACACATATATACAGTCAGGTCCAGAAATATTGGGACATTGACACAATTCTAACATCTTTGGCTCTATACACCACCACAATGGAGTTGGAATGAAACAAACACAATGTGCTTTAACTGCAGACTGTCAGCTTTAATTTGAGGGTATGTACATCCAACTCAGGTGAACGGTGTAGGACTTACAGCAGTTTGCAGATGTGCCTCCCACTTGTTAAGGGACCAAAGGTAATGGGACAATTGGCTTCTCAGCTGTTCCATGGCCAGGTGTGTGATATTCCCTCATTACCCCAATTACAATGTGCAGATAAAAGGCCCAGAGTTAATTTCAAGTGTGCTATTTGCATTTGGAATCTGTTGCTGTCAACTCTCAAGATTAGATCCAAAGAGCTGTCACTATCAGTGAAGCAAGCCATCATTAGGCTGAAGAAACTGCTCATGATCCTAAGCATACCACCTCAGTGAAGTATGGTGGTAGTGTCATGGCATGGGCATGTATGGCTGCCAATGGAACTGGTTCTCTTGTATTTATTGATGATGTGACTGCTGACAAAAGCAGCAGGATGAATTCTGAAGTGTTTCGGGCAATATTATCTGCTCACATTCAGCCAAATGCTGCAGAACTCATTGGACGGCGCTTCACAGTGCAGATGGACAATGACCCAAAGCATACTGCAAAAGTAACCAAAGAGTTTTTGAAGGGACAGAAGTGGAATGTTATGGAATGGCCAAGTCAATCACCTGACCTGAATCCCATTGAGCATGCATTTCACTTGCTGAAGACAAAACTGAAGGGAAAATGCCCCAAGAACAAGCAGGAACTGAAGACAGTTGCAGTAGAGGCCTGGCAGAGCATCACCAGGGATGAAACCCAGCGTCTGGTGATGTCTATGCGTTCCAGACTTCAGGCTGTGATTGACTGCAAAGGATTTGCAACCAAGTACTAAGAAGGGAAAGTTTGATTTCTGATTATTATTCTGTCCCATTACCTTTGGTCCCTTAACAAGTGGGAGGCACATCTGCAAACTGCTGTAAGTCCTACACCGTTCACCTGAGTTGGATGTACATACCCTCAAATTAAAGCTGACAGTCTGCAGTTAAAGCACATTGTGTTTGTTTCATTCCAACTCCATTGTGGTGGTGTATAGAGCCAAAGATGTTAGAATTGTGTCAATGTCCCAATATTTCTGGACCTGACTGTATATTCTGTAGTTGACTGCTGGAAAATCCACTGCCCGGTGCACGCCTGGCTCACACAAACATATTCAAATGGATAGTAGAAGCGGCACTCCCGGTCCTCATATAAATTCGGTTTATTGGTTAAAGAATCGACGTTTCAGTCCACTGTCCGCGGACTTTCATCAGGATATAAAAAATACACATACATAGAACATTTAAATAACATAAGGCATACTCACCAATTAACAGTGCCGTTCCCCCCCTGTGCCGAGCGGACGCCGTCCCATGAGAATGACGTCAGAGCACCGGCAATGACCCCGTGACCTACCTATCACCATAGCAACCGAATGCTCAAAACACCCAATCTATAACAAAGAGGAGTTATAAGTGTTATTCTGTGGTTATAAAGAAATCTTGTACAATATATAACCTCCTTACTGTCCAGAATCCTCTGTGAACAAGAGCTCCTCCATACTGTTAAACATAAAAATAATCAGATAGATAGTAGAAACAATGTTACTCGATCAGGAGACTTTGAAACGAACATCATCTTTGAAACTAAAGGAATATCTATACGAATTTGAATAAACAGGAACGACAAGCGATTAAATCGTTGGCTGGAGATAGGAACATCATAATAAGACCTGCGGACAAGGGTGGGGCAATGGTGATTATGGATTACAGAATGGAGATTTTGGGTCAATTACAGGACATTCATACATACAAAAAATTGGATTCGGACCCCACATCCATAACCAGTAATAAAATTGAAGCGGTCCTCATGAGGGGACTAGCAATGGGATGCATAACACAAGATCTATATGATTACTTACTACCTAAGAACCCTAGAACACCGGTTCTATATACCCTACCGAAAATACATAAGGATGCATTGCATCCCCCTGCACATCCCATGGTGTCCGCTTGCAGTGGATTGCTGGAACCACTCTCCAAATGGTTAGATTCTCTTTTCAAAGAAACAGTGATGAATCTGGGTACTTGTTTGAAAGATACACCCCAGCTGATTGCTGAATTAAGGAATGTGGTCCTTCCTGAGGGTCCAGTGGTTTTTATGTTGCGACGTCAAAAGCCTATACACAGTGATCCAACAGACATGGGGATTGAAGCTATGCGCCGACTATTGGTACAATCTAATGTTTATCGGGGACCACCTATTGAATTTGTTTTGGAACTATTGGAAATATTTGCATAAATTATTTCTGATTCGAATTACAATGGTTCCAACAAATAACGGGGACTTCCATGGGTGCGGCGGTAGCCCCAATGTATGCTAACTCCCCTTATGTACTCGTTTGAACAACAAGAAATTATCTCTAAATATGAAATTAAGATCGTATATTACAAGAGATTTATTGATGATGTGTTCATAATTCTGACACGGAGTTAGGGGCTCAGCAAATTGTGGAAGAAATCAACGGATTTCAGTAACAGTGGATTTCCTAGATTTACGGATCTATCGTGAGGGTAACTCAATTGAGTACACCCTATTCCAAAAACTGATGGATCGTAATACATTGTTACATATGGACAGCTCCCACCCGACGCACTTAAAACAGTCCTTACCCTACACACAGTTCCTAAGAGTTCTGAGGAACAACTCAAATGATGATAAAGCACATATGCAAATTCATGAAATGTGGTCCCGATTCAGGGCAAGAGGGTATCCCACACAGGTATTGCAACAAGCTCTGGAACGAAGTGGACGAGAACAAGAGAGTAGAAGAATTGTGCAACCTTTATTTTTTCTACAGCATATACACCAAGGTCCAACGATATCGGGCGTATTTTGAGGAAGAATTGGTCTATTTTGGCCACTGATGGCACTCTGCCAAAAATGTTTTGTGATTTTTCCACTGTTCAGTCATCGAAGATCACGCAATTTACAAGACCTTTTGGTTCACACTGATCCTATACAATCCTACACAAATGTGAACAGGGTTCAACATCCGGGCTGTTTCAGGTGCTTAGGGTGTGTGACATGCAGCCACATGATTTCAGGCACCTCATTTAACGACCCTCATACTGGGCGCAAATACAAGATTAAACATCGGATTACATGCACAACTGATCATGTGGTGTATAAAATTTCTTGTCCCTGTGGACTCTGCTACGTGGGGAAAACTGACACCACCCTAAGAGAAAGAATTAGGGGCCACCGTTCTTCCATATGTTTAGTTTATCGTGATGTATTCAGCGACAAACCAGTTGCACGCCATTTTTTGGAAATGGGTCATCAACTACCTATGATGAAATTCATTGCTATTGACCACGTACCTTCCCCCAGGAGGGGTGGAGATTGGGGTAATATGCTTTTAAGGATGGAGACACGTTGGATTAGAGAACTGGATACGTTATTTCCTCGCGGTCTGAATGAGAGATTTTCCTATCAAGCTTTCATATAAGTCATTTTCACTCCCTGATGTGATATAATCTTTTATAACTTTATCATTGTTTAGGCGTAAGGAGACTAGATTTTCCACAGTTTGGACAGTCCCCCCCAAACGGTTTACATTTCCTATTGTAGTATTTTAATAGAAAGGATTAGTCACAAACTCATAGTTAGGCCACTTTTAGGTCCACTACAATTGAATAGGATTTTTGATGTAATTCATAGCATTACAACGTAGACATGACCAGGGAGTTGTGGATTTATAATTTTAGGGAATAATAAGGCTCATTAGATTCTAGCGTACACATTCGTTAGCCTGTTTGGGACACATAGTCTCCTGATCGAGTAACATTGTTTCTACTGATTATTTTTATGTTTAACTGTATGGAGGAGCTCTTGTTCACAGAGGATTCTGGACAGTAAGGAGGTTATGTTGTACAAGATTTCTTTATAACCACAGAATAACACTTATAACTCCTCTTTGTTATAGATTGGGTGTTTTGAGCATTCGGTTGCTATGGTGATAGGTGGGTCACGGGGTCATTGCCGGTGCTCTGACGTCATTCTCATGGGACGGCGTCCGCTCGGCACAGGGGGGTAACGGCACTGTTAATTGGTGAGTATGTCTTATGTTATTTAAACGTTCTATGTATGTGTATTTTTTATATCCTGATGAAAGTCTGCGGACAGCGGACTGAAACGTCGATTCTTTAACCAATAAACCGAATTTATATGAAGACCGGGAGTGCCGCTTCTAGTATCCGTTATATATATATATATTTATTACACACACATAAAAAAAAAATGAAGTGAGGCGCACTCAGGGGCTACTGCTAAATAACAAACTTTATTAGGAAAATACTAAATTTACATAATCCGACGTGTCGGCTCGAACCGAGCCTTTATCAAGGTAAATTTACAATAATTCTAATCTAAAACCATTTATACAAAGGAAGTAATTAGTTGACCAAATTGTGATCCTGGAGAGTGCTGAACCCAGTGTACAGATATACAGTGGCAAGAAAAAGTATGTGAACCCTTTGGGATTATGTGGAGTTTTGCATGAATTGGTCATAAAATGTGCTCTGATCTTCATCTAAGTCACAACAATTTGAAAAACACAGTCTGCTTAAAATAATAGAACACAAACATTATATGTTTTCATGTTTTTATTGAACAGAACATGAAAACATTCACATTGCAGGGTGGAAAAAGTATGTGAACCTTTGGACTTAATAACTGGTTGACCCTCCTTCGGCAGCAATAACCTCAACCAAACGTTTCCTGTAGTTGCAGATCAGACCTGCACAACGATCTGGAGTAACTTTGGACCACTCCTCTTCACAAAACTGTTTCAGTGTAGCAATATTCTTGGGATGTCTGGTGTGAATCGCTCTCTTAAGGTCATGCCACAGCATTTCAATCGGGTTGAGGTCAGGACTCTGACTGGGTCACTCCAGAAGGCATAGTTTGTTTTGTTGAAGCCATTCTTTTGTTGAATTACTTGTATGCTTTGGGTCATTGTCCTGTTGCATCACCCATCCTCTGCGGAGCTTCAGTTGGCAGACAGATGGTCTTACGTTTTCCTGCAAAATGTCTTGATAAACTCTGGAATTCATTTCTCCATCAATGACAACAATCCGTCCAGGCCCTGAGGCAGCAAAGCAGCCCCAAACCATGATGCTCCCTCCGCCATGTTTTACAGTGGGGATAAGGTTTTGATGTTGGTGTGCTGTGCCTTTTTTTCTCCACACATAGTGTTGTGTGTTTTTTCCAAACAACTCAATTTTGGTTTCATCTGTCCACAGAATATTTTGCCAGTAGTGCTGTGGAACATCCAGGTGCTCTTTTGCAAACTTCAAGCGTGCTGCAATATTCTTTTTGGACAGCAATGGCTTCCTCCGTGGTGTCCTCCCATGTACTCCATTCTTGTTTAATGTTTTTCTTATTGTAGATGTGTCAACAAAAATGTTAGCATGTGCCAGAGTTTTCTGTAAGTCTTAAGCTGACACTTTAGGATTCTTCTTTACCTCATTAAGCATTCTGCGCTGTGCTCTTGCAGTCATCTTTACAGGACGACCATGCCTAGGGAGAGTAGCAACAGTGCTGAACTTTCTCCATTTGTAGACAGTCTGTCTTACCGTGGACACATGAACATCAAGGCTTTTGGAGATACTTTTGTAACCCTTTCCAGCTTCATGCAAGTCAACAATTCTTGATCGTAGGTCTTCTGAGAGCTCTTTTCTGCAAGGCATGGTTCACATCAGGCAGTGCTTCTTGAAACCAGTAAACCCAAAACTGGTGTGTGTTTTTAAAGGGCAGGACAGCTTTCAGCAACACATCCAATAATATCACACTGATTGGACTCAAGGTTGGCTCACACCTGGCTCCAATTAGCCCTTGGAGAAGTCATTAGGCTAGGGGTTCACATACTTTTTCCACCTTGCACTGTGAATGTTTACATGTTATGTTCAATAAACACATGAAAACATATAATGTTTGTGTTCTATTATTTTAAGCAGACTGTGTTTTTCAAATTGTTGTGACTTAGATGAAGATCAGAGCACATTTTATGACCAATTCATGCAAAACTCCACGTAATCCCTAAGGGTTCGCATACTTTTTCTTGCCACTGTATATATATATATATATATATATATATATATATATATATTATGCAGTTACAATGTGAAGAACAAGCTATTCCATGGTAGCGCCTTCTTCTCAAAATTAGCCTGAATTTAATTCCACAGTGCAGAGGAGGTGTGATCCACTGTGTCCTCTGGCTGCAAGCAATAGACAACTGGGACCAAATACCCATGTAATTCTGTTGCTCCTGCGCAAGCCCGCTCAAATGGAGATTGTGCAGGGTCGAAATTGGTTCCACAATGTCCTACAAGCTCCAGGAGCTGATAACTGCGGTGTCAATGAACAGCTAAGGCTAGGGTCAGACGAGCCTCTTCGGAGAGTGGAAGGAACATCCGTGAGAGTGGACGTTCCTTCCACTCGACGACCGTCTGGCCACCTCGCTGAGCGCACTTAGCGCTGCAAAGTGCAATCCTCCTATGGAGGATCGCGCTTTGCAGCCCCGTCAATGCACGTCCTAGCGCATCGACGGGGAGGCTTTGATAATGGAGGCTTGTTGGGCACTCATTTCGTGTCCACGCGCAAAAGCGTGTGACCGGCCCCGTTGCAGCGACACAATGCTGCGACGGATGCCGGTAGGCACGTCAGTGCGGGCACACATAGTGCGCTCGTCTGACGCCAGCCTTAAACAATTCCAGCTAGAGTCGCACCTACAGCTGCTTAGCTCGAATATATAACAATAAATAGCAAGATGCAAATTGAAAATGGCTCCAGCAGAATTTTTCCATTTGCAGCTGTCCATTAATGGCCTGGTTGGAAACTAGCCCTGAGTGCCAACTCAGATGTAACTCACTGAATCACTGAAAATGAATAACAGTAAGTAGTAATATCAGTATTTATTTTCTTTGCAGTCAGTTTTAGAGAAGTGCATAGTCTGTAAAGAGGAGAGTAAGTACTTACCAGCGGATGCTTGCTGGTGATGTCATCCTTGTTCTAAAATAAAAAGTGATATGACATAAATTAATCAAATCTTTCCACATGACATGATGCAACCTTATCATTCGTCTAGTTGTAGAACTAGAAGGCAAGTAGAACAGTATAACACCGACAACAAATGAGGGGTTTGTAAAGTTTAGGTTTTGTGCTGCTGAGGCGTTTGTACCAATGACTCTCAGATGCAGAATTAAGGAGGAGTATGGTGCGCATGGGCGTCCGCAGAAATTTTTCCAGGGGGGGCAAAATTTTAATGGCATCCATATTCTGCCCTTTTGACAATGTCCTGATGGGGACAGTTATAAAATAAAGCGTAGTAATACAGAAGCTGTGAAACATGATGCAAGTCCAATAGAAGAATAAAGGTGTAAGTGTCTGATCTGAGCGTTGCATTTTCTAATCTGTTAACGCCATTCAATGCATCACACGTCACACACCCAGGATCAACGCACTAAAGGGAGGGTCTGTAACTGGTGTTACCACAATGCTACCACAATGCTCTGCAGTAATACGGCGCTGTCTCCACTTGGGATGCATTTGCCATGCTGCAGCTGCAAACTCAGGTGAGGTGACACTACCGCAGATGAGTTACTGGAGTGCAGTAAGATCCTGCTTGGTGGTGGCATCTGCAGGGTGTCACCCGAGTCCATCTTGCACCCACTTTCCCTCGACCTGTTCACTGCAGACGCCCGCAGATAAGAGCTGGAGCTATACTCACAGTTCGCTTGTTCATACATCGCACAATGCACTATAATGTTGAATTCTGCGCTGCGGATCACTCTCTCTCCCCTGTCTGTCCTCAGCGAAGGCAGCGCCAGACCTGGTCAGGATGAGGCGAAACTGAAATGCGTGGCCATAGGACTAGAGATGAGACTTTTACCCAGCGTTTTCGATGACGTTACAAACCTATCAGGACCTTTTTTTTCTACCCTTAAAAAGACACCCACACACCCTGAACATATGGAGGAACCATTAAAAAGACACCCGCACACCCTGAATATATGGAGGAGCCCCTAAAAAGACACTCACACACCCTGAATATATGGAGGAGCACCTAAAAGCAGCCACACACCCTGAATATATGGAGGAACCCCTAAAAACACACCCACACACCCTGAATATATGGAGGAACCCCTAAAAAGACACACGCACACCCTGAATATATGGAGGAGCCCTTAAAAAGATACCCGCACACCCTAGATATATGGAGGAGCCCTTAAAAAGATACCTGCACACCCAGAATATATAGAGTAACCCCTAAAAATACACCTGCACACCCTGAATATATGGAGCAACCCCTAAAAAGACACATGCACACCCTGAATATATGGAGGAGCCCCTAAAATACACCCGCACACCCAGAATATATGGAGTAACCCCTAAAAATACACCCACACATCCTGAATATATGGAGGAACCCCTAAAAACACACCCACACACCCTGAATATATGGAGGAGCCCCTAAAAAAGACACCCACACACCCTGAATATATGGAGGAGTCCTTAAAAAGACACCCGCACACCCTGAATATATGGAGTAACCCTTAAAATACAGCCGCACACCCTGAATATATGGAGGAGCCCTTAAAAAGACACCCGCACACCCTGAATATATGGAGGAGCCCTTAAAAAGATACCCGCACACCCAGAATATATAGAGTAACCCCTAAAAATACACCCGCACACCCTGAATATATGGAGCAACCCCTAAAAAGACACCTGCACACCCTGAATATATGGAGGAGCCCTTAAAAAGACACCCGCACACCCAGAATATATGGAGTAACCCCTAAAATACACCCGCACACCCAGAATATATGGAGTAACCCCTAAAATACACCCGCACACCCAGAATATATGGAGTAACCCCTAAAAATACACCCACACATCCTGAATATATGGAGGAACCCCTAAAAACACACCCACACACCATGAATATATGGAGGAGCCTCTAAAAAGACACCCACATACCCTGAACACATGGAGCAACCCCTAAAAACACACCCACACACCCTGAATATATGGAGGAGCCCTTAAAAACACACCCGCACACCCTGAATATATGGAGGAGCCCTTAAAAAGACACCCGCACACCCTGGATATATGGAGGAGCCCTTAAAAAGATACCCGCACACCCAAAATATATAGAGTAACCCCTAAAAATATGGAGCAACCCCTAAAAAGACACCTGCACACCCTGAATATATGGAGGAGCCCCTAAAATACACCCGCACACCCCGAATATATGGAGTAACCCCTAAAATACCACACATCCTGAATATATGGAGGAACCCCTAAAAACACACCCACACACACGATGAATATATGGAGGAGCCTCTAAAAAGACACCCACACACCCTGAATATATGGAGGAGCCCATAAAAAAGACACCCACACACCCTGAATATATGGAGGAGTCCTTAAAAAGACACCCGCACACCCTGAATATATGGAGGAGCCCTTAGAAAGACACAAGCAGACCCTGAATATATGGAGGAGCCCTTAAAAAGATACCCGCACACCCAGAATATACGGAGCAACCCCTAAAAAGACACCTGCACACCCTGAATATATGGAGGAGCCCCTAAAAACACACCCGCACACCCTGAATATATGGAGCAACCCCTAAAAAGACACCTGCACACCCTGAATATATGGAGGAGCCCCTAAAAACACACCCGCACACCCTGAATATATGGAGGAGCCCTTAAAAAGATACCCGCACACCCAGAATATATAGAGTAACCCCTAAAAATACACCCGCACACCCTGAATATATGGAGCAACCCCTAAAAAGACACCTGCACACCCTGAATATATGGAGGAGCCCTTAAAAAGATACCCGCAAACCCAGAATATATAGAGTAACCCCTAAAAATACACCTGCACACCCTGAATATATGGAGCAACCCCTAAAAAGACACCTGAACACCCTGAATATATGGAGGAGCCCCTAAAAACACACCCGCACACCCTGAATATATGGAGCAACCCCTAAAAAGACACCTGCACACCCTGAATATATGGAGGAGCCCTTAAAAAGACACCCGCACACCCAGAATATATGGAGTAACCCCTAAAAATACACCTGCACACCCTGAATATATGGAGCAACCCCTAAAAAGACACCTGAACACCCTGAATATATGGAGGAGCCCCTAAAAACACACCCGCACACCCTGAATATATGGAGCAACCCCTAAAAAGACACCTGCACACCCTGAATATATGGAGGAGCCCTTAAAAAGACACCCGCACACCCAGAATATATGGAGTAACCCCTAAAAATACACCTGCACACCCTGAATATATGGAGGAGCCCTTAAAAAAAGAAAGTTTTTGTCCTGTCCCTAATTCTAGAATTACCCCAAACTCTAACATTATCCCTAAGGGTAACCCTAGCACTAGATTTAACTCCAAGATTAACCCCTAATGTTAAAACTAATCCATAGTCAAATACACCCACCCATCACCACCCCCCCAAAAAAACCAAAAATACAATAGCTTTTTGTTTAAAAAAAAAATCTTTATTCATTCTCACCATACACTGATCCAGGAGAGCTTCTCTGTCTCTCCTTGTTCCCGGCCAGCACCACATGCTGCAGTCACGTGACACCCTGCAGCCAGTCACGTGGTGGGAGAGGAGACGGGGAGGAGCCTGCAGCAAATCATCCTGTTACCAGCGATGAAAAGTGCTGCGGGCTGAGCTGTGAGTGATGGGAAGTTCCAGGGGGGCACATGCCCCCTTGCCCCATCCTGCGGACGCCCTTGATGGTGCGGTTTTTATTATTATTACAGCAAACTGCTAAATGACCGTTGCTCATTGAGAGGCAAACTACCAACTGACTCAGACAATGCAACGGTCACCAGACAATTTAAACACTGGCATATGATTGGTTAGGATATACATAGGCAAATATTACAAGGTTATTCACAAAGCACTGAAATTTCATCAAAATTTTAGTGCTTTGCACTTTGGTGATTTCATTTTGCTGAAACTATCTAGGGTCCCCATACAGGGTTATTCAAAAAGCACCGAAATTCCAGTGCTCTTTCATTCCCTACACTTCAGGGTCCGTGAATTCACTGCAGGGTCCCTCAAGTGCAGAGAAAATCCACTGACTGCATCTTAAAACCCGCCGATGCGAACGCAAAAACCACCTCAAAAAAATTGGAGTGATCCGAAAAAAGCTGAATGCACCTGATGATCTGCCGCAAAACCGCATCCAAAAAAGCTGATGATCTGCTGAACAGAGCGCCGACCAGTCGCTGGCAAAAGCCGACTAACGGGGTGAAAAAAAGAAACACAGCAACTTTTAAAAGCGGTTTGCAAAAAACAAACAACTACTGCACAAAGATGCATGGAATTAATAGAGAAGGTCTTATGAATAATAAAAAGGTCTGTTACAGAAAAAAAATCTGAAAAACATCCAGAAAACTGCCTAACAAGTCCTAAACAATAAATAAAGAGACTTTTTGCCGCAGATTAAAAGAATAAATGGTTTAATAAATACTTAATAAAAACAAGATTTTTTATTTTTTTTACATTGTAACCTATGGGATTCACCTGATTAAACCTGTCGAATGAAACCACCGAACATCAGGGCATGTCACTGACATTTTGGTGCTGTCCGGTGTTCCCTGAATAGATTAATCGTTACTTCTCTATGGGGATTTCACTGCTGCCAAAGATCACCGTACTATTTCGCTGGCAATTCGCCAATATTTGGCAAATTGACAGCTTTTTGAATAGCCCCAAAATTGCATCGTACGTGGAAAATTCTCTGTTCGGTGCAATTTTGGGAACAGTTTGGCTCTCTTTGAATAACCCTGATAGTGAGACAAAGATGGAGTCGCCAAAGCCTCATGAAAAAGTGGGAGAATGTTGCCAAAGAACACTAACCTTGGTGAAATCCACCGAACTGAAAAGAAAAAAAACAGAACTCTCCTATTCTACTTAAATCGAAGCCTATGAGATCCGCCTGTTTAAATCTTTCAAACTGAATCACCAAAAATCAGGGCATTTTCCTGAAACTTCGTTGCAGTTCAGCTTTCTCTCAATAGATTAATCATTACTTCTCTATGAGACAATTTCGCTGCCACCGGATATTGCCGAACTAGGGAAAACTAAGACCGTTTTTCCAGGGCCCAATTTATAACAAGGCTGAGTAGGCATGTGCCTATAAGCGAGAAGTGTTTGGTGCGTGTATAATTAAAACCCACCATCTCTGCCTCTCCTTGGCTGAAAAGCAGCAGGAGGGGCTTGGAGCTGCTCAGTAGAGCGGCCTTTTGGTACATGTTAGGTACTCACTCTGTAAAGAGGTGCCGTGAAGTGGCGAGTGAGCTTACGTTGCAATGGCCATTGAAACAAACAAAAACCTCAGTTTTGTTGTACATGGAACACATAGAAACGAGCGCAGATGACACCTTTTTTCCTTGTTATGTTTTATACATTAACTGGGCTGTTACTCCTGGCAGTTGCTGCCGCTCCGGGGAGTATGGGCGCGACGCCATTTTTTCTGTATTTATGTGCCTATAAGCGCCTGTCACAGGGGGCCGCCTTGCTCTAAAAAAAAAAAAAATTTACATACACATATACACACATACTGTGTGTAATTTTTTTATTTTTTTTACAATTTGCAATCATTTAGCCCACTGCATCTATGGAGCCCTAAGAGCTAGAGGAACATATGAGGTATCAGTAGAAAGGCCAGATTATGGCCTTTTCAGTGATACCAAACATAAATATTATTTTTCTCTTTTTTTCTAACGTAACACTATTATTCAGTTTACAATTATAAAGTGAACAGTGAAGCTGCTCTAACACACCTTCTCATTTCCCACACTGTCAGCAAGTGTAGAGCTGATTATGCAACACAAATCAACCATGACCATGGCACTGCAGTAAGGAGAGACAAGGGGACTTTGGAACCTGCATTTGAGAATGGAACCTGCATCTCAGAATTGTACACTGCACAAGGTTAAGTGAAATGTCATTGGAAAGGTCAGAGTCTGGTCTTTACAATCATAGAAAACATGACCATATAATGTGTAGAAATAAAATTTTAAAAAAGTAATGCAAAATTTATTTTTTTCTCTGTTCTATGGCAAAGGCAATATATGCTTTTACATATAAAACAAACAATGCCACTGCAATAACTCAACTAAGTCAACAGATTCTGACCCTTCTTTTGATTTGAGAGAGAAACTGGTTTACAATTCTTTTAAAAAGATTTTTCTAAATGACAGTTTAGTGATGAACTGCCCCAAAATTGCACTGTACAGTGAAATTCACCATTTGGTGCTTAGTGAA
The DNA here is from genome assembly GCA_009667805.1 of Leptobrachium leishanense. Lineage (NCBI taxonomy): Eukaryota > Metazoa > Chordata > Amphibia > Anura > Megophryidae > Leptobrachium > Leptobrachium leishanense. The sequence continues at coordinate 106,112,352 of CM019064.1, forward strand.
TAGCCCCTATGGTTTCAACCCCTTCACTTCAAAGTGATTTTCCAAAAAAATATTGTTGGGAACCAGTGGTTTCTTGAAAAATCATTTTTAAGTAATTATACAGTAAGAAATATTTGGCCATATTCCCAGTGTATTTCTTACTGTAATAACCTAATTGGCTAGTAGATGGAACACTCTACTGCCAAATTGAGGTACAGCCATTACAGCTGCAGCTCGAGGTTCCCTGCCGAATGTCCGATGTCAAGGCATTCTTCAGCCGATTTTACACAGTTTTAACTCTCTGGGGCACCTTCTGCAGTCCAAAAAGCAAATGAAATTTGATTTCAACAAACTATTTTAATTTGCTTTTGTTCTTCAGAGCTGCAGATCAAGATATCTCAATATCAGGCACCAGATGGTGCCTTTAAAGCCTGAGATATCGCGATCTCGGTAGTGAAGGGGTTAAGCAACGCTGAATACAAAGATTATTTAGCAAGTACAGCCTAATTTGTGAAGCATATAGACTATTTAAATTATGACTTCATTTTAGTAAGGGTGTTGACATTCAGTAGTTTTCTACTCTGTCACTTTTTACTGCACCATTAATTCAGTCCTTTTTGTGATAAAAGCAGCAGGAACTGTGTATAATGTGTGGCGGTGCACTAAATAAGTGGAAAGTCACAGGTGAACATGTACGTATCAAAAATGCCTTGTTCCTTAATTTCCAGCAAAGATAAAAAGACTTGTCCCTTAAGAGCTCAATATAATATTTTTTTTTATAAAATAGGGCAATAGCTTCACCTGCATTCATGTAAATAGATACACAAATATATAGTGAAAGAGACAGAACTTTTGACACCAACACAAACTCTGCCCCCTGTCAAGACCAAGTCCTACCTAACCCAATTGTAACGTGCAAAGGTTAAGCGTACAAGGGATTACAGCTCCAAGCCTCTGGACTTAATAACTCTACCCGCTCACAGGGCCCCACGTTATGCCAACCTAACCCTCTTAAACCGTACACCCTTACGAGTATATGCTGCCACCATAAAAGTAATCAGAGCACTTTCAAACCCCCCACTAACTGTATACCACCCCCCAATCCAGGAGCCCAACCATACACAGCTAATATATCTACCAAATGCAAATGTTAAATACTACGGTAACGATAAACCAAGAGATTCTATTCGCAAAGCATGAATTATCTAGAGCAGAGACAGTACTTGGTTTTAAAGTTTTAATGAAAAAAAAGATAAAAATACAAACTTTACACAGTGCAGTATCACATAAAAACAAGACATACAAAATATGTGAAAACGTGCAAATACAGTTCTTGAAATAAAAATGGGACTTACATAGAAAACCTAACTTGATTAGGCAATTTCCATGAGTATTCCAGATTTCAATTGTCCCAGAAGATTATTTGGATGTTACCCACTCCAAATCTTTGCCGAAATACCCAGGGTTTTTGGATGACCATTCTATACAAAGCAGCTTGCCCCTCACCCTCCTCCATATTTGGTTTCCTGATCAAGTTTCCATTCAGCCCCAGAGAGCAGATCAGATAAGAGGGTTGTAAATACAGAGATCTTGCCATGGAAACTCCTTTGCCAAGACAGGAGAAAAGCCCCCCCCCCCACAAATGCTTCATTTAAAATCTGACATACTGCACTGAGAACGATGCCCGTTTGTGACACCCCCCCCTCAAACAAACGCACATAAAAACACACAGTTCCCATGCAGAGGGACAATTACTAGCCTCCCAGAAGTGGGAAGAACCAGTAAACAACATCTATGGGCGCATTTAACAAGAGAACAGAAAATTGATGGGAAGTGGTGGAGTCTCTATGGCACAGAAGAAAACACAATGAACGCCAGCGCAGAGTGACTAAAACTTTCCATCGCTACAGCCCTATGACTGAAGTTAAATATACTGTATATATAAAAATACACATACATGTACACCATAGGCATTCACAAGGGCACACCAGGCACAAACTATTGTTGGATGAAGCAGTCCTCTTTCACCTCTTACATTGACATTGTAGAAGTCTGTTACCGGAATCCACCTGGCTCTTTCGGGAGAAGACCGGGCCGGCACGGACAAGGACTGACTGGACACGAGTCTCTTCAGGAGAGGCAAACTTTATTGTGACGTCACCACTCAGCCAGGATTGAATCGCTAAGACTGAGCCCGGATTACATTCAGACATGGGGTTTTATACCCCAAATACATAATTAGGTACATCCCAATTAGCCCACCCTACAGTGACACTATCCCACCCCACGTGGGTCCGTACCTCCCTTAACTGAATACAAAGACATTCCACACTTTGGTCATAAATTGGCAGCCTTCACGATATTTTGACAATTGAGAATTTAACACTTTTCTGGATCCTGTTTGTACCTTCCTCCTTAGGTCTTGTTTATTGTGTATACTAGATAAGGCCTAGTCTGGTTTTCACATCTCTCTTTGTTCAGGCCCTAGCTCTCTGACCTTGATGTAACTACTTTCTCATCCTGTCACTTCGTGCCAGCATCTGCCCGGATCTTGTTAATTTAATTGCTCTGCCTGTTAGTTTAAAACATTCCAAAGAATCTATGCAAGCTAAATCCTAATTGAGCTAATATTTGCTATCTACATTCACATGAACCAATATTCTGAACAAGATGGCCGCCTGGCTCAAGATGGCGGCCACCTTCTGGCCTGAGTCCCTTACAGTTCATGATGAAAAGCATAACAACTGACCTTATCTCTGATTACAGGAGTGTGATTTCTAATGAAAAAAAGTATTTTGTGCAAAATTTTCTAAACAAATGTTTTTTTTCTTAATAAATTGTGGGTGCACAGCCTAATCTAACAGCCTGTGCACGCTAGCTAGTGATATTCATCGGTGGTTCCCAACCGCGGTCCTCAAGTACCCCCAACAGGTCATGTTTTCCAGATAGCTGAAGCACAGCACAGGTGATATGATTTGCTGCTCAGTGATTTCAGGATTCAGTCTGCATTTCTCCAAGGCAATCCTCAAAACCTGACCTGTTAGAGGTACTAGAGGACAGCGGTTGGGAACCACTGATATACAGTGATGACAAAAAAACATATCAGACACATAGACACTGACATACACAAAAACACACATGAAGTGACAGATATTCATATAGACACTAAACAGAGACAAAATTGTTCACACACACGCACAACCTGAAACCTCCCCACAAGTAGGAGTGTGCTCATAAATAATAGTCGGCACTCAAGAACCCAGCTTGCGCTCCCATTCGTTTCCAATTGCTACCGAGCGGCTCCCTGCTCACCATTCATTTGGACTTATTTTGTTTCTGGAGAATTGGGAGACTTCATTGTTGTGTGAATCCGAGTACTTACAGATAGTGGCTCCCTATTTCTGATGCTGCTTTGGGCTTTTCTGCACAGAGACTAGCTGCAGCTACCATTAAGGAGTCAGACAAATACAATGGGGGGGGGGGCACAAGGGGAAACCAGGATGATGGGGGGGACGGGACGGTGCCCTACTGGTGTAAAATCACTAAATAGCAAAAAATGACAAAATTGCTTCAGCTGTCATTCTTCTTCAACTTATATTTACCAAGCTGACAGTATTTAGCTACAGCTCATATCTAACTCTCCACTTTGTGAACAGTCAAGTTATCATTCATGTTTTTCAGAGATAAACACAGAATCAGTTGGAATTAGTAGAATTTTACTTTTTTCTGAGTACCCAAATCTTAATAAGACAAGTATATTTTTGACGTAACAGCCAAACTATCTAAAACATCTGTTTCTCAGTCGTTTGTAAATAAACCCCTTCATCTAATAGATTTTCACATCACAGACACTACTTAAAAATCAAAGACTATCAGGGTTATTCAGAGAATGGTGAAAACCAGGAGAATGGCAGGAGAAGAGAACAATCTAGACCAAATAGCCGATTTGAAAAGTGAGACAAAATGAGAGATTTTTATTTTGACCTAGAATTTTCACTTCTCCAGTCATTCTCCTGAGTTTCACCTTTCTTTGAATAGACCTGTAAATATCATAAGTGTGATTAAATTGATGATATTAAAGCAGCTGGAAATAACAGCAACCTTGGTTTTGATGGCATAATAGTTTGCAAATAAGTCCTGGAACAATAAGCCTAGCAGTGTAAAACTAGACACAGAATTCAAATTGCCAAAATTGTCCAAAATGTGCTAAAATGGTTAACAATGAGATAATGTAAAGATAATTTAAAGTTACCAGTATAAATTCAATTACATTTAATAGAAAGAGTTAATTCAAGTTACAAATATCGTGGTAAGTTTACATACCTAGAAGGTTAAAGGCTTTCAGCGTTGCTCTTCTCCTCTTTGTTTGTTAGTATCAGATGACAAACCAGGGAAATCACTTCGCAGTCTCTTCGCTTGCATAACTACGTTTCTCAATGGCACATATTATATTCCTAGTCCTTCCCACGTGAATTAATTTGTTTTTTTGCATTACCACATGTGTTCTGAATTTCTCCGAAAATAGAAAGAGTAAGCTTGAATTTATTAACCCTATCCCAAATTAAATTATACTATTAAGTTATTGTTTATATTTCCAATTGTTCTTCAGCAGCAGAATGCGCACCACGTGTAAACTAACTTAACTACACCCCGTGGAAGCTTCATTTTTATGATCCACACATGCCTCTATTCTTAACGGCAAATAAGTTATGATCACGCTAGAGCAGTGGTCCCCAACCGTGGTCCTCAAGTCCCCCCAACAGGCCAGGTTTAAAGGATTGCCTTGGGGAAATGCAGACTGAATCCTACAATCACTGAGCAGCAAATCATATCACCTGTGCTGTGCTGCAGATATCTGGAAAACATGACCTGTTGGGAGTATTTGAGGACCACGGTTGATAACCACTGCGCTAGAGGGCCAGACGTTTCACTATGTGTTATATCATATAGGGCTGTTCAGAAACCATCGTTGTTTGTCATAGTTGCCACTACACCAAAAATTGCCATTTCTAAGAGAAATTCAAACAATGGCAGAGATTTATAGTATCAATGTTTCATTGATACCAACCCTTCTATACCTCACCAAGAATGAGCAAATAAGCTGTCATGCAGTGCTGTATTGCTGTGAAGCTCTGTGTTGTGCGGTGTGTGTATAGAGTTCCACAGCAATAAACATCACAGCAATATGCACTGCGTAACATCGCCACAGCAATAAACCTCACAGTAATGTGCACTGTGTAAGAGCGTGACAGCACCGCAGCAATAAACATTACAGCAATGTGCACTGTGTAACAGCACCGCAGCAATAAACCTCGCTGAAATGTGCACTGTGTAAGAACGTAGCAAAGCACTGCAGCAATAAACCTCACTGAAATGTGCACTGCGTAAGAGCATAATAAAGCACCGCACTGTGTGTAAGAGCGTAACAGACATGGGCAGACAGTTTATTAACCCCCTCCCAGCATATCAATTATTAAAGGCACAGTTTATTATTAACCCCTCCCAGGCCAGCATAAATTATTAATGGCACAATTAGTTTATTATTAACCCCTCCCAGCATAAATGATTAATGGCACAGTTTATTATTAACCCCTACCAGCAATAAATGATTAATGGCACGGTTTATTATTAACCCCTACCAGCAATAAATGATTAATGGCACAGTTTATTATTAACCCCTCCCAGGATAAATGATTAATGGCACAGTTTATTATTAACCCCTACCAGCAATAAATGATTAATGGCACAGTTTATTATTAACCCCTCCCAGCATAAATGATTAATGGCACAGTTTATTATTAACCCCTCCCAGCATAAATGATTAATGGCACAGTTTATTATTAACCCCTCCTAGCATAAATGATGGCAGTTTATTATTAACCCCTCCCAGCATAAATGATGGCAGTTTATTATTAACCCCTACCAGCATAAATGATGGCAGTTTATTATTAACCCCTCACAGCATAAATGATGGCAGTTTATTATTAACCAATCCCCAGCATAAATTATTAATGGCACAATTAGTTTAGTAATCCCCCCCGGCCCCCGGTCGCTCAAAAATCTTTGTATTCACTCTCAGCAGGCAGGCTCCTGAGGCTGGCTGGCTCCACACCGTACCACACCCTCCTTGTTTACCCGAACTCAGGCTCCGCTCTGCCGCTGCATGCCCTGCACGCATGGCACATCACTGGGAGGGGGCGTGTGGGAGTCCAGAGGAGGCAGGCACGCTGCTTACAGAGTGGCGTGCCACACGCCGCAGTGGCAGGGCCCCTATGGCGGACACCGGCAGGCAGCTGATCATTTGGATGATAATCAGAATGATTCAGCAGGACCTTAAAACCAGCGGCGGGGCCCACTCACTGTGCCGGGCCAAAACTGGGCCCCTACAACCCGCGGGCCCTTGGGCAGTGCCCGAGAGCCCGACGGGTCAGTCGCCCCTGGGGGTTCACTAAGGAGCTCTATTTCAGAGGCTGTGAGGGTGTCACTGTCAGCGAGAGTGTCACCCTCAGAGGCAGCCAGGATTTCATATGCCTCCTCCGGTGAATATAAGGGGGGACATTTTTATAGGGACCTTATGTTGTAACTAAACTGTTAAATTAAAGGGATACTATAGTGTTAAGTGGGAGTTGGGTGAACTGATGGGGTCACATACACTCCTAAAATATATAATATCTAATCCCTGTAATATTTTAGAACAGCAAAGCTAAGCACTCTCGGTCCTGGCAGTGGACAGTACTTCTACGTATTTCCAAAACACAAGGTCAGAATATTGCTAGGGGGGGTCGTATGCCAATGCGTGTACTCAGAAATGCCAGGGGGTCGTATGCCAATGTGGGTAGTCAGAAATGCTAGGGGGTCATATACCAGTGGCGTACCTGATCAGGGAGAGCCCTGTTCTGACCAGTGGAAAGACCTAGTGCCACACCGATGAGGTCCGCCCAGCCTCAAAGTAACAGAAGAAAGACAGCAACATAGGCCACAAAATCCAAAGGGAAATGTTTATTGACGAAGTGCAGTAGAAAAGTGTGACGTTTCGGTCTGAAACTTCGCAATTTTCTACTGCACTTCCTACTGCACTTTTGTACCTATGTTGTATGCCATGAATCTTTCTCCTCAGATCACAGTGAGGAAGAGAAGAAAGGGGCAGAGACAATGTCTCATCCAATGTTACAATCATTGGCAGAGATATTGTGACAGTTGCAGCGGTGACAGCTTGTCACCGCTGCCACGTCACTAAGATCGCCTGATTGGCTGCCAGGAGACTGCCTAGTTGTCAGACAGACCCCCCAGCTGGCGATCGGCATTGTGGGATGGGAGGTGGGCCGTTTGCAGGCCACCGAGAGAACAAATGACGAAGTACGAGCTATGCCATCCTGGTGCGATAAAGCCCATGCGATGCAGGACGACATAGCACGCCCTGCGTCAAGAACAGGTTAAGGGATCCCCTTCTCCCTATACATACAGGTCTATTCACTAAAGGTGAAACCCAGGAGTACTGTCAGGAGAAGTGAAAATTCGAGGTCAAAATAACTAATCCAGAAAAATTATCCCATTTATCTCACTTTCCAAATCAACTATTTGGTCTAGATTGTTCTCTTCTTCTGCCAATTCTCCTGAGTTTCACATTCAGTGAATAGACCTGATAGTCTCACCTAATGGTTGAGTTTGCTCATGGCTTTTAATTAATTAATTTAATTAATTTTGATTGTCAAGAGACTAAAAGTGCAGCAATAAATGCTTACACTTGGAAAATACATGTAGCGCTGGTTTAAATCCTGCCGCTGTAGTTACTTGTTTCTGGCCACCAGGGGGAGACGAACGCAATGTAAACTGATACTGGACACTTTCGGACTATGTTTTCCAGCATGCTTTGGGGCAGGAACAGGAAGTGGGTGGGGAGAACCAAGAGACATCCGCAACCTCGTGCAGAGGAGAGCCAGTGCGCGCCAAGGGGTGATTAGAGCAAGACGCACGGGAGACAAGGAGCGATCGTGACCAGGCCGGAGCGCAGGTGCTGCTTTGCGGAGCTGGAGATCGGCTCAAATCACTTGCCAGAAGACGTATTAACCTATCGGTGAGAAGTTTAAAAGATACAGAACTGCAGAAGGACCCTGAGTTAGGAGACCGCGATGATCTAACGGGAGTGCAGGCGGTGAGCTGAGCATCTTGTGGCAGAAACGGACAAGCAAGACAAGCGGATCCGGTGGCACAGAGTCCCAGTCAAGTCAAGCAGAAAGACGTCCTGGGGCGAGCAGAGCGCAGAGTATCTGGCGGATGGGTGAGAGGCCTTCCCGGCCACAGTGAAAATAATAAAGCACGCTGCAGTTTGTCTAAACCTACAGGGCCCCAACGTGACTAGTCGAAGACACATTGAAATCATTCACTGGCCAGTTGAATCTAGTACCCGGGTACCAACACACGCATACACGTACACCTTCTTGGGACACAACCTGTACGGGACTCACATTTCAGCAACGAAGGGGTTAAAATTCCTTTTTCTTTTCCGCTGCGCGTTTCTCGCATTACGAATTTCTGTAAATATATATGTATACTGTGCTGCTCTATATATGCCAGTTTATTTGAGATCAGTAAACTATATAAGTTATAAAATCCACAACAGTGCTGGTGTATATTTATTCCCTAGTGCGGGGAGACTGACCCGAGGTTTAAATTCAGCGGCTCCTCCAGGAGTGAGCGCTACATACATATCAGTATAATTGGATGAATAATGTTAGGGAGGAAGTGGGGCACAGGGGACTATTCAGATGGAGACTGGGGTTACGTTAAGGACAGGAGAGGCTGGCCTGAACTGCAGACCACCCACTTTTATATTACTCTTCCCCCTCCCTCCATGCTCAAACTCCCTATATTTCCTCCTGCTAATACTTTGAAAGTCTAAATAAGGGAACAGCCACCCATCTACACATTTATTTTTTACTCTAATGCTACAGCCCATGATGTTGGGGGGCTGTAGGTGGGTACTTGAAATCAGCAGTTTTATCATAGTGTCATAACACTCTAAAACAGTGTAGCGCTCACTCCCGGAGGAGCCGCTGAAAATGAACCACGGGTCAGTCTCCCCGCACTAGGGAATAAATATACTCCAACACGCTGGACAGTTTTACAATTTAAAAGGTTTACTAAATGGTTTGCAGCTCTTAAGACACGGTATATGCAGGAAGATTTATAGTACTTTCGTAACACGATAAACGCGTAGCGGTAAAAGAAACGAAAACACGAGGGCTTCGTATTTTCGGAAAAAAACCCCGACCGAGCAGAAAATTAAAAGATACGAAATTCGAGGAAAAACCGCGTAGCGGGACACAATAAAATACACAGTTCTCGTATCACGGTGAACGCGCAGCGGGAACAAAAAGAGGAAAAATGTTCGGAATGTAACTTTAACTTTGCCCCCTTGTCCCGGTTCGGAAAAGGAAAATGAGTCCTGCACAGGTTAAGTCCCAGAACATGAGGTGATATGTATTTGTGTGTGTAGGGTACCCGGGTACTTCTGAACTGGCCAGTGAGTTTACTTTAGCGATGTCTTCGACTAGTCAGTTGGGGCCCTGTGGGTTTTAGAAAGAAACAGCAGCGTACGCTCTTATTTAAACACGGCCTTGGGGCCTCTCACCCATCCAGCGCAAGCTTGAGATTCGGCTGGCCCAGGACGCCTCTCCGCTCGATGTTGCCGGGGGATGCCGACCACCGGATCTGTTGTCTGGCCCTCTGTCTGTCAGCCGCGACTCATCCAGCTTACCGCCTGCTCCCCGCTTCGATCGACCGCGGTACTCCTCACTCCTGGGGTCTTCTCTCCTTCAGCTGCACTTGAATAGCATAGAGGGTGAGGTCTGTGTCCCGCAAGCTGAGTGAGCCAATCCTGAAGGCCCCGATCCACTCTGTCTGCGCTCCGGCCTATCTTTGGTCTCTCTCTTTACTTTGTGCATCCACTCTCCTTGACTCCCTGGCGCGCTCTCCCTGTTCTCCACGAGGTGCAGGATGTACAGCTCTCCACAAACCCACCCACTTCCTGTTTCTTCGCAAAGCATGCATGGACATGTAGTTCAAGTGTCCAGGGTCTTTAATCGTGATAGTCTCCATCTTGTGGCCAAAAATGGGTACTGCCACAGTAAACTTTAACACATCGCTACACTCTCCCCCTCCTAGAACTCTTGGGTCTCTCCAAGGAGGTACAACAGTTACATTATCTTTTTACAATTTGCACACAGTTTATACAGCATACATGCAGTGGGTTAGAAACACTTTCTCAAGCTGATTCATGTTCTGGGCTACCTCAGCTAACAAAGCAGACACTTCGGGCAATCTCTGCACAGTGGTGATGGCCTCTTCAGTGCTATGTCCGGGTGAGTCATAGGTAAGACGCTGGGGCGGCCGAATAGAGCGTTTTTGTTCAGGCTCCCTCCGTTCCTCTTCAGGTGGAAGTACTATGGGCGTTGGCTCAATTTCTCTTTCTATCACTGGAGCAGACGTTTCTTCAGAGTATGATCCCTCCAGTGAAGGCATAGAACCGTAATCACCTGAATAAGCTTCCGGAGCTACCGGGATCCCCACAGCCTCAGGGGCTTCCCACTGAAATTCAAGCGGCTCAGAGATATCAACAGTCTCAGGGACTTCCAACAAGAATTCAGGAGCCTCAGGCCTCAAATTACTCTCCCATCGTTCCGGAACTGAGGTAATCTCTTCAGGCTCCGGTGAACGTATCCAGTCCAGACAGAAACTTTCTTCCTCACTGTCCCTTTCGCTCTCTTCGACAGCCCGAGTCTGTTGAGACCGAGTAACAGGAGGTAAACATGGAACAGGCGGATTCGGCGGAGGGTCAACTACCCGAGTCTGTTGAGACCGAGTAACAGGAGGTAAACGTGGAACAGGCAGATTCGGCGGAGGGAGTTCATCCCCAACTGGTATCCTCACAGCCTCTCTCAAAGGTAACAAATGATTTCGGTGCCAGTTCTTAAGAGGCCCAGCCTTTCCATCTGGGCGGATTTGATACACCGGCAGACCCGGCAGTTGCTTGCAGACAATGTAAACCTGGGAACTCCATCTATCCGCCAACTTGTGTCTTGCAGCAGCACCCAAATTCTTCAACAGGACCCTATCACCGGGTTGTAGATCTTGTATTCGAACTTTCAGATCATAGTTCTTCTTGTTCCTTTGCTCCCTGTTACCTGACGTCAAACGAGCCTGTTCAAACGCAGAAGCCAGATTCTTCCGAAGTCTATCCACATAGTTTTTATGAGAAGCTACCGACGTCTGGTCTAAAGATAACCCAAATGCCAAATCAACCGGCAGTCGAGCTTCTCTTCCGAACATAAGACGGTACGGTGAATATCCAGTGGCATCACTCTCCGTACTGTTATATGCATGCACCAGAGTAGCTATGTGACGACTCCAACTCTGCTTCTCCACATTAGACAAGGTCCCCAGCATATTTAGCAGCGTGCGATTAAACCTTTCAGGCTGAGCATCACCTTGAGGGTGGTATGGCGTAGTTCGAGTCTTTTGAATTCCCAACAACTCCAGCAATTGCCCGACCAATCTACTTTCAAAGTCTCTTCCCTGATCAGAGTGTATTCTTCTTGGCAGGCCGTAATGAACAAAGAACTTTTCCATCAGCACCTTCGCCACTGTCGGAGCGCGTTGGTCTTTGGTAGAAAAAGCTTGGGCATAACGGGTAAAGTGATCAGTCACTATCAGAATGTTCCCTTGCCCACTAGCATCCGGCTCTAAGCACAGGAAGTCAATGCACACCAAATCCATGGGTCCCTGACTCTGTAGATGGCTCATTGGAGCAGCTCGGGTTGGTAGAGTTTTCCTCTGAATGCACCTCAGACAGGAATGGCAATAACTCTCAACTTCAGCCCTCATGCAAGGCCAATAAAACCTATCTCGCACCAACTTAAAAGTTCTCTCCGCACCCAAATGTCCATGCTCATCATGTAATGATTGCAACACACTCTCCCTGTGTTTAGTGGGGAGAAATAACTGTTGAATCTCTTCGGAATTGGTCGAGGGGCCCCTTCGGTAGACCACCCCATCCAACATCTTCAACCGCTCCCACTCTTTGTAAACCAATCTGGCTCCATCCGGGGAATTGGTTAACAGAATCTCTCGCTGGTTTGTAGTCAGGGCCTTTATGGTCAATGCAATCAAAGGGTCTCTAGCTTGATCCGCTTTCAAATCCTGCTTGGAAAAGGTAGGTAGATTTTCATCCCTCAATTGCGTAGGGTTACAGTAGAACTCAGGAACAGCCGCGGCCATGACTCCTATGGCCTCCGCTTCAACTCCTCCCTTGACCCGGCGTTCTGTTCCTTGACACAAAGCTTGCACCCCGTCTGGAGTTACCTGAGTCCATTCTGTAGTGTAGGGTCTTCTCGACAGAGCATCAGCATCTCGATTGTTCACCCCAGGGCGATACTTCAGGCTGAACCGAAACCCTGACAGAGCGGCCAACCACCGATATCCGTTGCGTCCAGTTTCGCAGTAGTAAGAATATAGGTGAGAGGATTATTATCCGTCTTGATCACGAACTCAGCTCCATACAGATAGTCTTTCAACTTGTCCACCACTGCCCACTTCAAGGCTAGGAACTCCAGTTTGTGAGTAGGATAGTTCTTCTCAGAAGGCGCAAGGCTCCGGCTCACATACGCCACAGGCCTCAGCAATCCATCATACTCCTGATATAGGACTCCTCCAGACCTTCTCGGCTGGCATCCACATGTAGTTCATACGGCTTGTGAGGGTCCGCATAGGCCAGAACAGGAGCTCGGGTTAGATTCTCTTTCAGCTTCACAAACGCACCTTCACATTGACTAGTCCATTCAACCCCTCCGCTCCAGGACCAAGGAAAGCTAAAGAGTCCATACTCTTTAGCTTTCCTTGGTCCTGGAGCGGAGGGGTTTCGGTCAGAGACCTTACAGCCTTCTTCGGTGGTTTCTTTCTGTAGGAGTTTGTTCAGCGGCTGAGCTATCTTTGCAAATCCTCCCACAAATCTTCGATAGTATGAGCAGAATCCCAAGAAAGATCTAAGTTCAGTGACGTTTCGAGGTCTAGGCCAAGAAGCTACGGCCTCCAACTTCCGAGGATCTGTCGAAACACCTTCTGCCGAGACTACGTGTCCCAGATATGTGACTGAGGGTAAACAGAACTGGCATTTCTCCAGAGACAATTTCAACCCTCTTCATGGAGCCTCTTCAAGACCTTCTCCAAACGTTGCTCATGCTCCTCCAGAGTCTTCCCGAACACAATTATGTCATCCAGGTACACTAACACTTCGATTAGATTCATATCCCCGACTGTCTTCTCCATCAACCGTTGAAACGTGGCTGGAGCTCCCGTCAGACCTTGAGGCATTCTATTGAACTCAAAGAACCCCAGTGGACAAATGAACGCAGTTTTCTCTTTGTCTTCAGGGTGCATCGGTATCTGATGATATCCGCTTCGAAGGTCTAGTACACTGAACCACTTTGCTCCAGACAAACACTGTAAGGCATCTTCAATCCGAGGAGTGGCGTATTGGTCGGGGATGGTTCTTCGGTTCAGGGTGCGATAGTCTATGCACAAGCGGACAGAACCATTCTTCTTCCGGACCAGCACTATTGGAGATGCATATGGGCTCCTGGACTCTTGAATCACATTGGTTCTCTGCAACTCATTTAGCTGTTCTCGCAGATCATCCAAGTCTCCCAGCGGTACTCGCCTTGACCTTTCACGAAACGGCTTGTCTTCTTGCAACCGAATGCGGTGTTCCGTACTCTTAGCCAGGCCCACATCGAACTCATCTTTCGAGAATAATTCTTTCCACTTTAGAACTTGAGACTGAAGACGTTTCTTCCACTCAGGTGAGATGGGGGCGTCTTTAGGGTAGAATCTTTCATCCGAAATCTCTTTATCCACTCCCCCTCCTAAATCAGTGGAGAGGGGTGTAGCAGACTCTACTTGCCCGATAGGCATTCGTGCTTTAAGGACTACTGGAGAATCTGTCACATTGCACACACTGACCGAGACTCTTCCTCGTGTTCTCTTCAAGGCTTTTGTGGAGATTATTTCAGGAATTACTTCGACTCCGATTTCACTCCCATGACTGACATCGGTTCCCAGCACCACATAGGGGCCTGGTTGCGATCCGTTCAACTTGACTGAAACCCGGAAGCTCGCTACTTCTCCTGCTTGCAGAACCTTCTCTGTCCCACCCAGTCTCCACAGTCTTCCCACCTCAGCAGGTGCTTTCCGTTCTTCAACCATCCTCTGATAGACCGGTCGCAACATGGGGTGCACTCCTTGAGTTGACCCTTCTTCCACTACAATAGGTGTCTGGATCCATATTTAACCCTTTAGATGCGGTTTTTCCAGAGACTGAATCCCGGAAACGAGCCCCCACGTGTAGCGCTCACTCCCGGAGGAGCCGCTGAAAATGAACCACGGGTCAGTCTCCCCGCACTAGGGAATAAATATACTCCAACACGCTGGACAGTTTTACAATTTAAAAGGTTTACTAAATGGTTTGCAGCTCTTAAGACACGGTATATGCAGGAAGATTTACAGTACTTTCGTAACACGATAAACGCGTAGCGGTAAAAGAAACGAAAACACGAGGGCTTCGTATTTTCGGAAAAAAACCCCGACCGAGCAGAAAATTAAAAGATACGAAATTCGAGGAAAAACCGCTTAGCGGGACACAATAAAATACACAGTTCTCGTATCACGGTGAACGCGCAGCGGGAACAAAAAGAGGAAAAATGTTCGGAATGTAACTTTAACTTTGCCCCCTTGTCCCGGTTCGGAAAAGGAAAATGAGTCCTGCACAGGTTAAGTCCCAGAACATGAGGTGATATGTATTTGTGTGTGTAGGGTACCCGGATACTTCTGAACTGGCCAGTGAGTTTACTTTAGCGATGTCTTCGACTAGTCAGTTGGGGCCCTGTGGGTTTTAGAAAGAAACAGCAGCGTACGCTCTTATTTAAACACGGCCTTGGGGCCTCTCACCCATCCAGCGCAAGCTTGAGATTCGGCTGGCCCAGGACGCCTCTCCGCTCGATGTTGCCGGGGGATGCCGACCACCGGATCTGTTGTCTGGCCCTCTGTCTGTCAGCCGCGACTCATCCAGCTTACCGCCTGCTCCCCGCTTCGATCGACCGCGGTACTCCTCACTCCTGGGGTCTTCTCTCCTTCAGCTGCACTTGAATAGCATAGAGGGTGAGGTCTGTGTCCCGCAAGCTGAGTGAGCCAATCCTGAAGGCCCCGATCCACTCTGTCTGCGCTCCGGCCTATCTTTGGTCTCTCTCTTTACTTTGTGCATCCACTCTCCTTGACTCCCTGGCGCGCTCTCCCTGTTCTCCACGAGGTGCAGGATGTACAGCTCTCCACAAACCCACCCACTTCCTGTTTCTTCGCAAAGCATGCATGGACATGTAGTTCAAGTGTCCAGGGTCTTTAATCGTGATAGTCTCCATCTTGTGGCCAAAAATGGGTACTGCCACAGTAAACTTTAACACATCGCTACAACAGATTTTAAAGTACTGTATATGATAGACAATACGCAATGCATGTGCAATAGAGAGGTTTGTATTTTCTTCTCCAGAGCTTTCATGCATGACACATGCAGGCCCGTCTTTAATATTGATTGGACCCTGGGCAAACATTTTCTTGGGCCCCCCAAAAGTCCGCCCACCGCATGATTTTTCTCTCCACCCCCAACATCCAAAAAAACTCCAAAACAAATACATCATGGACTTACAGTCAGGTCCAGAAATATTGGGACGTCGACACAATTCTAACATCTTTGGCTCTATACACCACCACAATGGAGTTGGAATGAAACAAACACAATGTGCTTTAACTGCAGACTGTCAGCTTTAATTTGAGGGTATGTACATCCAACTCAGGTGAACGGTGTAGGACTTACAGCAGTTTGCAGATGTGCCTCCCACTTGTTAAGGGACCAAAAGTAATGGGACAGAATAATAATCATAAATCAAACTTTCCCTTCTTAATACTTGGTTGCAAATCCTTTGCAGTCAATCACAGCCTGAAGTCTGGAATGCATAGACATCACCAGATGGGTTTCATCCCTGGTTATGCTCTGCCAGGCCTCTACTGCAACTGTCTTCAGTTCCTGCTTGTTCTTGGGGCATTTTCCCTTCAGTTTTATCTTCAGCAAGTGAAATGCATGCTCAATGGGATTCAGGTCAGGTGATTGACTTGACCATTGCATAACATTCCACTTCTGTCCCTTCAAAAACTCTTTGGTTGCTTTTGCAGTATGCTTTGGGTCATTGTCCATCTGCACTGTGAAGCGCCGTCCAATGAGTTCTGCAGCATTTGACTGAATGTGAGCAGATAATATTGCCCAAAACAGAAATCATCCTGCTGCTTTTGTCAGCAGTCACATCATCAATAAATACATGAGAACCAGTTCCATTGGCAGCCATACATGCTCACGCCATGACACTACCACCACCATGCTTCACTGATGAGGTGGTATTCTTAGGATCATGAGCAGTTCCTTTCCTTCTCCATACTCTTCTCTTCCCATCACTCTGGTACAAGTTGATCTTGGTCTCATCTGTCCATAGGATCTTGTTCCAGAACTGTGAAGGCTTTGTTAGGTGTTGTTTGGCAAACTCTAATCTGGCCTTCCTGTTTTTGAGGCTCACCAATGGTTTGCATCTTGTGGTGAACCCTCTGTATTCACTCTGGTGAAGTCTTCTCTTGATTGTTGACTTTGACATACGTACACCTACCTCCTGGAGAGTGCTCTTGATCTGGCCAACTGTTGTGAAGGGTGTTTTCTTCACCAGGGAAAGAATTCTTCGGTCATCCACCACTGTTGTTTTCCGTGGTCTCCCGGGTCTTTTAGTGTTGCTAGGCTCACCGGTGCGTTCCTTCTTTTTGAGAATGTTCCAAACAGTTGTTTTGGCCACACCTAATGTTCTTGCTATCTCTCTGATGGGTTTGTTTTGTTTCTTCAGCCTAATGATGGCTTGCTTCACTGATAGTGACAGCTCTTTGGATCTCATCTTGAAAGTTAACAGCAACAGATTCCAAATGCAAATAGCACACTTGAAATGAACTCTGGGCCTTTTATCTGCACATTGTAATTGGGGTAATGAGGGAATATCACACACCTGGCCATGGAACAGCTGAGAAGCCAATTGTCCCATTACTTTTGGTCCCTTAACAAGTGGGAGGCACATCTGCAAACTGCTGTAAGTCCTACACCGTTCACCTGAGTTGGATGTACATACCCTCAAATTAAAGCTGACAGTCTGCAGTTAAAGCACATTGTGTTTGTTTCATTCCATCTTCATTGTGGTGGTGTATAGAGCCAAAGATGTTAGAATTGTGTCGATGTCCCAATATTTATGGACCTGACTGTATATATTATAAGTCTTATATATATTTACACACATACTATATACATAAACACATAATGTATAGACTGGACTGGACAAAAAGGAAATTCGGCATAACGCATAGCTTTTTCTTTTTACAGTAAGAGCAATAAAGCTGTGGAATTCTCTGCCTGTTGAGGTGGTTGGGTCAGAGTCTGTACAGACTTTCAAACAATGACAGTAATGTGCAGTAGACATGTGCACAGCACAAAATTTCGTTTTGAACTAAAAGATTAGTACTAAAATGCAATTTATTTAGTTGCTAAAGAAATTCGTTTTCAGTTCTTTAGTATGAAAACTAATTTCATTCATCCGAAAACCAGTGGATACAATTACTATTGTAGTGGCTCCTCAGAGGGCTGAGATTGCTGCTTGTTACAGTATCTCTCACTCTCAGCACAATGTGGGCCATATTACATAGTTGGTGCTAACTTAACCAGAGCTGTTGTAAACTTCCCAGAGCCTTTATAGCCTATGGAGGTTTTCAGTTTACAACAGCTCTGGTTAAGTTAGCACCAATATTGTAATACTGCCCCGTGTCAGGCAAAGCTGTTACAGTAACTGACTGCTGCTCATCACAGCGCTCAGAGTTTCAGTAAAACGAGTAAATAATATTTTTATATATAAGAGGTTAGAACAATATTATTTCCTTGTTTTACTGAAACTCTGAGCGCTGTTACAGTCAGTTACTGTAACAACTGAGCCTGATACATTCACGGTTATTCAGAGAGCGTGAAAAGCAGGAGAATGACTGGAGAATGAAAAATTCTAGTCAAAATAGCCGATTTGGAAAGTGAGATGAAAGGGAGAATTTTTCTGGTTTGGCTATCTTGACCTAGAATTTTTCATTCTCCAGTCATTCTCCTGCTTTTCACGCTCTCTGAATAACCCTGATTGCACTGAGAGATAATTTAACATGCAGCCGATCTCAGCGCTCACAGCCACTGGATTTAAAGGGCTAAAAAATAAAAAGGCTCCTCTGTATAATGTTTAGAACATCCTCCTGCATTAATTAATACCCCTCTCTGTATAATACATAGAACATTCTCCTGAATTAATTAATGTCCCTCTCTGTATAGAACATCCTCCTGCATTAATTAATGCCCCTCTCTGTATAGAACATCCTACTGCATTGGCATGTGGAGGGTGCAGAACTTCGGATGTTGCGATGTTGCGCTCTTCATTGCTGGTCTCCTTCACTCATCAATGTAATATCACAAAAAGGACTGAAACTAAAATGTAGTGCATTTTATTTTAGTTTCTTTCGTTTTTGTACTGAGCAGTTTCGTTTCTCTTGAGTCATATGAAAACTAAATTATCCCAAAATTCGGACTAAATCGTTTTAGTACTAAAACGAATGCACATGTCTAATGTGCAGTGTGTATGAATGTATCACAGAGCTCCACAGCAATAAAACTCACAGTAGTGTGCGGTGTGTATGAGCGTATCACAGAGCTCCACAGCAATACAACTGAACAAAATTATATATTATAATAATTATATCATTACTAACTTTGAGAATTAATAGATCTCATTAAACAGAAGTATCTGTAAAACAGTTTAATCTTTATTAAATTGTAGAATACAAATTACACCACACTGGTCCTTATGCCTGCTGTCCTTTTCATTCTACATTTAATTTCGTCATAATTTAGGTATGAATGGCATATTCTAGAGATCCAATAGTTCTCAAATTTAGTCTTTATTCCTTGGATTACACATATTATTGTGGTGCCATTAACTATAGATTAACATTTCAAATTTCTAGGCTTTTTGGAGGTTCACTGCTTTTTAGTCTTAATTATATTGTTAAAATAAAATTTAAGTTTGAAAATATATATTATTTTAATCATACTAAAATGATTATTAAACGTTTTTAAAATAATGAGAATATATTTAAATATTAATATATTAAATTATATTTAAATAATTTTGAAATGTCGAAAAAAATGCATGTAAATCCATGTTTGCCCATTCCATGCACACTGTGAGAGCTTTAGGTAAGAACCTGCATCTAAATTATAAAACAATAAGGGCTGGCGTGTCCATCGCCAAAACCCTACTGCGCATGCGCTCGCAACCTGCGGCGGTTGGCTGCACGCGCATCCAACGGCCGCGACACGCGCACAGCCGGCGTGCGAGAGGGACAAAACAAATCCGATCCATTGGAGAGGCGCACAGCACAGCGCCTCTCCAATGGATCGGATTTGTTTTCTGCATCTCCTCCTTGCCGGCCTCCGTCTCCTCCGTGCCCGGCCTCCATCTCCTCCGCACCCGGCCACCATCTCCTCCGTGCCCGGCCTCCATCTCCTCCGTGCCCGGCCTCCATCTCCTCCGCGCCCGGCCTCCATCTCCTCCACGCCCGGCCACCATCTCCTCCGCGCCCAGCCACCATCTCCTCCGTGCCCGGCCTGCCATATTACCAGTCTGCCATGCACAATTCCAGTCTGCCATGCATATTACCAGTCTGCCATGCACAATTCCAGTCTGCCATGCACAATTCCAGTCTGCCATGCATATTACCAGTCTGCCATGCATATTACCAGTCTGCCATGCACATTACCAGTCTGCCATGCACAATTCCAGTCTGCCATGCACAATTCCAGTCTGCCATGCATATTACCAGTCTGCCATGCACAATTCCAGTCTGCCATGCATATTACCAGTCTGCCATGCACAATACCAGTCTGCCATGCACATTACCAGTCTGCCATGCACAATTCCAGTCTGCCATGCACAATTCCAGTCTGCCATGCATATTACCAGTCTGCCATGCACAATTCCAGTCTGCCATGCATATTACCAGTCTGCCATGCACAATACCAGTCTGCCATGCATATTACCAGTCTGCCATGCACAATACCAGTCTGCCATGCATATTACCAGTTCCCAGCCATATTACCAGTCTGCCATGCACAATTCCAGTCTGCCATGCATATTACCAGTCTGCCATGCACAATACCAGTCTGCCATGCATATTACCAGTCTGCCATGCACAATACCAGTCTGCCATGCATATTACCAGTTCCCAGCCATATTACCAGTCTGCCATGCACAATACCAGTCTGCCATGCACAATACCAGTCTGCCATGCACAATACCAGTCTGCCAGCCACATTACCAGTTCGCCAGCCACATTACCAGTTCACCAGCCATATTACCAGTTCGCCAGCCATATTACCAGTCTGCCAGCCATATTACCAGTCTGCCATGCACAATGCCAGTCTGTCAGCCATAATTCCAGTCTGCCATTCATAATACCAGTGTGCCTAAATACCAGCCTGCCATGCCATGCATACCACGTTCCATTAAATATACGCATAATGTATACGCTACAAAAAAAATGCCCGCCCAAGCCCAACACAATCTAAGGGGCCCCATGAGCTTACAATCTAAGGGGCCCCATGAGCTTACCATCTAAGGGGCCACATGAGGTTACAATCTAAGGGGCCCCATGAGCTTACCATCTAAGGGGCCCCACGAGCTTACAATCTAAGGGGTCCCACGAGTTTACAATCTGAGGGTCCAGTTCCCGTGAGCTTACAATCTAAGAGGGAAGAGGAACCTACTCTAATATATAAATTCCTTTGTAATGCGCTGTCAGCTGTGCGCGCACCCATCACAGCTGCTCAGTCGGCCCTCCTGTTGTGGATGGGATGGCGATGGACACGTTACAAACGTATTTATATAGAGAGATACTCTTGGATAGGACATTGAAAAAAAACTATGTGGACTTGAATTCTGACCTGGCGACAACAACAATAGACTTCCCTCTGGGCAGGCTTTCCACCTAGTTTATTTATAAGACAGTAGTAAGCTATAAAATAAAAGTGCAGTATCTGGGGTAGTGAGTGGAGAGGGTTAACTTCCCTTTCCCAAAGAAGTTTAAGCTCACTCCCCACATGCTGCTCCTGGAATGCAGCCTGATCACTGACAGATATGTGCTGCCTGCCTGAAACCATGGGCAGCTCCTTCTCCCAAACCTCTGCAGCCCCCAGAGTCAGATTGCAAGCTCAGAGGTTTAATTTCTCCCTGTATTAGGCTGTGCACACAAACATTGCTACACACAGATTGTGACAGTCAGCCTCTGCACAGCTCTTGCTGCATTAAGTAGAGGAGTCTCTGAGCTGAGAGCTGGAGGGAAATTGTGATGTGCAGCCTCCAGGCTCCACTTCCTGCACAGCTTGCTGCTGTGTGGAAGCTCCAGTTTTTTAGCAGGACCTGTCCTGTTTTTCTCCTAGCGCTCCTTGCCCATACCTTCTTGTTTTCCAGCAGCACGTGGAGGCTCATGGCTCTGTCTCTGGAAGGAGAGGGTGTAGTCAGCACAAGGAGCTGCAGCCTCCATGTGAGGTCCTTGATTAGGGTGTGTCCAGGCCTATGCAGTTAGGAAGCCTCAACTGGCTTCATCCCGTTTGGCCCGCCCCCTGTGGCGTGCCCTCTCTGACATCATAAGAGGGGGCCCACCAGGCCTAGGTAGGCTGCAGTGCTTCCTCAGAAGCCCGTGGCCTACAAAAAACACAGAGCCACCACTGTAGAACAGCCCCAGTAGCCCACAAACGAAACAATCTGCTTTTGGGCCTCTCAACTAGGACTGGGCCTGGGGCAACTGATCCTTTTGCCCTTCCTTAAAAACGGCCCTGGACACAGGGCATTTAAGAAGTATGGGAATTTCACAAGAAATATGTGGCGGATGTGGGACCTATATAAAATTCTGCAATGTTTGTGAGTCGTTCACTAATGAGCCAAAAAAACTAGTAGTACTTGCAATAATTATTAACATTTGTAACAGCACATTTATATGCCGGATGATATATTAAATTCCCTTCTTTAAATCACAACAGTCTCTTTATTTTTTGGCAGGAGAATGCATAGAGTTTGGAGACCCAAAGTAAAGTCCTCTTGTTTTATTTGTTAATAAATGTCTTTGCCTCTCTTACTAAATGACCAGCTGTTATTACTTACCTTAAGCAATATGACCCAACGCAAGTTCAACAGTGGATCAACTACGCTGAATTAAAACTCAGGTGGCCTGGAAAGTATTCTTCGTTTTAAGGGTTATTCAGAAAGCCCAGAAATTTCAATTAAATTTTAGTGCTTCCTCGATTGGCGGTTTTTGGTCCCTAAGTGCAGCGAACGAGGAATCGGTGAAGACCGCCGAACACATCGCCAAATGCCGCCGAACTGCAGAAAAACCCCCAAAAACTGAACTCTACTAATCCTCTAATAGGTGTTTAAACCAATAAAAATCCTATTAAAATGTGTCTAAATAATAAAAAAGGTCCTATATAATGTAACAGAATAAAAAAAAAACCTTTTATAAAAAAATTGGGAATCAAACACTTCTAATTTTTTTTTTTAAAAAATACATAAAGGTATTCCAAAAAATAAATAAATAAAAAGACGGTTTGCTGAAAATGAAAAGGATAAACGGTTGAATTAAAAAAACATTGAAAACGGTAATATTTTTTAATATTGAATCCTATGGGATTCGCCTGTTTAAACCTGTCGAACAGAATCACCGAAAATCAGGGCATTTCACTGACACTTCGGTGCAGTTCGGTGTTCCCTGAATAGATTAACCATTACTTGTCTATGGGACAATATCGCTGTCACTGAAGAGCCATATTGCGGTGATCTGCACTGACTTTTGCTGTCGCGGGCAGGTTCGCTCCTTAGCTAATAACCCCTTTAGATGTAATTAGGGAAGTCCCAATTCCATTTTAAAGATTGCGATCAGGGACGGATTTAGAGATTTTTCAGGACAATGGCGAATGGACCTTATGATGCCGTTCTGACACCCGAGTCATTCCCTGTCAGGCCTCCGGCACAAAAATACAGTGTCACAGTCTGTAGACCTGCACTGTATTTGGGTTTCCTTTCCCTTAAATCTTAGCAGGCTAATATAGATCCCACAAGCAGAGTTGGGCAGCAGCAGGCAGGAGCGATCAGCCCAGATTGTGTGACAAGCACAAAGCTTGCTCTCCCTTCTTCTCTCAGTCACTCGTTATATCGACTCCCTTATCATCCCAGCTGCTGCACTATCTAATCTGTCCCAGCTACATGGGCTGCATAGATGTTATAGATCACACCAATAACAACACACATTGCAGTGCATTACAATGCTCACACTAAAGCTTGAAGAAGATACAGCTGAACCTAAAACAGTTGTAGCAATGACAAATGGAATCAGACCTGCAGAACAGGAGCATTGGAAACCAGAGTGGATGGCATCCTGGAATAAGAGGCAAAAATTTGAAATAAGACCCTTTAATCTACTGATGGATCTCCGAAATAAATCATGTCTTCTCAGGAGTATTGAGAGTATCGGCAGGGTAATAGCTTTTTCTGTGCCATCTGAGAGGTAGACACACACAAGGTGATGGGAGGGGTGGGCTTCTTTATTGTACCCATTCTCCCTACCCTGGGTATGCATCGGATTGGGACTTGGTATTGGCCAATGCCCAAAACTAAATCAGACGGGGGAACAAAACGTGATTCGGACATCCGTAGATATGATTCTTACAGAGCAGCAATGTTTCAACCATATCAGGGATTATATCAAGCTACATAATAGATCCAGTTCCCGGAATTTATATAAAATCATGAGGAAATAAACATTAAACTCGCCAATACATAACTGTAGAAATTGATGCGGTTAATGTTTATTTCCACATGTATTTATATAAATTAGGGATGTGCAATTCGTTTAGTACCGAATCGATTTTCGGAGGAAATTTACCATTTTCGGGCTTCCGAGGGCATCCCGAATCCGAAATGTCGACCACACGAAATTTCAGATCGATTTGAAATTTCGAGTCATTCGATTCGATAATTCCGATGATTCAAAATTTCGGGTCGATTCGATAAATCGGGTTGATTCGGTGATTCGGGTCATTTCGGCAGTGTGCGGTTTCATATGCTGCATTAATTATACTGCAGAGAGGCGCTTCTCAGCAGTGTGTGGATTCATATGCTGCATTGAAACCTATGGGTTAAAAAGCCTTGATTCTTTAAAAAAAAGTTAAGAAACCTAAAATTTCACCCAAAAAATGCTTAACAAAATCTTAAAAGAATAAATAAGTAAAGGAACTTTCATTCTATTGGTAGAAAATCTACTTCCCATTCTTAAATAAGCAATAAAAACAAACCAATAACTCATTAAAAAACGAAAAATCAAACTGAACCGAATCACCCGAATCACCGAAATGATCCAAATGCCAAAATGACCTGAATCGCCGAATAGATCCGAAATTTCGAATCGATATCAAATCCCCAAATTGAAACGAAAACGGTCCGAAATGACCCGAAACGAAAAAAAAAACACCTGGAAAAAAACACAAAACGAAATGAAATTTTCAGCAGTGCACATCTCTAATATAAATTCCAGAGGCGATCCTGAAGGCTGCTCCTTGTGCTCAGCCCTCACAGGGGTGAGGAAAAGTGGAGTGAAGTAGACTCAGTCTGAGAAGCCAGTAAGTAGAATCAAGTAAGTATGTGCTGCTTGAGTTTCCCTGTAGATCCTCAGTGACCAAACCTATGCTTTCCCCCGGCTACCCACTGCACTGTTAAAGTGCATTAATTAAAATAAATGTAATCAATTTTAAGAAAAAAAAATTGGTTTTGTATAGATAAGTCTGTCTCTTTGTGTATGTGTGTATTTGTGTTAGAGTGTGAGTACGTGTATGTGTATAAATAGCTGTGTGTGTATAACTGTATGGCTGTCTAGATTTATAAATGTATGGATATTTGTTTGTGTATAAATGTATGACTGTTTGTGTATAAATATATAGTTCTATGTGTATATATAAATAAATGGCTATATGTACATATGTATGGGTTATTTTTTGTGTTTGTCTGAAATAAATGGACTGTTGGGTTTCTTCTCTCTTTTTTTTAGTGCAACATACCAATATCGCCCAACCCAACCAGGACATAAGAAAACATCACAATAACTCACAGTCCCTCAGCAATTCATGGACTCCCAGGCTTCCCATGTTTTCCGAAATGAGGACATAGTGTGGTGAAGGGTGGCTGAAAGCTCATCCATTAATCTGATGTATCCCATTATCTGATGGACACGTACCTGCTGGGTTTCAAATGCCAGGGACTATTTCCTGTCCCAGACCTGCAGAAATAAACAATGTACAGCAAAATCTTTTGATCCTTGAGTACTGACTACATAAAGTAAAATCTTTTTGTGTTCAATCCCCTAACACGGCAACAACGTTTTTCAGATACGCTCAGTCTCTCTCAGCCACTCAGCCAACAGCTCTCTGACTGGGTTAATCTCTCACTGATTTTGTGAATAATTTTTCATTAAATACTGCATCCTTAATAAGTTTATAGAGATTTATAAAAGTGCACTTACACATGTTCCTGGGTCCCAGAACACAATACACCAAAAGTGTCCACCTAGGGCTTTTCTTCATAGGGGAAACGACCCTCTGTCAGGGTTCGTCTTTTTGTGAGACGCCAGGAAAGGGTCACAACACGTGTACAAACACTACATGCAATACATTTCTGGGCTAAGCTTACTCACATTACACCAAACCCAAGTATCCTTGCATACCCTTTTTTTTTTTTGTCTGCCAAATGTACGTGGAAATTTATAGGGACACTCTAGAAAAATAAGCAGATAATGAAGAACTGGATGGGGAGGTTGATTATTAACCAAAACATTTTCACCTTGAGTCTATAATCTCACCTTTTGTCCTGTGCCATACTCTCTGTCCTTTATTTCTGGCTGCTAACGTCTAGCTGTAAGAAGTTGCTTATTCACCAGTCCCAAGACAACCAGCTTGTGCATGACCAGTATGCAAGCGGCCAATCAGATACAATAACAGGAAACTGTTTTTAGAGATAATTTTTTTTAGTAATTTTGATAATAATCTTAAAAGGCTTTTCTGGTTTGTTCTTTTCTATTCCACACATTATTGTTTAAGTATTTTGTGCAACCCATGGAGTATTTAGCGTTGGTGCCGTCCTAAGCAATCCAAACTCTGCAACTCTCCCAACACAATTTCAAATATATATACAGTCAGGTCCAGAAATCTTGGGAAATCGACACAATTCTAACATCTTTGGCTCTATACACCACCACAATGGAGTTGGAATGAAACAAACACAATGTGCTTTAACTGCAGACTGTCAGCTTTAATTTGAGGGTATGTACATCCAACTCAGGTGAACGGTGTAGGACTTACAGCAGTTTGCAGATGTGCCTCCCACTTGTTAAGGGACCAAAGATAATGGGACAATTGGTTTCTCAGCTGTTCCATGGCCAAGTGTGTGATATTCCCTCATTACCCCAATTACAATGTGTAGATAAAAGGCCCAGAGTTCATTTCAAGTGTGCTATTTGCATTTGGAATCTGTTGCTGTCAACTCTCAAGATGAGATCCAAAGAGCTGTCACTATCAGTGAAGCAAGCCATCATTAGGCTGAAGAAACAAAACAAACCCATTAGCGAGATAGCAAGAACATTAGGCGTGGCCAAAACAACTGTTTGGAACATTCTCAAACATTCTCAAAAAGAAGGAAGCTCAGCAACACCAAAAGACCCGGGACACCACGGAAAACAACTGTGGTGGATGACCAAAGAATTCTTTCCCTGGTGAAGAAAACACCCTTCACAACAGTTGGCCAGATCAAGAACACTCTCCAGGAGGTAGGTGTATGTGCGTCAAAGTCAACAATCAAGAGAAGACTTCACCAGAGTGAATACAGAGGGTTCACCACAAGATGTAAACCATTGGTGAGCCTCAAAAACAGGAAGGCCAGATTAGAGTTTGCCAAACAACACCTAACAAAGCCTACACAGTTCTTTAACAAGATCCTATGGACAGATGAGACCAAGATCAACTTGTACCAGAGTGATGGGAAGAAGAGTATGGAGAAGGAAAGGAACTGCTCTTTATCCTAAGCATACCACCTCATCAGTGAAGCATGTTGGTGGTAGTGTCATGGAGTGAGCATGTATGGCTGCCAATGTAACTGGTTCTCTTGTATTTATTGATGATGTGACTGGTGACAAAAGCAGCAGGATGAATTCTGAAGTGTTTCGGGCAATATTATCTGCTCACATTCAGCCAAATGCTGCAGAACTCTTTGGACGGCGCTTCACAGTGCAGATGGACAATGACCCAAAGCATACTGCAAAAGCAACCAAAGAGTTTTTGAAGGGACAGAAGTGGAATGTTATGCAATGGCCAAGTCAATCACCTGACCTGAATCCCATTGAGCATGCATTTCACTTGCTGAAGACAAAACTGAAGGGAAAATGCCCCAAGAACAAGCAGGAACTGAAGACAGTTGCAGTAGAGGCCTGGCAGAGCATCACCAGGGATGAAACCCAGCGTCTGGCGATGTCTATGTATTCCAGACTTCAGGCTGTGATTGACTGCAAAGGATTTGCAACCAAGTAATAAGAAGGGAAAGTTTGATTTATGATTATTATTCTGTCCCATTACTTTTGGTCCCTAAACAAGTGGGAGGCACATCTGCAAACTGCTGTAAGTCCTACACCGTTCACCTGAGTTGGATGTACATACCCTCAAATTAAAGCTGACAGTCTGCAGTTAAAGCACATTGTGTTAGTTTCATTCCAACTCCATTGTGGTGGTGTATTGAGCCAAAGATGTTAGACTTGTGTCGATGTCCCAATATTTCTGGACCTGACTGTAGATATAGTGAGAGAAAGGGGAGGTTTGTGAGGGTCCTGAGGACGAGCAACAACACTAGTGGCCTGCTCTCCGGTGGGTGCCTGCTCAGGTCTCACAAGGTTTTAGCTTGCTTGTTCCATTACAGGGATGAATGCTCCATATGCAAATCAGTCTGCTCTCACCCAAAAAGGGTGTCCAGTACTGACTGCCAAGGACGTCATCCCTGCACGAGAGGTGCAGCAACCCCGACGATCATTTCGGCCTTGTTAGGCCTTGTCAGGAGGGTATAGCTGACACCCCCCTGGGCACATCAAGCAAGGGGTCCACGTCTGGACGACTCTGTAAACTTATAGTGAGAGAAACGGTCGCCGGGGGTTGCTGCACCTCTCGTGCAGGGATGACGTCCTTGGCAGTCAGTACTGGCCACCCTTTTTGGGTGAGAGCAGACTGATTTGCATATGGAGCAATATGTATTACTGTACTGTTAGCTTGATTTCTCGGCACACCCTTTATCTATGAAAGTATACCAATCTCGGAGCTCCCGGAGGACACAGAAACTAACACACTGAATATGTTGCTAAAATGTCCCGCCTAATGGTCACAGACTTCTTTATTATATAGAGTAATACGTAAAGAGGTCTTATGACAGCGGCCCTCTGTACAATCGAGAAGATTCCAGAGATATATAGATGAAAGAGGGGAACATCCAGAACACAGAACATATCAGGAAGGTCAATCTCTCCGTCACCACACGTATGACATATATTGCTTATAGGACATAATATATCAAAAGTCAGCTTGCTAACACTATGTTCATTCATTTTTCTCTTCCACAACACGTTAACCCGTACACATCCAGTGTTCACCTTTCACTACAATTTATTAAAAATTATTTTTAAAAAAACTACTGGTTCCTGACAAAGGTTTTTCGGAAAATCACTTGGTAGTGAAGGGGTTAATAACTAAAGGAAACAAGACATAAATAAACAAACATAGAATGGAGACAAGAGGTGTTGAGGGCCCTGCTCATATGAGTTTACAATCTAGAGGGATTTGGATGGAGGAAGACAACACAGTTGCATCGCTTGTCAGACTCAGGATGACTAGTGCCAGTGGTTCAGGAATGGTGGGGTCATGGAAGTGCTTCAATCATGATGTGCAAGTAGCCGAGGAGAGGAATGAGTTGCATCAGTATTGTGGTATGCTAATCTGAAGAGATGGGTTTTACTGCTATGGATTCTGTGATATACTCATACAAACTGCACATTACCGTGAGTTTTATTGGCGTGGAGCTTTGTTATACAATCATACACACTGCACATTACTGTGAGTTTTATTGACGTGGAGCTTTGTTATACACTCATACACACTGCACTTTACTGTGAGTTTTATTGGCATGGAGCTTTGTTATACACTCATACACACTGCACATTACTGTGAGTTTTATTGGCGTGGAGCTTTGTGATACTCCCTTCACACTATTTGGAAAGATTTGTTCTGTTATAATACAAATCCCATGCTTTTGATACATTTAATTGCCAGTAATTTATGCAAATTAAACATAGTTAAAAGTGTGATTTTATTTTATGAGTTTCTTTAATATCCATATTTATGCTGTCCTGATGCATCCATGTTTCTCTCAATCAAATTCTTCAGACCATGGACTGCGGTTACATCATGAATTGTGCTTTCATATCTAACAGTTATTATCCTTTGTTCTTTGCAACTGATGTAATATAGGACTGCTCTTCAAATATTTTCCAGGGCTACTTTTTATTCACAATGCTTTGTGAGTTGGTCATTTAGATCTCTATTCAGCCGATCCAAAAAAATCTTTGTCAAGATTTCCATTGCAGTGTGTCCATCAAACAACTCAAACCATTTCTCCTCTCTGGTCTCTCAATTTATTCTCCACTCTCATTCATGCCCAGACTCTGAGTCTCAGAATATATTATACTGAGATTTGTGCTTAAATAAAATATTCTTAGCGGATTCTCACTCATAGAATTCCAGGAGAGTCAAGGTTTTTCTAGTATATATAATATAGCCAAATGAGGAAATGCAAGCTTAGTATAACTGCTTTGTTAATTTATATTATCCTCGTTGAGCACCCAATGGAAATACCTCATTCGCATATCTTCTTTCCAAAGGTAAAACCTCTCAATCAACACTACGTAGCTCCTTAATCCCCAAGATGGTGCATCTGAATGCGCAGCATTATGCCCTAAACACTAAAAAGGATATGCAGGTCTAGAAAAAAAAATTAAATTGGAATTTGAACACTTTTATACCTATAGACAAACTAGAATAAATCAATAAAAGTTTTAAAAATGTTTGATTTTTTTTTTATTTTCTTGCTTTAAACTCTGCCATTTCATCTTCTCTGGCGATGCCTCTCAGTTAGGGGTGTTTCTTCAGCTCATACTTCCTGAATATTCCCCGCCTCCTCCCCGCCCACTACTCCACCCGCTACTCCACCCATCAAAGCTTCACTTCACATGAACTACATTTCTTGCTCCTTCTTGCCCACAGCCCCCAATGCACCCCACTACTTCATTTACTCAGCTATTACCCTCACCTAGTGTGTCACCCCTCTCCTCTTAGATTGTAAGCTCTTGGGCTCTGTCCTACTGTTCTGTGTGTTTAACTTATAAGGATATTTGTTATTCTGCCTCTCCCATTGTACAGCACTATGGAACTTGCTAGTGCATTTTAAATACCTGTGACTGCATGAACTAACACAAGCTGTGCCGCTCAGACTTCAGACTGGGGAAACCGAGGAACCGAATATTAACATCTCTGCAACTGTGAAAGCAAAACACACTCATTCATCCGCTGACTTGCTCACACACTCACCCATCCGCTGACTCACTCACACACCCATCCGCTGACTCGCTCACACACTCACCCGCTGATTCGCTCCCACACTCACCCACTGACACGCTCACTTGCGCTCTTTCAAGATTTACATACTCACTGTCTCACACTCTTTCTTGTGCTGTCTCTTGTGCATGCTCTCTCTCACTGTACATTTTCTTGTGCTTTCTCTGCTTTATCTTGCTGTCTTTCTCTCTTTACCTTTTCTTGCTGTGTCTCTGTGCTTTTCTTTGTTGTCTCTCTCTCTGCTGTCTCTTTTTCTCCCTGTGTGTATGGATTTCTTTCCTTCCCTGTCTCTGCAGTAGCTGGGGGTGAAAGTTCAGCCTCGCCCTCCCCTCAGCTCACAGTGCAGGAGGGAGGAGGAGCAACTCAGATGCACATGCTCAGTGCGTTTTTTAGCTCTCCCTAGGTATAGGCACTGATTGGTTAGCTGAAACTGCCTCCTGAGGTGAGCGTGGAAAACACCAAGAACGAAAATCAGGTAAATATGAAAAAATATCATATTTTCTTGTTTTTTATGCCTACTGAATGACACTACTGACTCGTTCAAAAGGCATTGCATGTTTTTAAAAGCACACTAGCAAAGCATGCATGTCCCTTTAAGTCAACTCACGTGATTTGACAGGCTATAACTTTGCTTTCTTTGCCTTGTCATCCATTTATAGGCAAAAGATTAGGGGTAGTCAACACTCTCCAAAGCGCATTGTGGTTCATCTCCTCCATAATTGCTCTCTTCCAGGCTTATGTTATGGCCCTACCTACTACGACACAGCTGTCCTTAATTGTACAAGTGCTGATACTCACAATATGTTTTGATGCCCTGTCCAAAGGTTTAGGTAAATCTTATTATCTTATGTAATATGTGTTTACTTATAAATATTTCCCCACACATTCCCTTTTTCATTGGCACCTCTATCGGGATTTGTTAATCCTGGGACTCATGGCGATTTAGTTAAAACCAGTCACCACACTTGAGAAGCAACTTGACATTCTTGTACTGTAGTAAAACAATGAAATATTTGGGGACATGGTTGACTCTGTTAATTGACCATGCTTACAAGCTTCATGTATTGGTCACACAGCATACATATGAGCCTGCTACACAATTTTCCTTACCTATTCCACACAATAAATATTTATATACAATCTCAAGTTTTTAAATAGGGAACTCCACACAGCTATTTATCACATTTCTTTGAGGTAAAAGCCATTCTTGATTTGATTGTGTTTCTTTTGTGTGAAGATTCATTGTGATTTTCATACACTCTTTTAATATTGCAAATTTGTTTGCCTAGATCAGTGGATCCCAACCTCAGTCCTCAAGTCCCCCTAACAGGTCACATTTTAAAGAATACCTTGGGGAAATGCAGACTAAATCCTGGAATCAATGAGCAGAAAATCATATCACCTCTGCTGGGCTTCAGATATCTGGAAAACCTGACCTGTTGGGGGCACTTGAGGACCGTGGTTGGGAACCACTGGCCTAGATGTTTACTTCTAGGTTGGGATGTTTTCCCTATTTAGGGGAGTCCACATGGACATTCGATCAGAGATATCACTCCCTTATTGAACAATTCAAGAAAATTTCACCTTTTCTATTTGTGGGGACCCATTAGTACCTCTTCTTGAACTCTATAGTCGGATGAGCAGGTTCTACACCAGATATATGTTTTATACCAATAGATATGTAAATGACCGGATCTTTTTCAAAGTAAATGCAGGGTTGAAACGTCGGTCATTTTTAATGCAGTTTTGAATAAAAGACGCTTTTAACTAAGCCCTGGAGTGCATCCACTTAGATTGTTTATATATCAACATATTGGATTTTTGCACCCAGGCGGTGAATGTAATGAACATTGATGGCAAAGAGTGTGCTGGTTCATATTTGATGGATATATATTTTTATTTATTTATTTATTTATTGGAGTTGTGGTGGAGGGCAAAAAATTTGATTAAAGGCCTCCACGCTGTAATTAATAAAGTTTATTATTGCAGAAGCCATTTACACATCACAGCAATTCAAAGAACTGCATCACAGAGCTCCTGTGCTACATTTCCCATATGCAGCACAGAATTCTGGGTAAGACATGCAAATGACTTCTGCCTCACTTTTTTCCATCCTGGGTCTGCTTTCCCACCGAACCCTTCAGTCAATGCCATGTTACACTTTTTTTTTGTTAGCAGAGATCAGGTTTCTGCAACTGGTCACAGCCACTCCTGGACAGCGCTGTTTCAGGTTCATTGGACCCTCTTCAGCAGGAGCTAGGCATGACCAGTTGCAGTTTGATGCTTGGCACGTAGGGTAAATCAGTACATATTTGAGTTGTGGTAGAGGGCAAAAAAACTAGATAAAAAGCCTCCACAATGTAATTAATAAAGATTATATATATATATATATATATATATATATATAGTACTTACAACGGTTGTGGTGGAGGACAAAAAGTGAGATAAAAAGCCTCCACGCTATAATGGTTATGTTTATTACGGCAGAAGTCATCTGCACATCACAGCAATTCAAAGAACTGCATCTCAGAGCTCCTGTGCTACAGTCCCCATATTCAGCAAGGAATTCTAGGTAGGACATGCAAATGACATCTGTCTCACTTTTTCCATCCTGGGTCTGTTATTAAACAGAACCTTTAAATCAATGCCATGCCATACTATGGCTTTTTTTTTTAGCAGAGATAAGGTGTATGCAACTGGTCAAAGCCACTCCTAGGGCAGCCCTGTTTCGGGTTTATTGGATCCTCATCAGCTAGGAGCTAGGTTTGACCAGTTGCAGTGGATGTTGGACCCGTAGGGCAAATCAGTACTTACAGGTGAAACTCTAAAAATTAGAATATGGTGCAAAAGTTCATTTATTTCAGTAATGCAACTTAAAAGGTGAAACTAATATATGAGATAGTTCAAGCCGTTATTTGTCATAATTGTGATGATTATGGCTTACAGCTCATGAAAACCCCAAAGCCACAATCTCAGAAAATTAGAATATTGTGAAAAGGTGCAATATTCTAGGCTCAAAGTGTCCCACTCTAATCAGCTAATTAAGCCATAACAAGATAAAAAGGACCGGTATCTGTAAAATAAATTACAACAGCAATAGTGCAGACAGCAGAAAAATATTAGCATTCAAGCCCCTGCTTAAAAAGAACTCACAAGATTTAAATGGATAATGGGCATGTAACAAAACTTTTGGAATGTTACCCCTCCTGGTCGAAATGGAAATGGAAGATAAGCAGTCTCCTGGGTTTAATCAGCACGAATTGGTACCATGGACTCCTTCCAGAAAACACACCGCCAGGGGCATCCAAAATACAAGGAACACTTGTAGATGAAACTCTTGTAAATAAAAGTTCTTGCAGGTTCTTGATAAGATTTATTATGATAACAAAATAAAATACATTCCAACGCGTTTCATCTCTAAAATCAGAGACTTCATCAGGGAAATATGTATCATACATATTTCCCTGATGAAGTCTCTGATTTTAGAGATGAAACGCGTTGGAATGTATTTTATTTTGTTATCATAATAAATCTTATCAAGAACCTGCAAGAACTTTTATTTACAAGAGTTTCATCTACAAGAGTTCCTTGTATTTTGGATGCCCCTGGCGGTGTGTTTTCTGGAAGGAGTCCATGGTGCCAATTCGTGCTGATTAAACCCAGGAGACTGCTTATCTTCCATTTCCATTTCGACCAGGAGGGGTAACATTCCAAAAGTTTTGTTACATGCCCATTATCCATTTAAATCTTGTGAGTTCTTTTTAAGCAGCGGCTTGAATGCTAATATTTTTCTGCTGTCTGCACTATTGCTGTTGTAATTTATTTTACAGATACCGTTCCTTTTTATCTTGTATTGCTTCAGCATTTGAGGACAGTGCTTTGCAGAACGCAGATATGTATTAATTCATTTTATTATTTCTGTCACAGTGGGTGGTCACGTTTTTTTCTGTTTTCCAATTAAACCATAACACCTGCAAAGGGTTACTGAGCCTTTAAATGGTCTCTCAGTCTGGTTCAGTAGGAATCACAATCATGGGAAAGACTGCTGACCCGACAGTTGTGCAGAAAACTATCATTGACACCCTCCATAAGGAGGGAAAGCCACAAAAGGTAATTGCAAAAGAAGTTGGATGTTCCCAAAGTGCTGTATCAAAGCACATTAATAGAACGTTATGTGGAAGGGAAAAGTGTGGAAGAAAAAGGTGCACAAGCAGCAGGGATGACCGCAGCCTGGAGAGGATTGTCAGGAAAAGGCCATTCAAAAGTGTTGGGGACTTTCACAAGGAGTGGACTGAGGCTGGAGATATGCTACTGGTTACAGGGACACCATTCACGCTATATATTCGGGAGGAGCATGCAATGCTAATGAACTATACCTACCAAATCTGCATAAAACATGCAAATGGCTTGAACACTTCTTTCTACCAGTAGTCAGACTTCCACAGCCAACCCCTCACTACTCTACTCTTCCTGATTCGATCAAGTGGTCATAGTCCACACCTGATGGTCAACATTGGTGTATCAAAAACTGGAACCCAATACTTCTCACCTTTGTTTCCAAGAGCAGAGAAAGACAACAATGCCATTGGAGAATATTTGGAATTGGATAAGGTGAGAAGAAAAAAGTAAATAGAAATAGTGAGCAATTGTTCAAGTAATGAATGGGGCACATGTACAGAAAGCCATTTAAAGACCTAGCAATGTCAGATAGTATGAACACATTTCCAGCCAACACGAGACATACAGACTGCAAGAGGAAAATGCTTTAATAAACCAAATTTTATTTGGGGAACAACATGCTAGAAATCAGCAACTTATACTATTTAGAGTTTAATTGTCCTGCTTGAAAAATGATAAAACAAATCTAGTGCAGTATGTAAAGGTAACCGTTTCTTCCTGTAAATGGTCATTAAATTAACACTGAAAATAAAGTAACTTTTGCTAGTTTTTTTAGAAGTCCTTTCCTCCTTTTATACAAATTTCACAAATAAAGTTTTTGGTTTTTTTGGTTAATTGTTTAAAGCATGAGAAATGTAAAAGATCTTTTTCAAAAGCAATGGGTTTTTCAAGACAGTGGTGGGATACAATGGATGACTAATGCAACTTCTCATAATTCTTTATGGTATTACACACATGTGCGTGTTTACTGCTTCTTGGTTTAATTATGTATGGATTGTACTTATTCCAAAAATAAGAACATGTTGTTTGAAATACAATATTTCTGTAATAAATTATTAGTCCTTTAACTACCTAGCCCTTTACATAGAAGTGCTTTGTCTTCTTTTCCAAGACTCCTGCTGAGAACCTCACAAATTGTTCTTCCCTAGCTGAGAAATGTTTGGCAACTCGAACATTCCATGGACCAGTTCCATGACAAGAAGGCCTTTATGTCTATATTTAATATTGCTTTTCACTGCATGATGAAAGATAGCCTATAGGAATATGCTATTGTAAAGAAATGGGGGGGGGGTTAATATATTTAAACTAATTTGTTTACACTTGTGTGGTTTATGGTATATTATCAATCATCCTCTTTGTTACATGAGCAAAACGGAAAGATTCCACAGCACAATTGTAAACCAGGGCTCCATCTGTTATTTGATCCATAGAGTTGTTGAGGTACTGAGCCTATAGTTAAGTTGTGAGCGGCAACAGCTTCTTGCGTTTTTTGCAGCACTTGACCATAGGATGTAGATTCAGGTGGTATAGGATATTTCTCTGATGGATCATTGGAAAGATTAAAAAGTAGTGGTGGAACTTGGTAGACAACCATCTTCCCCGAGCACGGACACACTTTATGTCCACGACATATTCCTGATCCTTCAGGGATGAATCTTGGCAAAACGTAATGAACCTTCCAAACGGTGCCACCTAAAAAAATATACATATACCATGTCAATAAAAGATATTTTAATTAGGAGACACAGGACTCCATCTACTAAATGCTATGGGCAATTTTTTTCCGCGCACGAAAAGAAAACGTGATCATGCGAAAATTTACGTGGTATTTCGATCCGAGCGCATTTTTTCGTCCGTCAAACATTTTTGTGCGTAAAGACGACGCGAAAAGTACGTTGCGCGCAGAAATCTGTGTTCAGACTGTTTTTTTCACAGGATTCAGCCAATCAGAATTAAGAACCACCATTTTCTAACGTTAGGTTGTTGCGCCTGTCAAAGTCAATCTGAGTATATATGCTGCAGGAAAAAAAAATAAAGCAATTAATTCATTTTATTGTTTGGGTATGTGTAGAATGTGTAACTGTACTGTGCTGTATTTTTTATTTTGTGCTGGTGTATTTCGTTTCGGCCAGGACGATCAAATTTACAGTTACCACCTGCTTTTCAAAGACGTTACGAAAATTCGCGCAAACCTTCGTTGCGCGCAGATCGTAATACCATCCGTGTACCAGCGCACGAACACAATTGCGCTGACAATGTTAAGTATAGGATGCACGCACGCAAATTCGTTCGCGCAGGTTCACCCGCGGTAGATGTTAACGCACGTCGTTGCGCATAGATAGGAATACGACGTTGCGCGCAAATGGTTTTTCCCCTCGCGTAAATGCGCATTTGCGCACTCAAAACCACTTGCGTGAAGAATGTAATAGGGCCCTATGTCAGCTTGGAATTGCAGATTTACAAAGCTCTCCATAACCGCTCCCCTGACTACATTTCCTCCCTTATTAGCAAGTACATCTTGTCCCGACCTCTTCGCTCTGCCAATGATCCAACGCTATTAGTTCCTCGTACCCATACCCCGAACTACTGCCTTCAAGACTTCTCCTGAGCTGCCCCCTTTCTATGGAACTCCCTCCCTCGCAACTTCAGACTCTCCTCATCTCTCCAGTCGTTCAAGAAGTCTCTGAAAACATATTACTTTAAAGAAGCCTATCGACTCACTCCATAATCCCCCGTGGTTCATTTCCAGCTCCATCTTTCGACACAGCCCACATGTGTCCCAATACCTCATGCTCTCTATTCACCCTAACCTAGTGTGTCACCCCTCTCCTCTCATATTGTAAGCTCTCAAGCAGGGTTCTCTCTCCTACTGTTCTGTGTGTGTAATGTGTATGCATATTTGTTATTCTGTCTCTCCCATTATACAGCGCTACAGAACATGTTGGCACTTTATAATTGCTTGTAACTGTGACTGTAACTACTGTGGCTACTTTTTACAGAAATGTTGGCATAGATTTTTTAGCCAAAGTTTTATTGATCAATTAGCCAAGCCAACACGGACAAATGCAAGTTGGCAAAAACAGATGTGCTGAGTTCATCAGTTGCAGCTCTGTTTATTATATGCAACTCACACTGGCGTGCGCAGCCCTTTACATTAGGGTGTGCACCCATGGAAAAAGTATGCATTGAAAACTTATGTTTAGAAGATTTTTCATTAGAAATAACAAGCCTGTAATAAGAGATACAGTCAGTTTAAATGCTTTTAATCATAAACCAGATAAAGGACTTCTAAAACGTCAATGTAAGAGCCAAAAGAGGACCTCTTCAACCAACATTAGGGTGTGCCTGGGCACACCAGGCACACCCCCGGCGCACACCTATGGCAACCCATAATATCCAATAGGGAGATTCATTGTTAATGATACTGTGGATATTTACCACAATGCTTTTCTATGAAAAATATTACACAAAGAATAATTATTGCTTTATACCAGTATTGTAACGTTGGGGGCTTCCAGCCTTTCCGGTGTGCTTGAGGGCAGCATGTCTGATGCTGCTCGCTCACCAACACCCGGTTTAAATTGAAACAGGCAGGGAGGTGGCTGCATGAGGTGCGGCTTGAGAGGGGGGCGCGGTCTGGTGAAGGTCTTTTAAAAACCAACAGTTCCTTCTAAGCAGTGCCAGATCGTGGTTATCCATACCTGAGCTCCTTGTACCTGAATTCTCTCGTGATTTAACCTGTTATTGACCTCTGCTTGTTTTCTGACTATTCTGCCTTCCATTGCCCTAGACTATTTTCTTGTACTACGCTTCTGCACTGATATCGACCCGGCTATTCCATTTGACTATTCTATACTCTGTATTCCTGATTCTGGCTCGTCTGACTACCCCGTGTTGCTGACCTGGTTTTGTATTACGACATTGTCTTTGATTAACCCTTTCTGTCTAGCTAGTATACCTGGCCAATTCTAAGGACCAGACAGTTAGGGATTCTTCTACGGCTACCCTGTTGCTAGCTTTTG
Source organism: Leptobrachium leishanense (assembly GCA_009667805.1). Taxonomy (NCBI): domain Eukaryota; kingdom Metazoa; phylum Chordata; class Amphibia; order Anura; family Megophryidae; genus Leptobrachium; species Leptobrachium leishanense. Next base: position 106,151,484 of record CM019064.1, read on the forward strand.
GGCTCTGTGGAGTGTTGGGCTTTAAGGACTGCGTGGTGGGATCCGGGAACCGTGACAAGTATTTCCCAATCCTGGTCCTCAAGTTCCCCTAACAGGTCAGGTTTTCCAGATATCTGAAGCACAGAACATGTGTTATAATTTGCTGCTCAGTGATTGCAGGATTCAGTCTGCTTTTTCTCAAGGTAAACCTTAAAATCTGGCCTGTTAGGGGTATTTGAAGACCGCGGTTGGAAACCTCTGCTCTATACTGATAAGAAGACAGTGAAATACTGAAGAGGTCCAGTACTTAGACCATTTTGTTAGCATAAAATGCAAAGGGAAAATATAAGAGGTTATTCACTAAGCTCCCTTATTTTGTTAAGTCTTCTTCAGTGAACTACAGTTGCCGAACGATGGCAAACTCTCTATTCAGGGAAATTCCATCAAAGTGAGACATATTTGAGACTGCTAAAATCAAGGAAACCTCTGTCCCTGTTTCACCATTATTTATAGCAATTTGCAACAACTGTATCAGTATCTCACAGTCCATCTCCCTGGCAGAGGTTTCTTAAAGTGAAACTGTAATGGACATTCAAAGAGCATGTATAATCTTAACATTTAATTTAGAAAGTCAATTAGGATGTTTCAGAGAGAACCAGGGAATCTGTATAAATGTGCATATGGTCTTAACGACTGATTTCTATATACAGGAAAATGCTTCCCTGTGGTATGTATAATTCATATGCTACAGGCATTGTGAAATTTTCACATACCTTCCATTACCATGCAGAAGGATTTTTATCCTGGAACATCTTTCACAGGTAGCCTGTGCATTTTCATTGACAGGCTTCAATGACAGCATTTTTATAGCAATTTAAAAAAAACAACAACTTTGCTATCACTGAAAATGAGAATATTTATTTAAAATTCTGCCATAGTAAAGTAAACCCAGATTCATTTCAAACTAGTTCTCTAACCTAAGTCAGTTCCTCTGCATACATTTCGACCTACACTTCCCTAGCAGTTTGCTACTTTCATGGTGGAGAACTGTATCCACCAAAGTTAAAACATTTTCAGGGTTATTCAGAGAGAGGTGAAAACCTTGAGAATGACTGGAGAAGTGAAATTTCTAGGTCGAAATAGCCAAACCAGAAAAATTCTCCCATTTATCTAATTTTCCAAATTGGCTATTTGGTCTAGATTGTTCATTCTCCTGGCAATTCTCAAGGTTTTCACCTCTCTGAATAGCCCTATTTGTAATACAATGATGGACTGAGAATAGACAAACAGGGCTATTCACAGAGAGGTGAAAACCTTGAGAATTGCCAGGAGAATGAACAATCTAGACCAAATAGCTAATTTGGAAAATGAGATAAATGGAAGAATTTTTCTGGTTTGACCATTTTGACCTAGAATTTTCAATTCTCCAGTCATTCTCAAGGTTTTCACCTCTCTCTGAATAACCCTGATAGTTCACTCCTTCCATGGAGAATAATGGCGTTACTGTTGGTTACCACTGTTTGAAGCAACTTGCCTGCCTTTCTTTGATTTTGATACTGTGGATAACCAAAGTGCACTGTGGTAACAACAATGTTGATTTTTACCCTTATATGCACCTAAAGTAAAACCGCAGTGCTTAGTGAATTACCCGATTAATCAGTAGGATTAGAATTGTCTTCCAAATAATTAATGAGGTTTATGACTATGCATTTTTCAATGAACCATTCTTATTATAGCCATTTTATCTCTTTAGAGATGTTAACACACACTGGGCAGTATTACATTACTGCCTGTGCTTGCAGGTTTCCCCTTCGTGTCCCCATTTTAGCACCATATTACAGGGCAGGCGCTGAATTAGCAGCCTGTCCCGTAATGCAGCACTAAGTGCTTAAATACTCACTAATGTGCGGCTGCGATTATCCCCTCCTGGAATCCATAGGATTGCACGAAGGCTTGTGCTGCCAGGTCAGCCGACATGCAAGATCTAGCTCTCGCGAGATCCTGCAGGTCCGCAAAGCAATCGTGGAGGGAGACTGGGGACTTTATTTCCCTAGTCTCACTCTGCTCCTGGCTTCCAGAAGAGGCCGATCGAGCTGCCATTCTCGCTGCGGGATGAGAGGTGAGTATGTGATTTTTTGGGGGATTTTAAGCTGATGCTGACTGATTCTGCAAAAGTGGTATCAGTTAGCACCAGCTTCTAGCTGTGGCTAACTTTTCAGTGACTGCAGCGGTGTGGTAATTAGCGTTTGGACTTTGCATTCCCTATACTTAACATCAGGAACGCAAAGTACAATAAGCTCGCAGAAGCGAGTGCAATCCCCAATGGTTTTTTTTTTTAACCCATTAGCATCCGGAATGTAATATGGGCAGCCTGCTCTAGGGCCACTTGACCTAGCGCTCAGCTATGTGAGCATTAACGCTATCGTTTGTAATATTGCCCACTACCACTTATATGTTACGGTACTTTTTCTCTGATAACGTTCACTGACAACTGTTGTTCTTATGGGAGCCAAGGAACATATGGACACAGTATTAACCTTAACGATTTGCTTCTCTTAAAATATTAAGACACGTGGATATGGAGATGTCCATGAAGCTAAATGTAGAAATTTCTTACTTACAAAGCCAGGTGTGAAAGAGAACTAATGTACTCTTATAATGAGGATGTCCTCAAGTGAAATGTATTGCATATAGAGCTTGTTGAGTTGTAGCTGATGAAGAAAAATCTGAGATATTTTGCTCACCTCAGAAAATGTCATGTACAAATGGTTCAGCATAGGGACACAATGAGAAATGTTTTAGTAATCCAATTTGGAGCGTCTGCAAATTAAAATACTTACTGCTCACATCATGCCATCGTGCAGCATGCAGTTGATCCAAACAGTAGTGAAACATAAACTCGTGTTGTTGATGAGGACCCAGCCTTTGCATTAGAGGCAGTATATTCTTACCATCAATGATCCTGGTGTAATATAAAAGAGTAGCATATTAAACAACTAGTTAATATTTAACAATGACCTTCATTCGATTAATACATAAGCAAGGCTGGCCCATCCATGGAGCCGGGTGGTGCAGCCACCCCCAGGCAGCCCTTTGACAGGGACATCATTATGGCCGGACCTAGACAAGGCACGCCCCTACAGCCCACCCCTCCAGCAGGCCGATGCCCACCCCTCTGTCAGGCCATAGCCTGCCCCTCCAGCAGACCGGAGCCCAGCCTCTACCAGGCCCAGCATCCAACCAGCCCTTAACCGGGCCTGGCGTCCAACCAGACATCGACTGGGCCTGTGCCTCGCCATGCTGCTGGGGGATCAGCTGGAGGTGGGCATGCAGTTGGCAGCTGGCTGCAGGGAAGAAAAGATAGCTTCCCAGAGTCCTTGACCGAGCCTGTGTGGGTGTGTGTGTGTATGTTTGTATATTGTTCTGCCTCCCATTGTACAGTGCTACAGAACTTGTTAACGCTTTATAAAAACTTGTAACTATACTGTAACTGTGTGTGTGTGCGGGAGGGGGGTAAGTGTATGTGTGTGTGTGACTTATGTGGATGTGTGGCTGTATGTGAGTGCATGGATGTTTGTGACAGTGAGCCGGAATATGTGGCGCATTGTGATATGCTCATACACACTGCATATTATTATTTTATTATTTATTAAGCGCCAACACATTCCGCAGCGCTGTACAAGGTATAATGGGTAAAGACAGGACAATTCTACAATAGATACAGGAGGCAGGTCAGTATTCCTGCCAGCAGATACATGAGGATATGAGGACCCTATTCCCGTGGGAATTTACAATCTAGATGGTGAGGGGATTAAAAACAGGAGGGGGGGCTGCAGTGATGAGTTAATGCAGGGAGAGGTGAGGACTGTTTTTGGGTCGTCGGATGTTTTGTTACGGAGTCGGGTGTTAGGCTTCCCTGTATAGAAGGGTCTTTAGGGAGAGTTTGAATGAAGCCAGATTTGGGGACAGTCTGGTATTGTGAGGAAACGCGTTCCATAGGGTTGGCGCCTCACGAGAAAAGTCCTGCAATCTGGCATGTGAAGAGGTCATGATGGAGGATGCCAGGCACAGGTCATTGTTGGATTTTAGGGATGGGCTGGGGTGTATTTGGTGATTAGTGAGGACAGGTAGTGAGGGGTGGTGTTAGTGAGGGTTTTGTAGGTCAGGGTGAGTAGTTTGAATTTGATTCTGCTGTGGATGGGGAGCCAGTGCAGGGATTCACAAAGAGGAGCAGCAGAGACAGAGTGACGGGTGAGATGGATAAGCCGGGCTGATGTGTTTAGGATGGACTGCAGGGGGGAGAGGCGGGAGATAGGAAGGCCAATCAAGAGGTTTTTGCAGTAGTCCAGGCGGGAGATAACAAGAGAGTGGATAAGTTGTTTGGGGGTGTTAGCAGTCAGAAATGGACGAATTTTGGCAATGTTACAGAGGTTATTGCGGCAAGATGATGAGAGTGATTGGATGTAGGGGCTGAAGAAAAGACTGGAGTCAAGAGTCACTCCTAGGCAATGGACTTGTGCAAAAGGAAGGATAGTAATACCGTCAACAATTATGGAGAAGTCAGAAATTGGAGTAGAGTTAGAGGGGGGAATAAGAAGGAGCATTACTGTGAGTTTTATTGCAGTGGCGCTCTGTGATATGCTCATACACATCACACATTACTGTGAGTTTTATTGCTGTGGCGCTCTGTGATCCACTCATGCACGCCACGTGTTTTGGATTTGAGGGGGGCAGCAATTCATCCTTGGCCCCAGGCAGCACAGTGGCTTGGGCCAGCCCTGTACATAAGGCTAGTCTAGTTCCTGAATATAAAAAGCAATCGAAAAACTGAACACATTTGTAAAGTTGTTTTTTCTATGTTGCCAACACATCAACAATCAAGCTTTGATGATTTCTTTCAAGAAAAAAAGAACACATAAAAATTCCACAAATTACAAATGTCATAGTAAGAGAGCTGACAAAGAGAACAGGTCTGTAACGTCCACACATGCTCCTCAGGTGACATTTTAAAAATGAGTATTCTCTGTGATTTAACTCTCAATTTTCTCCTAAAACACACATTCCAGCTCTTGTTACAAACTAGTTTGTACATACTAGATTTCATTTATACTGCTTAAGCCAAGGAATTTTAATTCATTTTAGAGACCTTTGATATCTATATAAATGTACTGAGCCTTGCTGTTGCACTAAACTAGTAGAGTTATTCACCAAGCACTGGTGGTTGCTGGTGTTGCAAACACTGGCAAACCAGTTAAGCTGCTCCTGTAGCTGTTTGGATTTTGTGAATTGTTGGTCGTTGATGGCACTGCAATACTGCCAAGTGCCAACACCGGTGCTTAGTGAATGACCCCTTATGTCTCAAACATGTTGGTAAGACAAGATAAGAGATCATGTAATGCCCAGGGCTCACATAGACACCTTCAAAAGTATTTTTACGTTGTACTAGACAAATCCTTATATATTATTTAATACCCTATTAATGGCCCTATTGCATTCTTAACGCAAAAACGCACGCTAAACGCGTGTTTTTTTGCGCGAAGCGTTAAACGTTAATGCACGAAAATCACCGCTGGAATTACATTCCTCGCGCATTTTTTCATCCGTCGGGAAATTGCGCTCATGAAACCGACGCACAAAAAAGTGAGCAATGTAATTTTTAACGCACGTCCGTCAGACGAACGCATTTTGTGTGAACTGCACACAACAGATGTACGTTCTGACGGAAGACAAGGTAGTGGCCATCATTTTTGACGGATCTAGTAAAAAAAAACATGCGCATCGACGTTCTCCGTTGTGAATCCGCAGTTTGGTACAGGCAGGTTGTTACAATTTGCCGTTAACAACAGCTTTTCAAAGACGTTAAAATTATGCGCGCAAAACGTTGTCCGTTAAATTTTGCGCTAAGATTGTAATACCATCCGCATACCAGCGCACAAATGCATTTGCGCTCACAATGTTAAGTATAGGATGCGCGCACTAAATTGCGCTCGCAAAGGGTTTGCGCAGGGTCACTTGCGCTAGACTTTAACATGCATTTTGTGCACGAACGTCGTAGTACATGTTCAGCGCAAAGGGTTTTGCCCCTCGCATTAATGCGTTTTTGCGTGCGCGCACATTTGTGTGCAAAGAATGTAATAGGGCCCTAAATGTACTAATAGCCTCCACTTCTGACATTCAAACTTGACAACCAGGAACATGATTAATCCTACTAAGAACAAATTTATATTCATTTAGACCAGTGTCTCTCAACTCCAGTCCTCAGGACCCCCTAACAGGCCAGGTTTGCCAGATATCTGAAGCACAGCACAGGTGATATGATTTGCTGCTCAGTGATTGCAGGATTCAGTCTGCATTTCCCCAAGGTGATCCTTAACATCTGGCCTCTTAGTGGGTCCCAAGAGTTGAGAAACACTGGTTTAGACCAATATATTTAAAATAAATATGATTAAAATTAAATATCTACTATAGGGGTTATTCTGAATGCTCTCCCGTGCCCCGAATTTCAGGGAGACACATTTTCTGACCCTGAGGTGAATTCAACATTCACTGCAGAGTCCCCGAAGTGCAGGGAACAATCTGTCAAACGCATCCTAAAAAACACCGAATACATCCGAAGATCCGCCAGAAAACCCCTTAATCGATCCGAAAAAAGCTGACGATCCACCGAACAGAGCACTAACCAGCCACTGGAAAAAGCTGATAAGCCTACAAATGGGTAAAAAAAATCATTCACTGTTCAGTGCAATTTGGATGCCAATTCGGGTCTCTTTGAATAACCGTGTACATGTCTCTTCATTACATATGTTTGACATTGATGTTTGTGAAATTATAAGTTTGTAAATCACAAAATCCTACAATGATGTTGTATTTGACCATAAAATGTCAATGATGATAAATGTTAAATTGTTATTATTACATGTTACCTGTCTTGCGGCACTTGGCCTCCACCAATTGTAATGACTGTTGTGAATATATCCATAAGGCTCGTAGGCTGATCTACCTCAGTGCCAGCTGGCAGCACTCCTGGCCATCGAAATATTCCTGGAACTCGTATCCCACCTTCAAGGCCTCCCATGCCTTTTCCACCTACAATTCAAAGATGAAAACATATAATACACATAATATGGCATAAAAAAAAGGCAACTGGAGGCGTTGGATGTGGGGTCAGGAACCACTTTTGTGATTGTGAGCCCTTCAATACAGTGCATCGCTACATAACTAAAACTAAAGACTTGAATAAAAAATCTGGAACATATGAGAAAGAAAAACCTTTTTTGAGGCTGTCTTTCTTGTATACCATACTTTCTGCTACATAAGATGCACTTTTTTTCTCCCAAAAAATGGGGGTAAATGTCTGTGCATCTTATGGAGCAAATATTGACACCTACCGCGCTGCAGCTGCCCGCCAGGTTGTCCTTCCCATAGCCGCTTGCCAGGTTCTTCTTCCATGGCTGCCACCCCCCACTTTCTTTCACAAGGCTGTCCTTCACTGCATGGCCATCAGAGCTGGGGGGCGGGAAGGGGTTACCCAGAGGTCTGTACTAACACAGGGGCTCCTGCCTGCAGTCACCCGGCCCTCCCCCTCCCACAGGTGTCCACCAAAACGTCAAGGTCGCTCACAACTGAAGGGGCAGGGCATATGCGTGAGAAAGACGGCCGTCAGACGCACTGTACGTACATATTGCTGAGTCCCTGGCTGCTGACTGACATTGATACTGTCAAGTGCAACTTGCTGTGCTCACTGACCGGTCCTGTTTGAAGCTTCATTGTGTGATTAGCTGAGGTGAGGCTGAAACGTACAAATCCGTGATCACAGCCGAGCTGCACTTGACACCTACTCTGCCATTTTTATTTTAGTACACCATTTGGTTCAGAATACTTTTTTCCTTGTCCTCCTCCACTAAAACCTAGGTGCGTCTTATGGTGCGAAAAATACAGTGATTGAAGCAGAACTGCTTTGGAAATATTTTTGTTTAAAATGAAAAAAAAGATATTGGGCCCCACATTCCACCCGAGCCTTTAATAGCGGTTTACAAATGGATAAACCAAGCTCAAGCCAGTATTTATTTGCAGTATTAACAGCTCTAACTCCAACCGAGTAACGTCTCGAGTTGCAATACTGATGAGGCACTTATCAAGTAAATAATGGACCAGAGTTTGTTGCTAAAAATAGATGCAAAAATGGAGCAGAATATTAGAATTAATGGTAGCCATACCCTTTAAAGTAACCCTGACCCTAAAACAAAACAGAAATAGTAGCCTAACCATAATTTCTAACCCTACCCCTAAGTTTTACCCTAACCCTTGAAATCGACAGACTCTGAAAACAGACACAAATTTTTTTGGTTTCTCTGAAAAATCGCTTCTGAAAACGATATATATGTGTTACTTTCAGGCACATACAAAGGCGTTGTTTTCAGACATTTCCAAGTTTGAACGTATTTTATATTTTGGTGACATTTTTTATGCATATTTTTTCTCACTTTTTTTCTGGCATAATTTCCATAGGATACCACCAGAGTCTAGCCATAAGCAACGAGTGAGCCTTGGATGGAATTGCGACTTGAGCGCGAGCTTTTATATATAATGGTTCGAGCCATTAGCTTGATGGTTTGGATGGAATTCGGCCCAAGGTTTTCTTTTATGTAATGCGCCAAAACAAAACTGTTTCCAAAGCATATGTCCATGTGCCGTACCAAAGCAACACTAGGAGTGATGCTTGATTGTCTAGGTACATAAGTCCATATCAAAGATCTCCTGAAGTGTGAGGGATAACCCTAAAATGGTGAGTGGGGTGTAAAAGGGATAACCATTAAAACTCGTTTCACCATATACTAATAGATCTTAATCTTGAAGGTAAATTACACATTAAATCAGAGCCTACATGATTTGTATGCTAAGTGAAGACCCAAGGACCTTTATTCATGATGATCTTTTAATGTTTGTGAGTAATGTCATAATTGCAGATGCAATATCTATTTTTTTGTGTGAAATTATCTTCAAGCCTTCAAGTTCAACAGCATCCTGAATTCTTTATGGTTATGATACCGAACGTTGTCTATATAAGGCTTCTGTCAGGGTTGCAGGCTCCGCGGCGTGTGGTCCGGCCGCTCCCTTCTTATCGGGCTTGTGCCCGGAGGGTGTGCGGCTGGGGCCGACAAGAGTGCCTGGCGGTTCCTCGGGACCCGACTCACCTTCGTTGGTGGTTCATGTTCCCCAGGGAGGAGGGAGGCCGGGTCCTGGGTCGCCTGCAGAGGGCCTCCGTCGGAGCCCCAGGCTACAGGCGCAGAGCAGGCTTCAGAATGGACGCGCGCGTGCGCCCAGGCTCCGCCAATATGGCGGCCGGGCTGCGGCGCACGTCCATGACATCATCGGCGTCCTGGGCAGGGGGAGGAGCTTAGCGGGTATTTAAACCTAGGATACCACTTCTTCCTCGCTTCGCGATTATAGCAGTTCCCCAGTGTAGCATTCCTTCTATTGTTTTCTTGCCTAACGTGTTTGACCCAGAAAGTGACCCTCTACTACGAGTATTTCTCCTATCCTGACCTGGCTTATGACCTTGACTTTGCATTCCTTTCTGAACTCCTTGAACTCCTCATATCCTGCACCCGGGATCCCTGACACTTCTGTTGAATGCCTGTCCATTCAAAATGCTTTTGTAAATCTTTGTGCTTAATCTGCTTTCCTGTCATGAAGTATTCCAGCCCAACAGGCACTCCTGCATCAGTCACCTGTCTCCTGTATGGCTGGATCATCTTCCCATCTCATTTTTGCATCTGGTAAATATTTGACTTCTTCCTTCATAAAATCTTCTAATAGTTGCTATTATAAAGAATAAACACAGCCTCATCTAGTGGACTGTAATCATCATGTCAACCGCAAGCTCTGAAACCAGCCAGACATGGCTGCAAGGGTTTGAAGCCATTGATTCTAGCATTGCAGTCCAGAGGCGCGTTCAGTTCCTCAGCAGCTGCTGAATTGTTTCATTGCAGCAGTTCAGTTTGCAGCACGCTGTCTCACTGAACGCTTTGGCTGTGAATATGGAAGTGAAAGGGCAGAGGATTGCTTCATGAAAGGTGCCGTTTCTGCAAAATCCACTTTTGTCCATTTTATTACCACTTTAGTCTTAATGTTTACCATATTCCAATAAATATTTGCTGTTTTGCTCCACCAAACCTTCAAACTGAACATTTCCTTATTGGATTATTTGCTACGTGGAGGCGGCCATCTTTCCTACGTCACACTCAGCTAACCCCGCAGCACCTCTCGACTTGGCTGCAAGTGCTAAGTTAGCAGTGCTGAACTGCTGAACTGCTGAACAGCGTTCAGTGACAAGTTGCTAACTTAGCACTTGCAGTGGCTGAGCAACTGAACGCGCCTCAGTTCCCTATCTAGTCTGCCACAGGAGTTCACAGATTCTAAAAAAATCATCATGGATGCAATGACTCGCTGCTTAGACCATGCTCCTGGGCTCCCACATGCAGTTTATGGACTACTACCTTCACCTAATGGCACTTCCATAGCTTCATAGTCGGCCTCCATCTTGGTTGTTTGTGAACGGGGGTGCTGTTACTTGCCCTTATTTGGATTTGCTTCTCTGGATTTAACCTCTGCCTTGTCTACCGACTCTGAACCTATTCTGCTGGCCTCAACCACTACAACATTTCACCACGTTTTTGGATTAGCCCTTCCCTGTACTGCATACCTGGATCTGCCCTCGTGCCTGAACACACTACACAGAAGCTAGAACCCTTCCTGGTTAGTCTTCATAGTATGGTCCTGCAATGGTGTGCACCATCTCCTGCATCTTGAGCACCAACTCCCAGTAAGTCCCTGATAGTAACAAACATTAATGCTAATCATCAACTCTATATTTGGATGGTTTTTACCTCTGTATATTCCATTGCTTCCTGTAACTTGATCACTCCAGTCGGTGATTTCCAAGTTTGCTCCATGGTCAGAAGTAAAGTAGGTCACTGTATCATTCACCAAATCTTCCTGATCCAGAGAATCAAGTATTTCTCCTGTAGTAAATGCATTAATATTCAGTGAGGATTTGTTTGAACCTCCTCTCTAGAACAATTATGAGGTCTATTTTCTATGGAGTTGGTATAGACAGACTGTCACATTAAGATAACGCAGGGATTTGCATTTTTGGATTTTCATAAATAGAGAAACATTTCATTTACATGATTGAAAAGTGGATTTTGGTTTTACATTAGACACTTAAGGGAACTAAAATACGAATAGATAAAATACTATGGCCCCTATTATATTCTTCGCGCAGCGCAAATTATTTTGCGCGCATCGTCCGGAGTTATCCACGCGAAACTTAACGGATTATTCAGATCCGAATGCATTTTCTCATCCGTCAAAAAATAATGTTCGTAAAAACGACGCGCAAAACGAAGAGTAATACGCGCGCAGTAACGTAGCGCACGTAAATCAGTGTGAGGACTGTTTTTTTCGCCAGATTCAGCCAATCAGAATTATGAACCTTAATTGACATCGATTTACCTTAATTGACTCACTTAAGTTTTTGCGCCTGTCAAAGTAAATCTGAGTATACATGTGCAGCAATAACAAAATATGCACGAATTCACAATTTTATTGTTTGGGTATGTGTAGAATGTGTAACTATACTGTGCTGTATATTTTTTTTGGTGCTGGTGTTTTTCGTTTCGGCCAGAACGTTCCGATTTGCAGTTACCACCAGCTTCTCAAAGACGTTAAAATTATGCGCGCAAACGTCGTTCGGAAAAAGATGCGCATCGATTTTAAAACCATCCGCGTACCAGCGCACAAACGAATTTGCGCTCACAATGTTAAGTATAGGACGTGCACAGTTCATCACGCTCCCGCAGGTCCATCCACGTTAAACGATAACGCACATTGTTTGGGTGAACGTTGTAATACGACGTTCTGCGCAAAGGGTTTTGCCCCTCGCTCAAATGCGCATTTGCGTGCGCAAAAACAAATGCGCGAAGAATGTAATAGGGACCTATATTATTCACTACTCAATGTTCTTTCTTTGAACCGTGGTGCTCTGAGACTCCAGCACCACATTGAAAATAGTGGAGGAACTGCGTTCCCTTTCTTTCCTTCTCGACTTGACCTTTGGTGAATGTGAAGAGAGTTGGGGGTGTGAGTCACACCAAATACTTTTAATGGGAACTCTAAATATAGCAGTCTATTAAAAAATATCACTCTGTGATCATAAGCATCTAAAATCTCAATATTGGCTGATATTTGAGTGATGCAGCATCGTATATATGGTGTGCTCAGAATGTTATAGCTTTGTTAAGTTTAGGTTGTAGAAGGATAGGACTAAACCTAAGTTGTCTTGCTTGACATTGTTGTATTCCACATTACAGCATCGGTAAACTGTAAAGGATTTGGAGTAAAATATCCATGAACTGCAAAACAATGATACAATGGTATTCCTTATCGTAAAGCTATGTTGACCAACACAATTTATTTTAGCTTTTTTAAAGTGAATTTTCGTAGCTTACCAATCAGCCAGTCCATCTCTTCAATGTTATCCCCATACATGCTATGCTTGCTTTTGCCTCTGAACTTTTCGGACGTGTAATGGGGAGAATGAACATGAAGAAAGGAGACAAGGAGAAGAAAAGGACCATTTTTGTTCCTAGAAAAAAAAATTAAAAACACCTATAAAAAGATTGAGGGCAAAAGAAGAAGGGGACGACAGAGAATGAGGTGGCTGGATGGAGTCACTGAAGCAGTAGGCATGAGCTTAATTGGACTCCAGAAGATGGTAGAGGACAGGAAGGCCTGGAGGAACGTTGTCCATGTGGCGCGATGGGTCGGACACGACTTCGCAACTAACAACAACGACAGTAAATATTATTTTCAAATAGTGAAATGGATGGACTTTACTTAATATAGTCTTTACCATTGGTCTCATTTTGGGAAAAAATGGGCTCTTCTAAAGTTAGTGTAGAATAACTTCGTCCATTCAATTTAAGAAGTGGATGAGCATCTTAATCTAACAATCTGCTGTTTAAGGCAAAAAGGATGGAGTAAATAATGCCAGTAGTGAGGTGGGGCTTGGGGTTTTGTGAAGCCATACCATGCGTCCATACTGCTTCCATGCCATGCCGTTATATCAACCCCCTTAAAAAAATAACCAGGAAATGCCAGCATAAACCATGCTCAGCCTATTACAGGGAGAGACTGCAAGGATAAGACGTGGCTGGAGAGGAATTGGGGCAGAGCCATGATTGGGATAAGGCTTACTGGTTTTGAGGGCAATAGCTTTGCACTATTGCATTACCTGGTAATGAATGCCTTTGACTCTTTTACTAAGCGATCCGCTGATCTTTCCAAGTCAACCGGCTGTTCGGTTACTTCGAAATTCCTCATTAGGATACAATTCCAATATTTATAGAACACATAAGGTGCAAAATAGTACATAAAAATAGAAATTCCACAAATGGAAAGAAATATAAGTGTTTTCCACTTGACGGTAAGTAAATTCATTAGCTTGCAGGCCGCAAGGGTGACCAATGCAACAAAATACAGCTGTGCGTAAAACCACAGTTTGTTTTGATATGACACATGGACCTCACTTGATCTAGATCCCGCACAATCAGTTGTTATAGACAGAGGCATGCCATAGTAATAATCAAAGCCGTGGTTTAATGGGTGGTGACAAAAGTCATTTCTGGATTCACAATTTACTCCAAGGTGCCATTTTCCTGTTTAAAACAATATAAAAAAGGGACAGTGAACAATAAAACAGGATAATGTGACTGCATGCTTAATGTTCATTAATATAGCGAATGCAACAGCATTATACATCTAATTTAATTCAGAATTTTGAAAGTATTAACTTTAAGCATTAACTACTCTATTAATATTCTTTTGTATATTAGGATATGTATTGCTATCTTCAAACATTTATTTCCTTTTGTCTTGTGTTTAATCCCCCATTCTCTCTCTGTTAATCCATTAATTTCAATGCTAATAAACAATGAAATTACACCAAAAAAAAAGGACTCACAACTTCTCATGACCACTGTACTTTCGGAAGAATAGAAATATCAAACATGGAACCAGAGAAGAACTAGAAAGCAGTTGTTGGATGTTAAATACACCTAAAATCCAGTCTCGCTCTGTACTCTTGAGTGGCAACGTAAACCATCAGTATCCAGACCCACATGTTGCAGATAATATACCAAACAAATAAGTGGATGTTAGTGATCACACCCTCAGTATATTTTGCCTGAAAAGCTGGTTTAGTACAATGCAATGAGTAAATCTAAAATTTATACTCAATAAATAGAAATATAAGGTCAGACAGTAAAGCCCTAATAATACAATGATAAACTGATTATCAAGGAGCATTCTGGGTAAATGCAGTAACATTTACAGGGTAATTCAAAGAGATTCGAAAAGTCACCGCGCGTTCGGTGACTTTTCGTTCTCTTCAATTCGGTTTGTTTTGCCGATCTCATTTCGGTGACCCTGCGGTGTATTCAGCAAACACCACAGGGTCCCCGAATTGCAGGGAAAAGCTGCCGCAAACCCGACGAAAACTAACCGCAAAACCCGGTGAATGCACGCCGAAAACCCTCAAAAACATTCTGGATTAACCCGTCGAAGACCACAGAAAAACCCGAGCAGGAGCCGATCACACGCAGCGAAGCCTCCGGAAAAAGCCGAGACCGCAGAAGAGGCAGTGAATAAATTAGAAAAACCGTTTGCTTGAATGTTTGAAAAGTGCAACACTGTTTGCAAAGAAACTACTGAGCGAAAATGTCTGAAATTTGCATATGAGGTCCAAGGAATGATAATAAAGAGGGCTGTTACAGAAAAAATAAGTAAACTTAACAAAAAAAAATCAAAAAAAAAAATCGTACTTTAAAAAAAAAAAAATCCAGAAAAATGAAAAGAATATACTAAAAAATCTATAAATAAAGAGTCTCTTTACTGCAGAATTTTATAATGAACGGTTTATTAGATATTTAATTAAAACGGAAATATTTTTAACATTGAAGCCTATGGGATTCTCATGAATAAACTTGCTGAATTAAACCACTGAATGGCAGGGCATTTCGGGAACCTTTCACTGCTGGTTTGTGTTCTCTGAATAGCCGAAGCAGTGCTTTTTCATGGGGATTTCACTGCCCTCGAACAGGCACCGAACAGGCACCGTATGTGCAGGCAATTCGCCAGGATGTGGCGAATTGCCTGCTCTCTGGATAGGCGAATGCCAAGAAAGGTAACCGAACGCTGATTTTCAGCGTTCGGTTACCTTTCTCCAGCCATTCGGATCTCTTTGAATAACCCTGTTAGTAAATAGCGCAATAAATGTTTCTTTCATGTTAAAAGAGATACAGGGAAGACACACCTATTAAACCTGTGGTATAACCTTGTTCCTTTAATACTTTGGGAAAGGTGATTTCATTTGGAGGGAGTCCTCCGGATACCGCAGTGAATACCAAGACTGCATAACCTCCATCGTGACCAGACATTCCTAAACAGATAAAAACACAAGACACAGCATGGCATTACAGAAAATGGCAGGATAAACACCTGAAATGTTTCAGCTCTATTCTACCTATAAGGAGTTAACCCTAATTTTTAATCAGCTGTCAGGTGCCCACTGAGAAGAAGAGGGTAGGGAGGGTGAGATCAACATAGGGATAGAAAAGGTGACAGGATACTGAAAGTGCAGGTATTCATTCCTCTTTTATGCTAATAAATGTCATAAATCACCAATCCTTTTGAAATGATTTATAGAATATCATGATGCAGTTTGATATTAGGTTTAATATATCTAATTTGCACACTGCTTTTATTCCCCCTCCTAAATAAAGCTCCTTTGTTAGTGTTTTTTTATTTGGTCCTGTGGGTTAATATTTAGAGTAAATAACACATTGCCTGCTTCACATGTCACATGTTACCATTTCCATGAAGGCAATGCTGTACATATTCCAAGACCAACAAAGTTGTAGTAACTGTACCTGATCGGATAGGATACCTCCCAGTCATAAAAGCAGCTCTACTTGGGGTACACACTGCCGATGCAGAGATATGGTGTGTGAGCTTTACTCCTTCAGAGGCTAATCTGTCAATATTAGGAGTGCTAAAAGAAAGAAATTAAAATTAAAAAAGCCCACACAGAGCATTACAATGATTTTTTAAAATTATATAATAATATATATTTTTTATTATTGTAGCAAGATTTTATAAAGCTTTGCAAGGAAACAATATGTAACAGAAGAGTTACATAGTTACATAGACGCATGTCTTATTTCAGCCTATCGGGTTCAGCCTCTCACACATCACCTACTGCTGTTGATCCAAAAGAAGGCAAACAACCCAGTTTGAAGCTCTCGCCAATATGCAACACACTGGGAAAAAATTGCTTCTTGACCCCAGAATGGCAGTCAGATTTCTCCTTGGATCAAGGAGCTTACTCACATATTAAATATTATAACCCTTAATATTCTGTGTCTGCAGGAAGTCATCCAGTCGCTTTTAAAAGTCTGTACAGTCTCTGACCCAACCACCTCAACAGGCAGAGAATTCCACAGATTTATTGTTCTCGCCGTAAAATAACCCGTCCTATGCTTTAGGCTGAATTTCCTTTCGTCCAGTCTAAATGGGTGACCTCGTGTCCTGTGTATAGTCCTGTTACTGAATAGGTTTCCAGACAATGGTTTGTAATGGCCCCATATATATTTATATAAAGTTATCAGATCCCCTCTAAGACGCCGTTTCTCTAAACTAAACAGGTTTAATCTGGTTAGTCTTTCCTCATAACTTAAACCTTCCATTCCCCTTATTAATTTAGTCGCCCGTCTCTGCACTTTTTCTAGCGCTATAATATCCTTTCTTAAGACAGGTACCCAAAATTTCACAACATATTAAAGGTGCGGCCTTACCATTGATTTATACCGAGGAAAAATTATTCATTACGAGAGTGAATTCCCCTTTTAATGCATGCCAATACCTTGCTGGCCTTGGCGGCTGCTGTTTGACATTGCACATTGTTACTTAGTTTGAAGTCTATGATTATTCCCAAATCCTTCTCCTTCTTTGATTTCCTTAACTCAGTAAAATTTCTTTAACTCAGTACCATATATGCATCTCTTACCGTATATGCATCAGGTACACAAACAATATCGGGTTCAAAAGAAAAGAAAACAGTGAAAAACAATATTCCATAAGCAAGTACAATAAGACATGGAGCGTAAGGTTTTCCATAAGGGTCAAAGGGAGAATACAAGAGGGGTAGGGGGAAAAAGAAAAGGGCCAATAGCCATAGCCAGCCTAGGGCAGTATTGTGTTGCACTCACTAAAAATGGGATGCGAAGGGGAAAAATTATCATTTGCTAATTTACCCTTAGCGACCCGGTTTCCCAAGCAGATCGCGGAGCAGGCGCCGAGTCCGGCAGCGTGCCCCTTAGGGATTACTAGGCTCACAGAGCATCCCCTCCATGGCATCTATAGGACTCCATGGAGGATCGTGCTGCCAGGTCACATGACCAGCAGGATCTTGCCTCTCACAAGATCCTGTTGGTAGGCTGAGTGATCACAGAGGTAGACAGGGAACTTTCTTCCCCCAGTCTCCATTTGCTCCTGACGGCCAGAAGCAGCGGATCGGGCCACTGTTCTCGCTGCAGGATGAGAGGCGAGTATGTGATTTTTGGGGGGTTTTGAGCTGCAGGTAATGGATTCTGCAGCAGCGCAATCCGTTACCTACACCTGTGAACTGGTATTAACTTTTTGGTTAGCGCCAGCTCGGTCTTAGTAACTAGCATTAGGACCAATGTGATCCGAACTCTAGTTAATCTGTGGTTGCACTTTGCGCTCCCCATGTTAGGTATAAAGAGCGCAAAGTACAGCAAACTCACACTACGAATCACAAATTAACAAGCACTGGTTTTGTAATCCGTCAGCAATTCAAAGGCGTTCTAATTGCAGCACTATGACCTCCTTTAAGCTAGTGCTAACACTGACGCTAGCTTGAAGGAGGTGATAGAGCCCCTAGTGTCTGAAGGACAAAAACAAAGGGGGTTATATAGATGTCTAAGCAACATCTAGGGTGGCATGGAGAGGGAAATCCAGGTTCAGTAACAGATATAGGGGAGGCTAGGTAAGGGGACAGGAGGAAGACCAGTAAAGCCAATGATGCATATGTAGTGCAGACGTGCTAGAAGCACCATGGATTAGGTGTTCAATATTCCTGATGTCATGAACCTCTTGAAGCCATTAGCGAATGGTGGGTACTGAGGGGGTCTTCTAGTGTCGGGGCAATACAGCTTTCACAGCATTCAAAAGCTATGTCAATCGAGCGTTTGTATGTTGTCAGGTTGGATGGGGTATGATGCAGTAACAAAGCGGCCGGGGTGAAATTAGGGGGTGACGCTGACAGTTTGCAAATTATGTCTTGGACTGACTGCCAGTACGGTTGAATCATGGGGCAGCACCACCACATATCAAGCAGATCAGCGTGAGGTGCACAACATTTCCACGACAGTGAAACTGGAAGGAGACTTGCAGCTGCGCATGGAGTTGGTTAGGAGATGGTGAGCCCTAAAATTTCATACTTTGGTATTTTAATTTTACAATTACTAATGGTGCTGAAATCTCACAAAAGGGAAGTGAGGGAGGGAGTGTGACCAAGGGCTTGCAAACAAAAAATAGCAGATCATCTGCATACGCCGCCACTATATGGTGTCTACCATCCACAGTAATACCGTGGATGGGAGGGATTGGCCCTGACAGCTTTCAGGAGGGGTTCCAGTGAGAGTGCAAGAGTAAACAGGAAAGGGGGCTGCCCTGCCTGGTGCCGTTACAGATGAGAGAAGGAGGGTTAAGGGATCCATTGTGGTTAATGCTTTAGCGAAATGTTTAAAGATCCTGATTCAAGAGGGAAGCATATTGTGATCTTATATTACACCATTCACTTTCAAACATTCTTGGGAATGTATTGTCAATGTTTGTAGGTTGTAGTGACAGCTATAGGTCTATGTTTGACAACTAGCAAGAATACTTTTTAGTTTTTTACTTATTAGTGCTAGCAAGAAAAGTGGTTCACTAGTTTCAATTAGATTTCCTTTTAATAGTCAAGAATGATAATTTTATCTTCATAGTTGGCTGGCGCAATGGAACATGCCCATCTTACACATTCCGCACGGAAAATTCCTAATACACCTTTTTTTTAGTCAATGTCTGTTGTAATGTATAATTTATTTTGCTTGACTAAGATAAAAGACAAGATCAGTTTCCTGCTAATTAAATTAATGGAAATGCTGCATTCTCATGTACTTGGTGCTTCTTAGGATCTTAACACAAATGTTTGGGGCTCCATCTATTTTACAATAGCAAATCAAGGGGTTGAGTGAAGCAGGAACTGCATTCCTGCACTATTTTTCCAGTAGGAATGCCATTCCTGTTGACTAGATACCAACAAGCTATGGGTGTGAGGGGCTTGATCCGTGTAGGTCAAATGGCTCCCATACGCCTCAATTGGCGGAATGAGCATCCAGAGTGCTGCCAAGAAGTCACAAGATGGAGGGCCGTAGAGATAGCCAGCTTTGCCACATCAGGACAGGTTCTTTGAGGGAGTGTATGGGAAATGGTGAGATCCCACGATTGTTACTGTTGTTTGCAACAACATTAACCTACAGCGTTTAGAGAATAACCCCCTTAGTGAAGGAAACCTTGTAGAAGTCACAGGGTCACACAAATACCATTTATCTCTCACGGTAGATTAATTGTTGTTGCCATATAAGCAGCTAAAATGTACGAAAGCTCTGTATAATACATTAACAATAGCCCTATAACATCAAAAAGTTACCACATCGGACCCATTTAATCCACATCACACCTTCCTTTAATACATTCCTAATAACATAAACCATAACACGAATGTCATAAAAACATAAAACTGTCATAAAACCCATAAAAGAAATACCTTATTGTGCTATTTCCAAAACAACCAATGTCACCAATTCCAAGGTCATCTGCCAAGAACAGTAGAAAATTTGGCTTGCTGGCTTTCACACCATTTATTACCCCTGAACAAAGCAAGATGATTATTCCTGAATATATAGCCATGACTATCCTAAAAAAGAAATGTTAATATAAAATTTAGTTCAAATATTAGCTTTATTAGAGTAAATATGTAATGGCTCCATTCATGTGTGAGCATTTATAATAAATTTGCACATATCATTATTGCAGATCAAGGATGTAATCAGGGCTGTGTATGTGCATTTTAATACACTCAAGGGAGAAAAAGACATTTGAACAATAGCAGAGAAAATATTTGCTATGTAGAGCTTACACTTTATACAAAAAGCATAGTAACCAATGGATTGCATTATGGATTGGAGGCGGATTACCCCCTTTACTTCAGTTACATCAAATCAAAAATTCTAATTCAATACTGTATTTATGAGATTTTGGAAATGCAGTTTTTATTATTGGTGCAAATCTTATATTCTATCATTTTTTCACTTGCTTTCATTAGCAGAAAAAATGTAAGATAAAATAGTTGATTTTGATAAAAGTACAAATAAAGCTGATGAAAACTGGACGCAAAGAACGGCCAATCATTTTGCATCACTGTCAGTTCTCCTATGTGGAAAATTTCCTTTTCTGGTCTACAACCTCAGATTAAAAGAAACCACATAAGTACTTAGAGCAAACATTAACCCTTTCACTACCAAAAAAGTGTTACCTTGATTTATATTACCATTCAGAGAGCACCGTATTGGCCACCGAATAACACAGAATGGTGAATTTCCCCGTACGGTGCAATTACGTGGCCATTCAAAAAGCTGTCGATTCCTGTCCAACCCTGCACTCTTCCACAATACCACAGAGGGGTTACGGTGTGACGGCACTGTTGTCGACACTAAAGGCCCAATTTTAAAGCACCTATTGTTACTTTCTTTTTTTTTTTTTTAATATATATTTTTTATTTTGTTTACAGAAGATTATTTTCCATACATTGGTTTTCACTGTACACCAAAATTATACATAACCGTGTAATTATCAACATAGGACGGTGCAATTATTTTCCATACATTGGAATTCACTGTACACCAAAATTATACAAGACCTTGCAGTTCTCAACATATGACGGTGCATACATATACAATAAACATTGAACACGACCATGTTTCGTCACTCGTTATTATCCTATATTAAGCTAGGGTCGTTAGGGTGTGTACGAAATTTAGACTCTAAAAGGTAAACAAGGGTATAACAATGGAATAAAACGATGCAATAAACACCCATCTCACTGTATTAACAGTTACGCTTCTAAGGCCTATAAGTCGAAGCAGTGAAACACACGATTCAATGGGAATCTTACGTCTTAGTTTTTCCAACATAATACTAAAGGATTGACGGCTTTTAAATATCATGGCTACAACACCATCTCACTGGGTCTGTTGCGGAATGTCTGTGGGTTTTGACCCCCTTTTGGCTAAGAAATCTAACCACCAATACCATAAAGCGAAGTATTTATCATATTTGTTTTCTAGAGATAGACACTGTTCCTCCATCTCCCGCACCCCCTCCACTGCCCGTATCCATTCTGTAATAGAGGGCGGTTCCGTTGAGCGCCATTTTTTAGGGATTTGGGCTTTAGCCACATTAAATAGTTGGATTGCTAACGATTTTCTATAGGTAAGTGAGGATAGGGGTACCAGGTGGAAAAGTGCCACTTGGGGGATGGTATGAGTGCCAGATCAGTTATTTCGTTTATTATTTGAAAGATGGCGTCCCAATAATTTGTAATAAGCGGGCAGGTCCACCATATATGCAAGAGGGTACCTGGCGACCGGTTGCATCTCCAACATCGGTCAGTGGCAGTTGGGAATATTCTATGTAGCCTAGTCGGTGTTAAATACCACCTGGAGAGAAATTTATAATGGGACTGCTGTATATGCAAACTTCTAGAGGCATGTGCCGCAGTCTGAAAAATTTTTCCCCAGTCATCCTCCGATATGGGTTCTGTAAGCTCAGTATTCCATTTCGTGGCATAGGCCGGCAACGTTGGGGAAGAAGCGTCTAATAATGTGCCATATATCGTTGATAGTGTGTGTGGCAGAGGTGGGTCTATAACACAGAGAGTCTCAAACGGAGTTTCGTCTCTCCGCAGTCCACTCAACTCTCCTATGGACAGCAAAAAGTGTTTTATCTGGTTATACCGAAAGCAGTCTAGAGATGTATGTCTATCTCCTTTCAATAACACGTCTATATGCAATAATCCGGAGTCACCAATACAGTCAGTCAGTGGTAGATACGGTCCCTCGACTGTCTGTGGAGAAAACCGTGGTGCATTCCCTCTGGAAAAAGCGGATTGTGTGTAACTGGCAGGAACGGAGAGGGATGGGGCGATAAGGCCAGCGTCCTCCTCAATTTCCGCCATTTAAGAAGGGTAGGTGTTACTAACGGGTGGTAGGAGTGTAGAAGGGATTTTAGGGGAACCGACTGCCATGGCAGGGTGGTTATGGGAACTTTTAGGGTTTTCTGTTCCAAGTGCACCCATAATTTATGGGGTGGCGACTTAGACCAGTCGGCTAATTTCAAAAAAAGAGCTGCTGTATGGTATAGTTCCAGGTCTGGCAATCCTAGACCCCCTCTATTGCGATGTCGAGTCATAACAGCATAAGGTATGCGGGGGTGTATGTCGTTCCAAATGTATTTAAGAAAAGCGGATTTGAGCTGACGATGGAATGTTGGTGGAACCCCAATCGGTACTGACTGGAATATATACAAGAACCGCGGGAGGATATTCATTTTTACTATATTAATCCTTCCCAACCAGGAGACATTAGGGATGCGCCACCGTTTTAGATCATGTTCCACTTTCCGTAATAGCGGTTCGTAGTTGGCTTTATACAATGTAGTTAAATCTTTTGGGAGTACAACCCCCAGGTATCGAAGCGAGTCAGCTCTCCATTTAAAGGGGAATCTCCTCGATACCTCCTCCCGCACCCCTCCCCGCACCCCCACTCCCATCACCTCACATTTAGCTCGATTGATCTGAAAATTGGAGAGTCTACCGTATGTGTCAAGTTCCCCCATAAGGTGTCTTAGTGATTTTACCGGGTTCGTGAGGGTAAGAAGAATGTCATCGGCAAACGCCGCCACTTTATAGTGGTGAAATGCCAAAGGAAAGCCCGTAATTTGAGGGTGGTCTCTAATTCGTTGGAGCAGCGGTTCCAAGGTTAACACAAATAGTAGGGGTGACAACGGGCAGCCCTGTCGTGTACCGTTATGGATGTGTAAGTCCTGAGAGTATGTTCCATTTACTCTCAGGGAAGCCTTCGGGTTACTATAGAGGGATCTTATCCACATCCGCCACCGTGGTCCAAAGCCTAACATAGACATTGTTTCCATCAGGAACGACCAATCTACTCGGTCGAAGGCTTTTTCTGCATCAATGGAGAGAAAGAGTGTAGGAGTCTTAGTATTATGTGCCATATGTACCAAGGCTATGGCCCTTTGTGTGTTGTCCCTTGCCTCTCTGGAGGGGATAAACCCCGTCTGATCTGGGTGTACCAAATTATTAATCAAAGGATTAAGACGTGTTGCCATCATTTTAGCCATAAGTTTCACGTCTGCATTCAATAAAGAGATCGGCCTGTAGTTCGTGACTTGGGTATGGTCTTTGTCGGGCTTAGGGATGAGCGCTATATGAGCTCTCAATGTTGACGGGTCAAGACTGATATCGTCATCAAGGGAATTAATCATTTTAAGGAGATGGGGACTCAGATAGGGAAGAAACGTTTTGTAATAGGCTATGGTAAAACCATCTGGTCCTGGGCTTTTACCAGTGGCAGTGGACCGTATTGCCTCAACAAGTTCTTTTGGTGTGAAAGGTGCCTCAAGGGTTTCAGCCACTTCTGGTGGCAATGATGAATGGAGTGACTCCTTTAAGTAAGCGCGTATGTCTACTTTACTAGGAGGTGAATCTCTCAAGCAGTAGAGGGAAGAAAAATATTTATGGAATGTGGCTGTGATATCGCTAGTGAGATGGTGTATTTTACCTTCCTCCCCTTGTATTCTTGGTATGTATGTGGTCTGGCGTCTCTGTTTCAAAGCGTTGGCCAATAGTCTCCCGCATTTATTACCTTGTGAGTAATAGAGTCGTTTAGTCAGTTGTAATGAACGCAGAGATTGTTGTGAGAGGAGAGAAGTCAGTTTCGCTCGCTGTTCCGTTAGTTCTTTAAAAACGTCTAAGGAATGTGTCTGTTTATGTGATGTTTCCAAAATGTGGATGTTTTGCACCAGGTCTCGCACCTCCGCCCTCCTCTCCCTCTTACGCTGCGCTCCTATTTGAATGAGTTTGCCTCTGAGGACGCATTTATGTGCCTCCCATAGCAATGGTGGTGTTATCTCTGGCGTGTCATTTTCTACGAAATATTGGGTGACAGCGTCTTGTATCTCCTGGCGTATTAGGGCATCACTTAATAACGATTCATTGAGGCGCCAAGAGCATTGCGTGGAGGGGATGGAGTCGAATTCAATCCTAATTGAGACCGGGGCATGGTCAGACCAGGTAATGGGAGCTATCGTCGCTGCTTTTAAACATTGTAGATGATGATGGGGTATGAGGAATGTGTCAAGTCGGGAATACGATTTTGCTACCGGAGAGTAAAATGTATAATCTTTGGCGGACGGGTGTAGTGTCTTCCACCCATCCACCAATTGGTATTGATGGAGAATTTGTAAAAATCTGCGGCGTAATGAGGGGTCGACCGTGGGGAATTGGAAATTCCCTCCCTAGAAGAGTCGAGGGGGACGTTGAAATCTCCTCCACAGATTAAAATGCCCTCTGTAAAGCCATCAAGTTTCGTCAAGATTGATCGTAATGCTCCACATTGCCCCTTGTTCGGGAGGTATAGATTAGCCATAGTGATACGTCGATCCCCTAGGGTACCCTTAATAAACAAATAGCGACCGTGAGGATCCTTAAGCTGGTGTGTGCAGGTGAATGGGACATGGCGGGCAACAAGGATAGCCACTCCTCTAGCTTTAGACTCTGTGTAGTTACTATAAAAACCTTGGGGTAGTGGCGAGATGTCAGCGAGGGTGCCGCGTCATCCCTGAAGTGTGTCTCCTGGAGGAATAATACTTCCCCTTTCTGTCTCTGGAAATCAATCAGCGCCATACGTCGTTTTTGCGGGATGTTCAATCCCCGTACATTCCATGACATAAACTTTACTTTAACCATTTATATAAGTCATGTGCATAAAAAACAGCCTATCTGTATCAGACGTAGATATAAGATTATATAGGTAGTCGAGAACCGTGTGTTGAGGGGTTTGCGTGAGAACATTGCTAATTATTAGATTCATCGTGAGACAGTTTAGGTGAACATTGCATCTTAAACATAGAAACCTACATATGAACAGAGAAACAGAGTCGTACCGGGTGACGGTGTAAAACCAGCGATCTAAAAAAGTATCGCCCAGGTTTTAAAAACATTGTCTTGTCTAAAAAGTTTAGAAACAAGAAAAAGGAACTTCCACCGCAACTGGGGGTATGTCAGAAAAGCGGTCAAAAAACCAGGGGGTGTTTGCAGCAATAGAGGTGTCGCAGGGCCTGTGACCCTATTCAAGATCTGGAACAAGTAAGGGAGAATCATCGCCCTGAATGCTGTAAATTGAAAAATGACTGCCCGTCTAAGCCACGTTCTTGGCTAGGAGTAGTTAATGGCAGGTTCCACGGATTGCATATTTTGCTTAGTTTGCTAGGTTGGCCCAATAAAATCCAACATGGCATCCGTGACGAGGCAATGGCGGGTTACGTATCTAGAGTCGGAGGACGTCTGTAGTAGTTATCGACAATCAGTCCGGGTCTTTTTGTGAAGGGGTAGACGGGTGAGATCTAAGCGGTCCACGGTTCCTCTTCTGGGGTGTTTGCCATCTCGGACGCTGTGGTTGGGGGAGCGGGGGTGCCAGATCTAGGCTCATGCCTCCATACCACTCTGGGATAGACACCCCTTCCAGGCCTAGCGCGGACAATAAGGGTGGTAGGTCCCCTGCTCCCGATATCACAAAGTGAGTGCCCTCCAGTGTCGTCTGTAGAGTAAAAGGGTATCCCCATCTGTATTTAACTTGTCGTTCCCTCAGGACATCTGTTATTGGTTTTAAGATCCGTCTAGCTTGGAGCGTGGTCCAGGAGAGATCTGGATAGACTTGTAATATGTTTCCATCCGTGTCTAGCACCTCTCGATTACGTGCCGCTTGCAATACGTCTTCTTTCTGGCGATAATAATGGAATCTACAGATGACATCTCTGGGAGCCGCCGTGGGGCCCCCCGGGGTTTCAAGGACCTGTGCGCCCTGTCAAAATGTATTGGGGCCTCTGGAGAGCGTCTCAGTAGTGCATTAAAAATTGGTCGCAGGGTGTCAGATAGAATTTCTCGTGCGTCGTGGGGTTCAGGTATTCCTCTAATACGCAGGTTGTTGCGGCGCCCCCTATTGTCTTGATCGTCAAGGGTACGGTGTAAGCGTTGGAGGTGTGTATTGTGAGACAGCATACCTGTTTCCAAGTGCAATAAACGATCCTCCAGTAGCTCTCTTTCCTCCTCCAAGACCTGCACTCTGGATCCCACGTGTTTTATATCCGCTCCCACAGACTCTAGCCGCGTTGTAAAAGATGCTTCCAGCTTTTGCAGCATGTTTTCCAGGTCTTCCCTAGTCGGCAGGGTGCGCAGGATGTCCCTCACAGACCCCTCTGAGTCCACCGACGGTACAGGGCTATCCGCCGGAGACAGCGTGTGTGAGGCTGGGGAAATCGGCGCCATTTTGGGACCATGCGGCGGCTTGTTTGCGGGCGGTGTGTCCGCGAAATATTGGCCAATATCACCGCGTTTTTGAGGGTTAGTGGGTCCCCTCGGGGTCTGGGCAGCTTGTGCTCTCTTTTTAGAGGTCATGGTACCTCAAATCAGTGGCGTCCTCCCTTTACAATCGCTGGTCAGGCCGGAGCTCCTCCATTATGCTGCCGGCTGCATCGGCGTTCAGGCCACGCCCCCCCTATTGTTACTTTCATCCAAAGCCTGCATAAGTTTCACCATAATTTAGCCAAAAAAAATCGCTAAACTTGTTCTGCGTGTCCTAAAACTTCTCCTCTTTTCATACAGGCTGCCGCCCAAGCAGTTGTTTATGAATAGATTAAAGGAAAACCATTTACCCTAATTTGAAATGTCATTTTTTTGTTTTTAAAGGTTTCTATACATCCTACAAATCCGCCACTTCACGGGCAGGTTATGGGGACCTCGTAGGCACGATATTTGAAGGAATTTTTCATTTTTATTCTTAACCTTTATTTCATGGAAAAGTCACTGTTCCTTTAAAAACTTTTTTTTTTTACTTTTTGTCCCTATTTCCTGTCCCTCAGGGCACTACCCGGACCCCCATACACCTTTTGTGGCAAATATCTAGCATATATGCCCTCTTGGAGGGCACTCTAAAAATCGAACGTTCGGGTCCCATTGACTTGCATTGAGTTTGGATCGTGTTTGTGTCCGAACTCGAACTTTTGAAATTGTTCGAGTTCGAATGCGAACCGAACACAGGGGTGTTCGGCTCATCCCTAATCTTCATCACAATTACTGTATTTGACACAAAAGCCACTTCTGTTTGAATGTTAACAATGCAGACCTTGTGTGAAATTGTATAAGATAAAGGACACCATCAGTAGCGTGCGCAGCCCATTTCATTAGGGCAGTGGTCCCCATCCCTGGTCCTCAGGACCCACTAACAGGCCAAATTGTAAGGATCACTGAGCAGCAAATCATATCACCTGTGCTGTGCTTCAGATATCTGGCAAACCTGGACTGTTAGTGGGCCCTGAGGACCAGGGTTGGTGGTTGGGAACCCCTGCATTAGGGTGTGCACCCATGGACATTAATTATATAGCTATGCTTGGATAATTATGTACAAACCAGTTATTTTGTATGCAGTGAACAGTCAGTTTTCATGCTATTTATGATGAACCGGATAAGGAACATCCAAAATATCAATGAAGGGGATCACAGATGAACCCTTCATTCACCATTAGAGTGTGTCTGTGCACACTCTGGGCTAAATTACATTCCTAGCGGTAAAACGGGGGCTCTACGGAGGAAAAACTGCGCTCGCAGTTTTCCCCCTAGCACACCCGTTTTACAGTTTTACCGCTACATTACAATGCAGGCGAAAAAAATGCTGCCTGCATTGTTACCGTGCGTTAACCCCCGGGATGCGCGCAGCAGTGTTAAGCGCAGCCGCACGCATCCTCTCAATGGAGTCCATAGAATTCTTCCCCCACCCACTGCCTCTTCCCTACTGTTTTATCATATACTAGGTATAAAGCCTGCCCGGAGGGCAGTCTATTGTTGTAGAGCATATACACCCATGTGAGCAGGGGGCAATTATACCCATGTGAGCTGGGGGCAATTATACCCATGTGAGCTGGGGGCAAATATACACATGTGAGCTGTGGGCAAATATACGCACGCAGCCTATTGCCGTCTGCTGCAAGCGCACCTGGCTCTACAGGATGCGCGTGCAGTCTCTACCCGGCTGATGCGCGCGGATCCTTTTCTCCTGGATGCGCGCACGGCCAACGGGTAGAGGCCGCGCGTGGATCCAGCTTCTGTGAGCTGGGGTCATATATACCCATGTGAGCTGGGGGCAATTACACCCATGTGAGCTGGGGGCAATATATACCCATGTGAGCTGGGGGCAATATATACCCATGTGAGCTGGGGGAAATAAATATCCATGTGAGCTGGGGCAAATATATCCATGTGAGCTGGGGTAAATATATCCATGTGAGCTGGGGTCAAATATACACCCATGTGAGCTGGGGGCAATATATACCCATGTGAGCTGGGGGCAATATATATCCATGTGAGCTGGGGGCAATTATACCCATGTGAGCTGGGGCAATATATACCCATGTGAGCTGGGGGCAATATATACCCATGTGAGCTGGGGGAAATAAATATCCATGTGAGCTAGGGCAAATATATCCATGTGAGCTGGGGTAAATATATCCATGTGAGCTGGGGTCAAATATACACCCATGTGAGCTGGGGGCAATATATACCCATGTGAGCTGGGGGCAATATATATCCATGTGAGCTGGGGCAAATATATCCATGTAAGCTGGGGCAAATATATCCATGTGAGCTGGGGCAAATATACACCCATGTGAGCTGGGGGCAAATATACACCCATGTGAGCTGGGGCAATATATATCCATGTGACCTGGGGGCAAATATATACATGTGAGCTGGGGCAATATGTATATCCATGTGACCTGGGGCAAATATATACATGTGAGCTGGGGGCAATATATATAAACCCATGTGAGCTGGGGGCAAATATACCCATGTGAGTTAGGGCAAATATACCCATGTGAGCTGGGAGCAATATATATACTCATGTGAGCTGGGGCAAATATACCCATGTGAGCTGGGGGCAAATATACCCATGTGAGCTGGGGCAATTATACCCATGTGAGCAGGGGGCAAATATATCCATGTGAGCTGGGGGCAAATATACACCCATGTGAGCAGGGGCAATTATACCCATGTGAGCTGGGGGCAATTATACCCATGTAAACTGGGGACAAATATACGCATGTGACCTGTGGGCAAATATACACACGCAGCCTATTGCCGTCTGCTGCGAGCGCATCCGGCTCTACAGGATGCGCACGCAGCCTCTACCCAGCTCCTGCGTGCGCATCCTGTTCTCCTGGATGCGCGCGCGGCTGATGGCTAGAGGCTGCGCGCGCATCCAGCGTCTGTCCGACGCTGCGCATCGGGTCTCTGTTGGCTGCGCACGCAGCCAACAGAAACCGGATGTGCGGCGACGGACATTTAATTTTATAGTTATAGATATTGGGGCAGTTACAGGGTATAGAGGGTAGTCATACAGTATATAGGGACAGTTACAGGGTATAGAGGGTAGTTATGCAGTATATAGGGGAAGTTACAGGGTATAGAGGGTAGTTATACAGTATATAGGGGCAGTTGCAGGGTATAGAGGGTAGTTATACAGTATATAGGGGCAGTTACAGGGTATAGAGGGTAGTTATACAGTATATAGGTGCAGCTACAGGTTATAGAGGGTAGTTATATAGTATATAGGGGTAGCTACAGGGTATAGAGGGTAGTTATACAGTATACATGGGTAGCTACAGCATATAGAGGGTAGTTATACAGTATATAGGGGCATTTACAGGGCATATAGGGTAGTTATACAGTATATAGGGGCAGTTACAGGGTATAGAGGGTAGTTATACAGTATATAGGGGCAGCTAAAGGGTATAGATGGTAGTTATACAGTGTATAGGGGCAGTTACAGGGTATAGAGGGTAGTTATACAGTATATAGGGGCAGTTACAGGGTATAGAGGGTAGTTATCCAGTATATAGGGGAAGTTACAGGGTATAGAGGGTAGTTATACAGTATATAGGGGCAGTTGCAGAGTCTAGATGGTAGTTATACAGTATATAGGGGAAGTTACAGGGTATAGAGGGTAGTCATACACCGCACCCCCTGTGTCCAGCGTGACCCGAGCACCATGTCCCATGTACTGGGGGGGGGGGGCACAGGTCAAGCCTCTGTCCCAGCATGGAGCCCCTCTATCTGACCCCCCCCAGCATGGAGCCCCTCTATCTGCCCTCCCCAGCACTCCGCCCCCCCAGTCACACGCTGGGACTGCTGCTTTCCACCCTCTCCCAGTGTGTCTGCGGGAGGGGGGAGGTGTGCTGGGACGCTGCGGCCGGCTTGCGAACTCCCCCCCCTGCCGGGAGGGAATTCGCAAGCCGGCTGCAGCGTCTCAGCGCTTCATGCCCCCCCTCCCCCCAGACATGCTGGGAGAGGGAGGAAAGCAGCAGTCCCAGCGTCATCTCCCTCCCAAAACTCACGTAGTGAGGGAGGTTTCGCCGCGGGAGCCAGTGACAGTGATGCTGTTCTGGCTCTCCTGGATGCGTGCCCAGCCGACGGGTAGAGTCTGTGCGCACATCCAGCGTCTGTCCGACGCTGCACATCGGGTTTCTTGAGCTCTAAGACGTTGGAAAATGCTGCATCATGGGAAATATCCACACAAGGGATGCACAAAATAAACACCTAACTTTATTTTTCATTTTTAGATGCAATTACTTCAACCAAAAATAATAACAGTAGCATGTGTTTTATAAAGTGTTTCTGTAATGCACAAGTTATCTAGTCACAGCTTCATGTTAGTGGTGGTGGTCCCTGAAATGGGGTCTGGAGAGCTGTTTGACAGTCTTTTGTGATATGATATTTAACACCAGATTTATTTCAAATCACAGAAGCCTCTAAGGTTAATTTTATGATATACAGTAAATTGACATCAATAGGTAGAATAAAATTTATTTGAGCTCTGGGCAGTTTAAACATCAGAAACAGAAGTATGATTAAGGTGTCCTTATACGCATAAATAATACAAATACATAACAATCTAATTATAAACCTTAAATACCATAAACAGCTTGTTCCCATTTTACCCAATGCTTGCTAAATGTACTCACTCCAGGTATCCAGGCCTGTCTGGGTGTCCAGGTCTGCTTGTCTTACCTGTTACAGCAATGTTAGGATAGGTTTACTGGAGATAGAGACGTCAAACATTTCTATGCCGTTCTTCTGCAAATGTTTCACAGCCCAAATAATTCAGCTTCAGTTTGTCTGCTGACTGCTGCTGCAGCCAACATCAACAATTAACTCCGGCAGCGCTGGAACAGGTTTTTTTTGTACTCACATGGCCAACAGACAGTAGGCGAAATTATGAAATTATTTAGTAGTATATACACTCACCGGCCACTTTATTAGGTACACCTATTAAATTGCTTGTTAAAACTAATTGTTAATCAGCCAATCATGTGGTAGCAACTTAATGCGTTTTGGCATCTAGACGTAGAGAAGACAACTTGCTGAAGTTCAAATCAAGCATTAGAATGGGGAAGAAATGATATTTAAGTGACTGAACATGGCATGATTGTTGATATCAGATTTTAATTTACACCCATCTCTAGGGTTTACAGAGAAGAGTCTGAAAAAGAGAAAATATCCAGTGAGTGGCAGTTGTGTGGACAAAAATGCTTTGTTGATGTCAGAGGAGAATGGGCAGACTGGTTTGAGATGACAGAAAGGCAACAGTAACTTAAACAACCACTCGTTACAACCAAGGTATGCAGAATACCATATCAAACTTTGAAGCAGATGGGCTACAGCAGCAGCAGACCACTCTTGGTGCCACTCCTGTCAGCTAAGAACAGGAAACTGAGGCTACAATTCGCACAGGCTCACCAAAACTGGACAATAGAATATTGGAAAAACGTTGCCTGGTCTGATGAGTCTCGATTTCAAGTGCGACATTCAGATGGTAGGGTCAAAACCTGGCATAAACAACTTGAAAGCATGGATCCATCCTGCCTTGTAGCAATGGTTCAGACTGGGGTGGTTGATGTAATGGTGTGGGGGATATTTTCTAGGCAAATTCTGGGCTCTTTAGTACCAATTGAGCATTGTTTAAATGCTACTGCCTAACGGAGTATTGTTGCTGACCATGTCTATCCCTTTGTGACCACAGTGTACCCATCGTCTGATGGCTACTTCCAGCAGGATAATAATCCATGTAATAATGCTCCACAAAGCTCAAATCATCTCAAACTGGTTTCTTGAAAATGAGAATGAGTTCATTGTACTCCAATGTCCTTCACAGTCACTAGATCTCAATCCGGAAGAGCACCTTTGGAATGTGGTAGAACGGGAGATTCGTATCATGGATGTGCAGCCGACAAATTTGTAGCAACTGCGTGATGCTATCACGTCAATATGGACCACAATCTCTGAGGAATG
Source organism: Leptobrachium leishanense (assembly GCA_009667805.1). Classification (NCBI taxonomy): domain Eukaryota; kingdom Metazoa; phylum Chordata; class Amphibia; order Anura; family Megophryidae; genus Leptobrachium; species Leptobrachium leishanense. The sequence goes on from CM019064.1 coordinate 106,184,347, forward strand.
TTTCCAACACCTTGTTGAATCTATACTATGAAGAATTAAGGCAGTACTGAAAGCAAAAGGGGGTCCAGCCCAGTACTAGCAAGGTATACTTAATAATAAAGTGTCCGGTGAGTGTATCATGTACAGTATATATCATGTTTATAAAATGCATTTATATGCCACTTTCCCAGACAGAGCAGTGATGTTTAATCGCTAGAGATATTGAATATCAAAGCAGCCTACACTGTAGGTAAAGATGATAGAATTTAAAAGTTTTTACCTGTCGAAGTCGTGTGGGGTTTGCCAGATTCTGGTAGGGATGCAAAATATCTAAATACAATAAAGGTCTACAGCTGACACAAGAACAGTGCAACAATCAAATAGGTCGTGGGTTAAAAAGTTGCTAATATAAGATCACTATGTCCAAATCCTATAAAAGAACAAAATTGGACGTGAACTAGATTCATTCAAGCGGCACAGGAGATAATATGTGACCAGATTGCAGATTCATTTCCACTGGACCTTTGTGCAAAAAACAAGTTTCAGCAATCTGGCCTGATCTCACCTTTATTCTTTTTTAAGTAACCCTTTTATAAATTTAATTAAAATTTAACAAATACAAAAAAAAAAAAGGAAAATGTTCATGGTATAAAATATGAGCAGGAGCAGTAGGAAGGTTGGACAAGAGCAGAGTGTGGATCCGATGCCTTGTTTTATTCGGTTTCCGAGTTAGGCAGCCAAAGTGTGGGGGATTTATTGTGTAGAATAGTTCTAAAAAGACCTCTGGAGGTAGGAAGCCTGGAAGTTTAGGAATGGTGTCATATACAGGACTACAAAATATTTGGAACACTATGGACAACAAACACATTTGAAGATCATTAGCTTCCTTCCTCGACAACTCAGACTGCTGTCAAACCCCTTAGACTGGGGTCAAAGGAACGCAGTGTTAACGTCCGTGTAGCCGCACTTTAGTACGTCCGTGGTAGCAGATATTTATGACCAATGAAGGCCCACACACGAAGTACGTCCATATGGAAGTGCGGACGCACTACGGACACGGCAAACGGACGCAGGTTAGCAAGAACGTCGAACCGCTAGGACGGACGTGCGGAGTGTGCCACGTCCGCAACGTCCGCATAGCTTTGTGTGTGAGTGATGGAACGTGGTCAGACGGTCTGCATTTATACATCCAACATTTTTGACGGACAAAATGTTTTTTCATTTTAATTTATTTTCCCCCCTACATCCGTCAAAAATAACGTCAGTCACAAAAACAGACTGTGTGGCCACTACTGCGTCTACCGTCAAAAAGTGCGTCCGTACTGCACGGGCGCACAGTCCGTAGAAAACGCACTCGTCTGACCCTAGTCTTAAACATTTCAATTTGATAGGTGTGCAATATCAGCAAGAAATTATGTAAATGCTGTTTCCTGAGTACAGTTGACTATGAGGTATGAGTCCAGAATATAAATTTACTCCCATTGTTGCTCTGATGCAAGTGCAAATTTTTGCGCATCCTGTAAAAAAGTTGCAGGACACATATCAAATTGGTATCCACCTGAAGAACCCAAGTGGTAACACAAGTTACTGTTCTTCTTGGGATAGAAGTGGAGCAGTAAACGATAGTGTGAGGTAGTTACCAAGATCATACAAATGTTACTGCTCCACATAAACTGGGGCCCAAGATATTTGAGAAGGATCCCTCCAGGCTGTCTTTTTTGGGATGGTAGTGCAGCTTTTAGCGCCCGATGGTTTTCAAGGTATGCCTAAATGTCTTAGTACTATTGTATGGCCTGGCAAAACATGGCTGGCCCACTAAGGGTAATATTCCTGATTGGGTGTTAACTTAACCAGAGCTGTTGTAAACTTAGCTCCATAGACTTTAATGGCTCTGGTAAGTTTACAACAGCTCTTAGGGCCCTATTCCAAAGTTGGTGCTGAGTGTGAGGAAGAAGATCAAACAACTAAAGTCAGCATACATTTTTAAATAATTACAATAACAGGGTTCAGTTTCGAACATGTCTTAATGTGCACCAGATTTGCATATTTGTAAAAATGTTTAATTGTACAGTAATGGAGGGTCAGTCCAAGACACTGTGCCAAGAAAAAGTGTGTCATATGTGCTCAACTCTGTATAATGACAAAAATAAATAAAAATTGGTCATCTTACAATGGCCATTCTAAGCATAAGCCCACCAGGCATGGGGGAGTCAAAACAAAATAGTGCAAAAATCAAACAAATAAATGAGAAGAATACTTTGTGGAAAAAAAATTATAAACCCTAAAATGCCTTGTACAGATAAACATCTCAAATAATCAGTGCTAACTTACAGGGTTATCCAAAGAGATCCGAATTGCTTGAGAAAGGTAACCGAACGCTGAAAATCAGCGTTCGGTTACCTTTCCTGGCCATTCGGCTATCCAGAGAGCAGGCAATTCGCCAAATCCTGGCGAATTGCCTGTACATACGGTGCCTATTCGAGGGCAGTGAAATCCCCATGAAAATGCACTGCTTCGGCTATTCAGAGAACGAAAACCAGCAGTGAAAGGCTCCCGAAATGCCCTGCTATTCGGTGGTTTAATTCGACAGGTTTATTCAGGAGAATCCCATAGGTTTCAATGTTAAAAATATTCCCGTTTTAATTCAATATCTAATAAACCGTTCATTATAAAATTGTGCAGTAAAGAGTCTCTTTATTTATCGATTTTCTTTAGGATATTTTAAGCATTTTTCTGAATTTTTTTTTTAAAAGTCCGATCTTATTTTTTTTTTTTTTTTAAGTTTACTTATTTTTTCTGTAACAGTCCTTTTTATTATCATTCCCTGGACGTCATATGTAAATTTCAGACATTTTCACTCAGTAGTTTCTTTGCAAACAGCATTTCACTTTTCAAACATTTATACAAACTGTTTTCCTAATTTATTCAGCTCCCTCTGTCTGTGGTCTCGGTAAGCTGCGTGTGATCGGCTCCTGCTCGGGTTTTTCCGGCGTCTTCGACGGGTTAATCCAGATGTTTTTGCGGTTTTTCGGTGTGCATTCGGTGGGTTTTGCGGTTAGTTTTCGTCAGGTTTGCGGTGACTTTTCCCTGCAATTCGGGGGCCCTGTGGTGCTTGCTGAATACACCGCAGGGTTCACCGAAATGGGATCGGCAAAAGGAACCGAATTGAAGAGAACAAAAAGTCACCGAACATGCAGTGATTTTTCTAATCTCTTTGAATTACCCTGCCAGTTCTCCCTATATTCTTAAGTGGACGCGCAGAGTTGATTCCTGGAGTTTTATCCAAGATCCCCTACGCCATCACGATCCCTAATTCCTGTGTCTCCTCTCTCCACAGGTAGGCATTATCACCCATCACCCATCATCCACAGACACCCACATCTCAACTGATCCCCTGCATACTTTTGCTGGTAGGCATTATCACCCATCACCCATCATCCACAGACACCCACATCTCAACTGATCCCCTGCATACTTTTGCTGATAGGCATTATCACCCATCACCCATCATCCACAGACACCCACATCTCAACTGATCCCCTGCATACTTTTGCTGGTAGGATCCCCATCACCCAGTATTCGCAGGCACCCACATTATAATGTTTCCTTGTTTTTTTTCTGTTTTTTTATTTATTTTTGTTTTTCTCCACCATTTGCTTTGCTAATTAGCATGTGAATCTCCTGCCCTATTGACACAGCCCATCCAGCTTCAGGTGTTTGCATTTAGGCAGTTAAAAAGTAAACAGTCCGCCCTTTATAACATTTAAGACCAGCTCCACTGAGCCTTGGCTCTTGTGACATCCCCAAGTGGCATTCTTAAGTGGACGCGCAGAGTTGATTCCTGGAGTTCAGTGGCATTCTTAAGTGGACGCGCAGAGTTGATTCCTGGAGTTCAGTGGCATTCTTAAGTGGACGCGCAGAGTTGATTCCTGGAGTTCAGTGGCATTCTTAAGTGGACGCGCAGAGTTGATTCCTGGAGTTCAGTGACATTCTTAAGTGGACGCGCAGAGTTGATTCCTGGAGTTCAGTGGCATTCTTAAGTGGACGCGCAGAGTTGATTCCTGGAGTTGCGGGACTGGAGGAAGGAACTGCAAGGCCCAATTTTACTCTGGGTAAACGCACATCTATATCATGCTTTCTCTCACGCTTCTGCTCTTTACTTCTACCTTTCTCCTTAAATGGAACTCCTGCCCCTCTACCACCGACCCCTACACTATCTGCATCTCTCCCTCCCTCCTCTCGTCCCACATGATGGCCTCCCATGAGCTCCTTTGTTTCCTCAGAACATGGTCTCCCTCTAACTCTCGTGCTGCCAATCACTCCCACAAATCCCATTCCCACCTTCTCTTTCTCACCCTCCTGCTGTTACTCTATTCAGGTGACATATCTCCTAACCCTGGCCCCACAACACATCCAATACTTCACTCTCATCCTATCTCCATCGCACATAAATCATCTCCCTGCAAGCCCAGCAACCTCATTCCCATAATCCCTCAGTGCCTGTCCTCTTTCTCCTGCGCCCTCTGGAACGCTCGCTCTGTGTGCAACAAACTCACAGCCGTCCATGACATCTTCCTTTCAAACTCCTTCAACCTCCTAGCTTTAACTGAAACCTGGCTAACTCCCTCAGACATGGCCTCCGTTGCTGCTCTCTCACATGGAGGTCTACACTTGAGCCATACCCCCAGACCGGGTGAGAGACATGGTGGCGGGGTCGGAATCCTGCTCTCTCCCACCTGCACCTACCAGCATCTCCCTCCACCCCCATCCCTCTCCTTCTCCTCCTTCGAGACACACTGTATCCGCCTGTTCTCTCCTCTGGCTCTCAGGGTGGCAGTCATCTACCGCCCACCGGGACCAACCTCCTAGTTCTTTGACCACTTTGCTACCTGGCTTTCTCACTTCCTGTCTTCTAATCTTCCATGCCTAATTCTCGGGGACTTCAACATTCCCATTGATGATCCTTCCGCCCCTGCTGCCTCCAAACTTCTTTCACTCACGTCCTCCCTTGGACTCACACAATCCTCCCTCCTCCCTACCCACCGCGATGGTCACGCTATTGACCTTGTCTTTTCCAACCTCTGCTCCATTTCTGAGTTCAACTGTCGCCCTTTCCCCATCTCTGACCACCACCTTCTCTCTTTCAACCTATCTGGACTTCCTAAACACCCTGCTCCCCCACCCCGCACACACACTCGCAGAAATCTACATGCTGTGGACCCCCATCAATTCTCCAACCTACTTCACCACCTCCCTCATACCTCATCCTTCACCTGCCCTGATGCTGCCACTAATCACTACAACACTACTCTTATCTTTGCTCTAGACACTCTTGCTCCTCTTCGACTCTGTAAGGCCCCACGCCGCCAGCTTCAGCCCTGGCACACCCTCCAGACACGCTACCTGCAAAGATGCTCCCGCACTGCAGAGCGTGCCTGGAGGAAATCCTGCTCTGAAGCTGATTTTGTTCACTTCAAGTTAATTCTCCGGTCATACACCTCTGCCCTCCACTTGGCCAAACAATCCTTCTTTTCATCTCTTATATCTACGCTGTCCTCCAACCCTAAATGGCTCTGGTCCACCTTCAACACCCTCCTCTACCCACCTGCACCTCCCCCCACAGCTGCCTTCAGCGCTCAAGACCTGGCAGACTACTTCCTCAGTAAAACTCTAAATATCAGAAGCAACATCCCAACACAAGATAGTTATCTGCCACCTCCACTCCCAGAGGTCCCCTCTGCCACCCTCTGTCGCTTCCTCCCAGCCACTGAGGAGGAAGTCAATTCCTTATTGTCCTCCTCACATCTCACCACATGCCCGCTCGACCCCATTCCCTCACATCTAATTCCTCCCCTCTCCTCCTCCCTCACCCCTGCTCTCACACACATCTTAAACCTATCTCTCTCCACTGGCTCCTTTCCATCCGCCTTCAAACACGCGCTAGTTACCCCTTTACTAAAGAAACCATCCCTCGATCCCAACTCTCCATCCAACTACCGCCCTGTATCCCTGCTTCCCTTCACATCAAAGCTCTTAGAAAAACTAGTCTTCAACCGCCTCTCCTTCTTCCTGTCCTCCAATTCCCTACTTGACCCCCTGCAATCTGGCTTCCGTCCCCTACACTCAACTGAAACTGCCCTCACCAAAGTCACCAACGACCTCCTAACTGCTAAAAAACACGGCCACTATTCTATTCTCATCCTGCTCGACCTCTCGGCTGCTTTTGACACTGTTGACCACCCCCTCCTTCTACAGACCCTCAACTCTCTGGGTCTCGGTGACACAGCACTCGCTTGGGTCGAATCCTATTTATCCAACAGGTCCTTCTGTGTGTCCTTTGCTGGAAACTCCTCCTTCTCATTGCCTCTATCTGTTGGTGTACCTCAAGGCTCTGTCCTTGGTCCTTTGCTCTTTTCCATCTACACCTCCTCCCTGGGCAAAATCATCAACAGCTTTGGCTTCAATTACCACCTCTACGCTGATGACACTCAGATCTACCTCTCTACCCCTGATCTCTCTCCCCCATCCTTTCAAAAGTCAGTGACTGTTTATCTGGCATCTCCTCCTGGATGGCCTCCCACCACCTAAAGATCAACATGTCAAAGACTGAACTCCTACTTATTCCTCCCTCCAATGCCTCCCCACCTCCTGACTTCTCTATCACGGTGGAGGGTATCACCATTTCCCCATCAAACCAAGTTCGCTGTCTTGGAGTTACACTTGACTCTGCTCTTTCCTTCATCCCCCACATCAAGTCTCTTTCCTCCTCCTGCCGATACCAACTGCGTAATATTTCCCGAATTCGGCCATTTCTTACCGCTGTCACCACAAAACAACTCATACACGCCCTGGTAATCTCCCGACTCGACTATTGCAATAATCTCTTATCTGGCCTCCCTCTGTCCCGCCTCTCCCCCCTACAATCCATCCTGAACGCCTCCGCCAGGCTAATTCACCTCACCCGCTGCTCTGTCTCTGCCGCTCCCCTCTGCGAGTCCCTTCACTGGCTCCCCATCCACTGCAGAATTAAGTTCAAAATCCTTATCCTTACCTACAAAACCCTCACTAACTCAGCTCCCCACTACCTGTCCTCACTAATCACCAAATACACCTCGGCCCGCTCCCTAAGGTCAAACAGTGACCTGCGACTAGCTTCTCCCCGCATCACCTCTTCCCATGATAGACTGCAGGATTTCTCACGCGCAGCCCCCACTCTCTGGAACGCTCTCCCTCGTACTGTCAGACTTTCACCTAACTTCTCTTCCTTCAAACGCTCCCTTAAAACGTTCCTATTTAGGGAAGCCTACCACCCAACTCACTGACGCAAACATCAATCACTCTCACCTTACAGTCCTCTCCTCCTGTTTCCAACCCCAACCCTCCTAGATTGTGAGTTCCTACGGGTATAGGGCCCTCATCTCCTCCTGTACTGTTTGTCAAATGTTGTTCAATGTATTGTAACCCTGTCTATACTGTGCTTATTGTACAGCGCTGCGGAATATGCTGGCGCTTTATAAATAAAGAATAATAATAATATAATAAAATGTGCAATCGTACAGTGTTAAAATCCCCTTAAAATAAGATTTATTGTAAGTGAAGGACAACATACAGCAACTGGGCCAACACCCAAAATGACCAAAGCAAGGTCTCCTGTGTATTTCAACAGGGAGACAAACCTCCCCATTAAGGGCAAACCGGAAAATGTTACCAAGGGGAGCAGCAAATATGACTGAGTGGCTGCTAGAAAAAAATATGACAACAAGAAATAGTGTTGCGGGCTCAACTCCCATCGGGAGACTACATGAGTACATATGACACTTTTAATTTGTACATGTTCCAGGGTTGGCTGCTGGAGTTGCGTAGCTCCTCCTGATAGGAGTTGAGCACGCAACATTTTTTATTGTTGTTGCAACACACTGTGCTACCAGGGTCCCTGAGTCCAAAGAGGAAATGTGCCCCCCTCCTGAAAAAAAAATACACGCCCTCCAAAACATAACCATGCATATCACAGAGCTTCTCAGCAATAAATCTTGCAGTAATGTGCGCTATGTATGAGCTCCGTGAGAGCTGGTGAACAGGTTTTAAGTTCCCGACGAACGCTCAGCCTACCCAAGGTCCAGATGGATGATCCGTGCTGCAGCCTCTGATAGGTTGGAAACATGCCGCCACTGACAAAGTGTCACCTGGAGCCATGGCCCCATCAGGACACTGGGAATGGGCAGCCCTGAACTAATGCGTCTCTGAGGTGGTATTAATTTCCAAATACAGTCTCGAAGTGAGAATAATGGGCTACCAGGGAAAAGCTCATTAGTTTTATGCTGACCCAGTGTTAATGGGTATAGGAGCTACTAATGCCAATCTGCAAGGTGTCTGAATAGCGGTTCAAATTATTAATGACTGGAGCTGTAAATAAAATGTCCAATAGATAGATTGGAATATGGCCTCTGGGAGCACCAGAAATGCACAAACTCCATAAATATTGTATGAAATGACTAGGGCCGAAGTAAATTTTTTAAAAATTCTGTTTGCTTTTTACTTTTGCAAATAAAAAGGTGTTCACCACGGGGGGGGGGGGGGGTTAAATATATATATATATATATATATGGTTTTATAGAGCACGGTATCCCTCTGTGGCAGGCATCTGTAGGCACATGCCTACTTTTCCTAATTGTAAATTCGTCTCTGGGAAATAGCTAGATAAATATAGACAAAAATTTAATTAAGAAATGCTATTTTATTTGTGGAAACATTCAGGGCCCTATTCCAAGGTTGATGTAAACTTAACCAGTGCTGTTGTAAAATTTACCAACTCCATAGAATATAAAGGGCACTATTCCCTAATTCGCAGTAACATGAGAAAGCCAAGGGGGAAAATCTGCGCTTGCAGATTTCCCAGTACCGTACCCATGTTAACGCGATATTGTGGGGCAGGCACCACACCTCAGGACGCAGCGCTAACCAATGAGATACTCGTGGTAGCGCTTCCGTGCCGCCTCGACTGTCACATACTGAAGTCCATAGGACTCCATGGAGGGTTGTGCTTCCAGGCTGTGAGCCGCAGGAAGAGAGGTCGAGTATCAGATTTATTTGGGGGGGTTTAGGGGGTGCTAAATGAATTAGCAAATTCAGAATCATTTAGCACAAGCTTTTAGAAGGTGCTAACATTTTGCCTTGCGCTTTCCAATGGTAATTAGCACTAGGACTTTGTAATACCTTGCTTATAGAAAGTAACGCTAATTAGTGATTGCGCATCCTATACTTAACATGGGGAGTGCAAAGTACAGTAAGCTTGCGGAAGCTAGCGTGAAAACTGATGTGCTAATGGATTACTAACGGGTGTAGCGTCAGGAATGTAATATGGGTGGCGTGCATTAAACACGCTTATCCTGACACTAACGCTTACATATCAAGGTGCCAACTAGGGAATAGTGCCCAAAGGCTTTGATAAGTATATTACAGCTCTGGTTAAGTTAACACCATCCTTGGAATAAAGCCCACAGGGTTTTAGGACTTTTCACTCTCACAAAATATTGCAGTACAATGAAACATTTTTTTTTACTGAAAAATAAACCAGAAGAATACCAACAGTGATCTTTGATTAATCGCTTTTATTAAAGATTTAAGGTGTATCTTATTAGAACTTTTTTATTATTTATATATAATCGCCATATAGCACTTTACAAGTCAACTCAAGATGACAAATGGCCGGGACATTGCAACATAATTAAAATGAACAATACAAAACTTAACAAAGGTGGTACGGTAGGATTGGAGATCTCTGTTCCCAAGGGAATTATATACCTTCCACAATACCTGGTGCAAATTTGGCAAATATTGACAATATCAAAGAGAAATATTATAGTACAAGTGCTAAAGCAGAAAGGTAATCAAATAAAATACAAAAGGGTTACCACAATGAAAGGGCAAAGGAGTAAGAAATGGAAGCTATAATAATAGTGTCTGTCCAGTAACAGAATTGTCCTTCAAAGAATTTGCTCCTGTTGGTCTTGAGAAATAGAATATACTGTGGGGTTTCATTTATTTTCTTTACCTCAAAAATAAAGGACAGAGAATCTAGTGCAGAAGCCTACAAACAAGATAAAACCTCACTCAAATTTGCACTCACATGTTACGGAGCCCACTCCTGGCTCAGTTTGTTGCGCTTAGAATCAAATATTGGATCCTTCTTCCACAAACTCTATGTGCCCACACCATAGGATTTCTTCCTTCACACGAAGAACTCCACCCCTCTCCTCTTCACCTCCCCTCCAATAGACAGATATAGAGACTATAGTGTCTACCCTAATAGATCTTAAATACGATAATGTGTGCAGATCTACTTATATATTCATGAGCTTTTTTTAATGGAAATAGGCTTTAAACACAGGCATGTTTGATCAATACGTCATACATAGAGAAACACAATCAGGACCCAAGAGGCACCCAATTTGTAGCAATACGGAAGGTGTATATAAATTGGAGAGGGGGGAGACTTTATGAAGAAGAAGATGTACCAAGAAGAGATGTGGTGGATATTTAACCTAGAAGCATTGTCTTCTAAAGGACTAAATTCAGATTTTGAATGGTGTCCTTTTTTGGGTTAAAATATAAGGATTGTAACATTTTAGAGGGTTTCAACTGCATATTTTAGTATCCATTGCTTTGAAGAAGCGCTACTTTTTTGTTATCATTTTTTTACATAAAGCAGAAAGGTAATTTATGAAACAATGTGCTGTACAATGTGTGATAATAATAATTGTAAATAACCAGTACTATTATTATTCTTTATTTATAAAGCGCCAGCATATTCCGCAGCGCTGTACAATAGGCACAATATAGGGTTACAACACATTGAACAACATTTGACATGACAAACAGTACAGGAGGAGATGAGGGCCCTATTCCCGTAGGAACTCACAATCTAGGAGGGTTGGGGTTGGAAACAGGAGGAGAGGACTGCAAGGTGAGAGTGATTGATGGTTGCGTCAGTGAGTTGGGTGGTAGGCTTCTCTAAATAGGTTTTAAGGGAGCGTTTGAAGGAAGAGAAATTAGGGGAAAGTCTGACCGTACGAGGGAGAGCGTTCCAGAGAATGGTGGCTGCGCGTGAGAAGTCCTGCAGTCTATCATGGGAAGAGGTGATGCAGGGAGACGCTAGGCGCAGGTCACTGTTTGACCTTAGGGAGCGGGCTGGGGTGTATTTGGTGATTAGTGAGGACAGGTAGTGGGGAGCTGAGTTAGTGAGGGTTTTGTAGGTCAGGGTAAGGATTTACAATGTCCTTTAAAGCCCTCCACAGTAATTTATAAAAATAGAAAATACGGTGTAATCAGCGAAATACTTACGTCCATTGATCCACTTTTTTTTAGCTTTGCAGCATGGCTGCAATTCTAAAACTATACTTTTAGTTCTTCATCCTGGTTTTCCCAGTTTTCTCCTCATATTCACTTTATTACGTATACACTTGTTTTGCAAATGCACCCTCCCTTTCTTGCAGTGTTTCATTTTTTCTCCATCTACTTTTGAAGTCGATTATTTTTAGTTAAACCGCCCGGCTTGTGTAATGGAACTAATTTCTTAAAGTGACACTCAAACACTAAAGCGGTCAGAATGTGTGATACCACCTCCCCATCCTCCCCCTAGCCCCGATAGAGTGAAATTCGGTAGGTGAAGTGGAGGGGATTCCTTTACTCACACCAGCAGCCAGAATATTGAATTTCCTTGCTGCTGGCCACCAGATCGGATACTAGTGACGTCAGCATGCTTTGTGTGCTGGTGTCACCCTTTTGCGGCAAGAGGCAGTCTCCTGAGAAAGGCAGTTGATGGATCGGCTTTGCGCAAGCGCCACGAGAACTTGTGTATATAAAGTGCGCAACTCCTTATTGATACGCAATATGCATAGGAAAGCTGCAGGGACTTCCGGGTTCACTAAAATAAAAAAATATATATAAATAATTGGGCAGAGGCCGTCAGCACAATTGGCCCAATTATTTAAGGAGGAAAATGCAGAGGCATTTTTATTAGAGTATCCCTTTAAATTTTCATGCTGTGCTCATTCTTCTAATTATAGCTTGGTTTTATTCTACGTGTATTTACATGGGGGTTTTATTTTTATGCAAAGCATTATTCTATATTTTATTTTTCATTTACCCTATATTAGTTTGTTTTCTAATTCTGGTTTTATACTCCCGACTAAATAGATTTTTTTCTCCACCATCTGAGAGCTTGATGTCTATTTGGAGTATCACGCTTCAAACCAATATTTGGACGAACCGGATAAGTCCTGTTACTTCCACATTCTCCCTCAAGCTAAGAATATATATGGTAAGTGGGGGATTGCATTATTTCCCTACGTATCACAGGATCAACCACACCAATTGGTGTATGCATTTTATGTTTTGGAGGATATAGGCATCTATATTGGAGGATTGTCGCAAACTGGCCGGCCCAAGCAACAACCTGTGATGCGTTTGCGTTTGAACATGTAGCGCTCACAAAGTGTGAGTAAGGATTGCTACAACTGGTTTCATGCACCATTACATCATACAATATTACATGACTTGATTACTGCAACTCGTTCCTTATTGGCCTCCCCAACTCCCGTATTGCCCCCTTGCAATCAGGACATACTTGAAAACGAGAGAAATCTCAATGTATCCTTCCTGGTAAAATACTTTATAAAAAAAAAATTAATGCAGGGGCCAGGCTTATTTTTCTCACCAGACGCACCTCGTGTACCTCCCCCCCACTCTGCCAGTCCCTCCATTGGCTTCCTGTACGTTCCAGGATACAGATTAAAATACTGATGCTCACATTCAAAACGCTCAATAAGTAAACCCCTCCCTACATGTCTTCGTTACTCCGCAAGCACATCCCATCTAGACAACACCTTTCAGCAGGCGATTTCTTCCGGTCATTGGTCTACACGCACACGGCTAACTCTCGCTTCCAAGACTTCTCAAGGGCAGCGCTGTTCCTGTGAAATGACTTTCCTCGCCCTATCAAACTCTCCCCTAATCTTCAGGCCTTTAAGAAATCCCTCAAAACCCATCTCTTCAGATTAGCATACCACATCACTGATGCAACTCATCCCTCTGCTCATCTACTCACACATGGTTGAAGCGGCTTCTATGGCCCCACCATTCCCAATCCACTGGCACCCTCTACACCTCTTGTTTCCATCATATATGTCCATTTATCTCGTTCCCTTTGGTTATTGTAAAGAGCTGCGGAAACTGTTGGCGCTATATAAATGACGATAGTAATTTGATATTTTTTTATCTCGTTGAGGACTCAAAGAAACCAAGTCTCTGGAGATATTATCAAAAGGACTGAACAAGACGATATACTTCTCCACGAATCTGATAATATAGATAAGAGTGGGGCTTTTGCTGTGAAGTCTTCCTATGAGACTTGTTTTGTTTGATGTAAGCATTCCTGTATTTTATATATCTTTTATGGTCCATTTATCCTTGGGAATGTTTTTCTGGGAAGCATTGTCCCTTCAGCCTTTATGTTTTTGGTGAAGGGAAGTATCATCTTGCGGGACTTGCAACATATCCATTACACTAGCGCCACGAAACTTCAGTGTTCTTTATTATGTGTTGGGATTCGATTTGCCACTCAACGTGTAAGTATATATGGTTGAAAGTGTAACTAGCCTACTTTTACAACTACAAACAATAATGGAAAATATGACATTATATGTGGAGTGCAAAGATGAGTCTTGTTACACATAAACGTTTGAAATGCATTGATCTCGGAGGTACAATAGATTTGTGTTTATGGTTAAAACTATGGAAAAGCAATCAAGTGGACAATGCATTAATTGTTTTCTGCTAGTGGAGCTTTGCTTTTAATTTATTCCCAGTCACTTTTCTTTGTTACATGAACAATATGGAAATCTTCCACAACACAGCTGTAAACCTGGTGTCCATTTGTTATTTGATCCATACATTTGTTGAGGCACTGAGTCTATAGTGGAGTTATGAGCTGCGACAGCTTGTTGTATTTTCTGCAGCACTTTACTATAGATCGTAGATTCATATGAAATAGGACATTCTTCTGAGGGATCACCGGAAAGATTAAAAAGTAGTGGTGGCAAGTGGTAGAAAACCTCATTACCCATGCATGAACACAATTTTGCCCCATGACATGCTCCTGATCCTTCCGGGGAGAATCTTGGTGACATGTAATGTACCTTCCACACAGTGTTATCTGGGGAAATAAAACAAAGAGGGTATAGGTGAAGCATATATAATTAAAGTCATGAAGCCAATATTAAGGCATATAAGAGTAAACCAGCCATATACTAGAGAGCGCACGCATTGAACATTTGCTACTTACACACTATAGTAATTTCAGTCCATCAATCGTCATCCTCTTTATGGAACCAAGGGCTCAAATTTAATTTGGTCTGATATCCAAAATTTCCACCTTTTTTATGGTCATTTTTTGTGTCAGAAGACTCAAATGCTAGTTTGCCAGTAGTTCGAATCCCCGATAAAAATCGTAATTATTGATCATCCTTCCCGGATGCTGGCAAAAAAATAAAATAATTTCCAGCCATTTTTCCTGTCCAACAATTCTTTGTACCAGCAGCATTTTTCAATTATCAGCTGAGGCTAAGCCCCCCCTATCACTACCAAAAAAAGAAACCCAACCAATATTTTGTAGTAGCTGAATTATTTTTTCCCTGAAAACTGGCCAAAAGAATTAAATTGAGCCCCATGGTAAGAAACTCACAAAAAGTTTAGATGAAGACTAAAGACCTAGAGGTTGGACAGGCAGGACCAGTTCATCTAGCTGGCACCACCCATGTGCACCCTTATGTTAATATTGGCTTTTAATTTGAAATTCATATTTTTAGTAAGACATCCACTGAATAATTTCCTATATTTTCTGCCAGGGTACCCACCAATACCATACCACTTTGTCTTCTCCGCTCCTTTGTATGTGATATGGCATGCAAAATGTTTCCATATGAAACCTGTACAGAACATATGAACTAGGAATCAAGCGGATTATGTTGATGCTGTATAGATTTTAAAATTATTTCATAACAATCTGGGGGATGATGAAGACTCCAACAGAATACTGTCAGAGCTACTGTGGCTCCAATATTACAACAATGTTGGCAAGGAGAAAACATCAGCTGAGCAGTTTCCACAATAGTGATCTTGGGACCAAATTCTCACCCTGTGGCCTGTTACATGTGTGGATCTAGTAACTTATTCTCACCATTTAAGAATGCAGATGTCATCCAGGTCATTGAAGGACACTTGGGAGAGTCAATTCACAAAAAGTTCTCTTTACCTCCTGCTTTTAGGAGTGACAACTAATAGAAGGAGATGGAGAACTATCTGCAGGCTTGTTTATGGTAATTGTAACTCTACTGTAAACCTTAAGGTATTTCATGCTGATCAGGTATGCAAATCCTTTTCTGTGAAACAGACTCTTTGCTTCCATAATTTCAAATTCATTTCAGGTACATCTTGGTTTAAATGATAAACTTAGCAATAGCTACAACTTAAAACTACCTATAACAATCTGCAAGGGGCACGGTCTCAGACCTGACAGCTTTTGCAATCTGACATTGGGAAGTTGAGGGTATGGCTGTGATGCAATTTGCATCAATGACAACATCCCTGTAAAGAAAGACTGGAGAAAGGGAGTCGATGATGGGAAGAGTGCAGGACCAGAAGGGACTCCAACAGGAAAACTATCACAGCACTTTGGTTTATTGTCATTAAATATTCAAAAGGCCCACACACTTTTTTCTCCCTTTTCCTGTTGTAGGCTGGACAGGAGGACCCCTGTTTGCCAGCTCTGCAGCACTCAAGCATGCTGGTCAAACAGCTGCCCTGGATGTCCGATGAGCACATGCACTCAACAATTCCCACACAGGCCAGGCAAGCATCCCTCCAGCATATTGGCACCCAGTGCAATAGCCATTCAGCTCTCCTGTATAATGGTCAAGCATACTGGCAGAGATGTTCCCTGCATGCTGGCTAAGTGTTCATAATTGTAATTGGCATTCTGATAAATGGGAGGGCAGTGCATTCATCTCATCCCACACCTTCACTCCAGGGCAATCACAAAGCGTCCACAGGTCAACAAAAACATATATATATTTTTTTAAAATTACAACAGGAGGCAGGAGCTGCCAGTGAAGGTTGACTGTAGGTACATGCCACCTTTGCCCAATTATGTACCTGGCCCTGAGCACAAGAAGAGGACAGAAATAATATGCTTTCATGACATTATTAGAAGATATGTATATTGAAGTGCAAGATTCCAGCCTGTCACATTAAAAATCCTACAAAACGAGTGTGATCATTAGCTACTGTTATGCAGCCCTTCACAATAATCATTTTGTTGCATCCCCAGGTCATTATTGCAGCTGCCCCTTTGCGTGTTTTCTTTTTAATCCCAAGGTGGAATTAATTGTTCTTGGTGAGGTTATAAATATCAGACAAAAGGCAAACTGATAGGTTATAAGCAGCAAGAGCATATGTGGTTTTAAAAAGCAGCTCTTGGTTTTGTTATTAGGTAGGACCATCCTGACCCAGATCTGTCGTGACACGGCGAGTGGGCTTAAACTTCAATGGCCATTCAAGGAACCCAAAACCTCTGATTGGGTTTTGTTTTGCATGGAGCCACAGTGGTGAGCACAAATGACAACCTTTTTTCTTGTTATGCTTTCCTGTGCAACGTTAGAGTTTGCAGACTGAATTACTTACTGCTCACATCATGCCACCTCGCAGCATGGAGATGGTCCATACAGTAGTGAAACATGAACTCATGGTGTTGGGGAGTACCAAGTTGTTGCAAAAGAGGCAGAAGATCCTTACCATCAATAATCCTGGTGTGAAGAAAAACAATATTATTAGTAAAATATAAAGTATATAAGTAAAAACCATGTCAATGGAATTCTTCACTTGACTAAATTTACATAAAGTAAGGGAGCAGTTTCATGAACATTTATGCAACATCTACAACTATGCAATATGCTGTCGGAATGCACCAGCAGGATACAAATGTCTACCTGAGATGTAATATAAAACCTAACTTTATATATACAACAAAAATCACTGTCAATAAAAATACCACAAAATAACCACAATATTGTGCAACATACATCCTTCACATTTAAAAACAAAAATCATGGAGTATTGGTGGCAATTGATTGCTATATGCAATATATAGTACAAGATATCAAGTTCATTTGTGATACCAGCATTGCATAGAACACTTATATAAATTTTTGTTGATACAGGCTGGCCAGCATACCACTAGCATACACACCAATACAAGACAAGGGTACCCGTTAGGCATAAATCCCAAAAACAGACCCCTATAATATCTGGATCTCAAAACAGTTCATTAGCAGAGGCTGCGAGTATCAGGATTAGGGATGAGCTGTTCGGTTCGATCTGTTCGGTGTTCGATTCGAACATCGGCCGTTCGGCGAACATCGAACATTTCAGCGTGTTCGGTTCGTGTTCGCCCACAATGGACCACAATGCACTTTTCCACTGGCCTGAAGCTTGTAATTGGCTACAGCCTTGCACCTGACCACAGGTCAGGTGCAAGACTAAGCCAATCACGGCTCAGAGTACTGATTGGGCAAATTTTGCCCAATCATGGGCTCACAGAGCTAAGTCCCGCAGCACACTATATAAGGCGTTCCTCGCAGCCCCAGCACGTGTTTTTTGAGAGGAGATTGTTCTGTTAGTGTGTTTTCTCAGTGCCAGCAGCTATTGGGAGTGTCTCACTTCTATTAGATATCTGGGAATTGTAATCTGTGTCTTGTCAGTGCCAGCAGCTATTGAGGGGGGGGGTCTCACTTCTAGCAGATATCTGGGAATTGTAATCTGTATCTTGTCACTGTTGCCAGCTATCAGGGGGTCCTATCAGGGGGTCTCACAGTCCTGTAGCAGATTTCAGGGAATTATAATCTGTGTCTTGTCACTGCCACCCATCAGGGGGTCTCACTGATTTATAGGTGGTTTCTGGGAATTTTAATCTGTGTTTTGTCACTGCCACCCATCTCACAGACTTGTAGCAGATATCTGGGAATTATTTATTTTAATTTTATTTATTTATAAAGGATTTTACCAGGAAGGATATTGAGATTTCTCTCGTTTTCAAGTACGTCCTGGGTTCAAGAACATTAAAATGTTACAGTTGTTACAGAAATACAATGCAAGATATTAAAAAAAAAACACACAAATATACAGATTAACAGAAAATTAATATGTAGGAAATAGTCATTATGTTACATGTTTACAGGTGCATTCAGTATTGAGGTATGTTAATAGGGAGCTCTTGAGTGACTTTAGACTGGGGGAAGATTTGATGGCGTCTGGGAGGTTATTCCATAATTGTGGAGCTCTGTAGGAAAATGAGGATCGAGCCACTTTCTTTTTGTACTGTGGTATTGCAAGTAAGGTGCCGGTCCTGGATCGGAGGTTATAGGATGAGGGAACTGCTGGAGGAAGCAGTCTATTCAGGTAGGGTGGCAGCTTCCCAGAAAAGCTCTTAAACACCAGGTTGGAAAGGTGAAGGGTACGTTTAGACTCCAGCGACGGCCAGTTTAGCTCTTTTAACATGTCACAATGGTGGGTCATGTAGTTACATTGTAGCACAAAGCGGCAGCATGAGTTATACAATGTGGTAAGTTTCTGAAGGTGTGTTTGCGGGGCCGCTGCATACACTACATCTCCGTATTCAATAGCTGGCATAAGCATTTGTTGTACAATTTGCTTTCTTACCGCGGAGCTCAGGCAGGATTTGTTTCTGTACAAGGCACCTAGTTTGGGATAAATTTTAGATGAGAGTTTTTCGATGTGGGGGCCAAAGCATAGATTTGGGTCTAACTACATACCTAGATATTTGAGAGAAGTGACTGTGGTCAGCGTGCCATTTGATTTTGTTCCCACACATAGATGGGGGTTTTGCAACTTATGTAGTTTAGGTGCTGTTCCAAAGAGCATTGTTACCGTTTTTCCAGTATTTAAGAAAAGTTTGTTGTGTTTGATCCACTTTTCTACCTCTGTGAATTGTTCTTGCAACACGGCCTCCAGCTGTGGGAGATTTGGTTTGCTGGTATAGATTACGGTGTCATTTGCGTACATTATAATCTATGTCTTGTCACTGCCACCCATCAGGGGGTCTCACAGATTTGTAGCAGATATCTGAGAATTTTAATCAGTGTTTTGTCACTTCCACCCATCATGGAGTCACTGATTTATAGGAGGTTTCTGGGAATTGTAATTTGTGTCTTGTCACTGTTGCCAGCTATCAGAGGGTCCTATCGGGGGGTCTCACAGACTTGTAGCAGATTTCTGCGAATTTTAATCTGTGTCTTGTCACTGGCTGCCTAGCTATCAGGGTGTCTCACTGAGTTATACCAGAGTTCTGGAAATCTTTAATCTAGATAACACAGTTGAATCAGAGATCTGCATATCTTTAATCTATATATCACTCACCATGTCAGAAAGACCAAAAAGGACAGGCAGACGCTCCCAGATAAGAGGGCAAGCAGCCTCTGTGTCGGGAGGCTGTGCCTCTGGTCGTCGTGGACGTGGTGCATCCTCTGCAGGGGCACGCTTGTCCTTTATAACTGGTGCTGGCTGTCTTCTTAAGCAGCAGCAACATACAGAGGATTTGGTGGATTGGCTAACCAGACCATCCTCATCCTAGGTGAAAGGTATTTTAATATGATAGGTAGTGTGAATCCACCCCCCCCCCCATTATAAGTGTCAAACCCTGCAAGTCTTTTACTTGCATAGGATGTTAGCCTGTGGAATTTAGCCATTTCCTTTGTGTGCAGGAAGGGGTGTGTGAAAAGTGTATGCTAGAAAAAGCCATCTCTGAATCAATATAGTAATTTTTGGCTCACTGTTGGTTAAACTCTGACGTAGAAATGTATCTGTATGCTGATTGGCTATAAGTTCTTTGAAATCTAATAAAAGACCTGTCTAAGGAAGGATATTTCAGACAGGACTGACGCTACATTGCTTTGTGGCTGATTTTGTTGTCTCTCGCCATGGTGAAGCGCCGCGCCCTGTTTTCAACTTTGATATATGAGAAGAAACTTGAAAAAAAGGTTTATTGAAATTTCATAAATGGTAATTATTATAGGGAGTTTGTTTTGTTTGCTTTAAATCCAAATTTATCAGTTGTTGTCTGAAGTGGGATTTGCCATTCAGATGTATTTTTATATTTAAGTGTATCTTTACATTTGAATGTATTCTTACATTTGCTTGTTCAGATTTTGCGAACTTGCCTCCAGGCTTGGTTTCCTTGAAGTTAAAGCTATGGTTCAGAGCTTGTTGATTTTTTTTTTGAATTTTTTTTTTGGTGCAAGGTTGGACTCTTTGTCTTGATTTGTTTTTGTCATTTTATGTATTGTAGTAAAGGAAAATCGTTTGAGGACCTCACGTGTGTTTGAACTCGCCCGGTGTGCTGAGTATTTGTATTTGCTGGCAATTGAACTCATAAAAAAAGAAACGAGATGTTTCTAGTTGTTTTGTCTCCGTTCTGTGTCTATCTTGTACTTCAATTCTGGTGTTTCTGGGTCGTCCATATCTTGTAATTGTGAGAATTTTATTTTAACTGATTAGATTTTCTTCTTGTATATCAACTGATTTAATCTCCCATTGAGAGACAGTTTTTTTTCCTCTTAATTTTTTATTTTTATTTTTATTTTCTCGCGCGCTGCTGCCATTTTTTTTCTTTATTTTTTTGCTGCATGTGTTTGCGCGCTGATTCTAAAGGATTTGCTAACTGTTTTTTCTTTCAGATTGCATGTTTGTTTTTGTTTTATTTTTTATTTTGTTTCTGGCCATTGATTGCGTCTGTTTATTTAAATGTTTGTCTTTACTAACTATTAATATATGTGTGTATCTTTGATGTTTTGTATTTCGTAGTTTTGATATTATGTTTTTTATATGTAATTTATGTATAGGGACTGCTTTTCGTAAACCAGGTTTCTTTGTTTCTGTGTCATTACTGCCTTGCCTCGTGTAAAAAAAAAAAAAAGGCACAGGAAATGGAGACGACAATAGGGCTTTACTTTTACAGTGACTTTCAAAATCGCCTGCTAACTTTTTTTCTCTTTCTCATACATTCATTTTTTCTCTCTTTGTTCTTTTTTTTATTTAATTAAAAGAAACTCTTTATTTGTAATGTATAATGTTATTATGTGTTTGTATAAGGATTTTTTTTTCTTTGAATGCTAGTAGTCTTTTAGCAGTGCAAGTTGGAGAATGGAATATGTAGTTATTTTTGTTGTTCTGTGAGTATCTATTTGGGATAATTGAACAGGATATACAAATGACATGTGTCTAATGCCTTGAATGACTGTAGTAGCAGTTGAATTCTGGAGCTGTTAGTGCTTTATAAAAAACTGTAACGGTTGTGGAATTGGGCGCGGTTTGAGTGCTTTGGCGTGCGTACAGTAGTGGAACAGAAGAAAGTAATTATGGGAGCTGGATTTACTGTAAATGGATTATAAATTGATGTATGATATATATATAAAAAAGTAGTATATCAAGGTAATGGGCTCAAAGTTGTACATTTTCCCAAGAGAGGCGTGGTCGGTTATTTTCCTCTGGTCTTTGTTTGAGTCCAGCACTAAGGGATTGACCGCACCTTAATATAGGTTATATGTTTTGCCAAAATGGCTGACTGAGATCATTTACAGTTTTGTAACTTGTATAATGGAATATATATATATGTAGGTTCATGTTTAGTTGTTTGGAATCTAAGAGGATGAAGTGATATAAAGCTGAAGGATTTGAGTGAAAGTTTAAAGGAAAGCGCCTACAGGTTTAGTAGCGCTGTACAAAGGAATTTAGGCAGATTTCAAATGAGAAAAGGTGTTTTTTTTGGTTTTATTTTAGTTGACTAAGGGAGATGGAAGGTTGTAGTTTGGTATCTGAGTATTGTTTGATTTGTTTTCTTTTTCTGCAGTGGTAGCCAGATGTCTAGTATTTTTTTTTGCGGTCTGATGTTTTTGTCTTTTGGTGTGAAGTGCAATAGCGTATAACTTTGCCTCTATTGAATATTCTTGGAGGGAATAAAACAGCTTGTAAAATAGCTGCACAAACACCTCACGTTTGAATGTTTGTTTTTAACCAATATCTTTAATAAAGATTATTGATGTTTATTAAGAATCTTTTTCTCTGAGTTTCCTCTGAGAACTTTGTGCTAATTAACGCGTCAAGTTTTAAACATGCGCTTCTATACTTTCTTTCCCAGTTCATGATATTTTTGTTGTGTTTTTTTATTTGAATTGAAGTTCACATTCTTTTCCTAGTCCCCTC
This sequence comes from Leptobrachium leishanense, assembly GCA_009667805.1. Lineage (NCBI taxonomy): Eukaryota > Metazoa > Chordata > Amphibia > Anura > Megophryidae > Leptobrachium > Leptobrachium leishanense. Next base: position 106,206,655 of record CM019064.1, read on the forward strand.
CATTTTGTCTCACTCATGACCCCTCCTCTCCTCCGTGTTGTCGCACTCATGACCACTCCTTTTCTTTGTGTCCAAAAAAAAAAAATGTGTTGCATTTTTTTCTCCATTTTAAAAGTATTTTAACCATATGAATTTTAAAGTTTTTGACAGGTTAATAATACATTTTTTTCCCAAGTTTTTACTTGGTGGAAAATTACCCATGCATGCCAACTTTGCTCAAGCTAGATGGAAGATTATGCGATACCAATATTGATAAAGATGTTGGAATTGAAGGAAATTTACTCAAACACATTATCATTTCACATTGCAATGTTACATCAACCGGATAATAAGGAATTATCAGACACCAGGCAATAAAACAATCTGATTATCGACAACTCATCAATAAATCATGCTATTTGTAGAAGATCATTGATTTGGAAATACAACTTAAGACATGTCAGTTTTACAAAACTGTTATTTTCAACCAATAAGACAGAAGACAAAGAAAGAAGATAATGTATTTTTATATTCTGATGTCGTCTAAGTGATAATTATTTTGTGTCTTTTATTATTTTATATTTTGTTATTTTTGTGGTTTAGTTACAATCAATATTGTTCAAAATTCCCTGACACATTAAGGATTATTGAAGATCACATCCAATTAAAATTAGAGTTCATTAATGTATTTAGGAACATATAATTTAATGCATTTGCATAAATACGTTTCATGACATATATAGTGGTAAATGGAAAGTTTTAATTCGATAAAATTAATGCTGTTTTTTTATTTTTTTTATTTCATTTGAGGATTGGTGTGTTTTATAAACGCCAGGTTTGTTTCACAACACCGAACAAGACTGAATAGGATAGTAATTAAAAAAATAAATAAAAAAAAATTATATTTAATAAAAGGGTGGAATATGCACTTCGGCTATTTCCCTTTTGAGCCAAAGTTGCGTATATATATTTTTCTCTAACAATGAGTCAGAAGTAGTATAATTTTTTTATTGCGTGAGGCCGACAGGCTTCGCGGGGACATTTTGAAATTTATTATCTGTCTTTTCTTGTGTAAATTAACATTTTTATTGTTTTCGTGCATTTGAGAGTGACAATGAATGAATGGATGTATATGATTAGCGGGGTATACCATATTTTCTTTTCTTTTTTATTTTCTTTATTGTTGCTAAAACCATATCACATCATCAAGAAACCTGACAGTCACAATGACTGCATATGGAACGAATCATGGACATTTTGTGTCAAGGTCAAAGGTCACAGGTAATAAGCAACCAGCGCAAAGAGACAGCTTGTTCAGGAGTCCCTATGGTGGGAGCTCTGATGACATTCAATGATTATGCGTCTCAAGCTGGGATGTTCAAAAAAAGACCACACCCTGATCTCGCACTGTGGACTATGGTATTAGATTATGGAATATTATTTTTTTTATTTATTTAATCCCCTAGATAAGTGTGAGAAAGGATTTAATTTGTGAAAATGAGAATGTATTTCTTGAATGTGTGTATGAATGCAGGTGTATATGCGTTTTGTGGAGTGAAGCTGAACATAGGAAAACACACAGATATAGATCTGACTCATGTTGATTTATTAGATAAATGAACTTTTACATTCAAGTTATTATACTTTTCTTGTTCGGTGAATTATATTTTGGGAAATGGGAATAAATAGTTATTTAATGTCTAGATTAGGTATTTTTGCCTACGCTCCAAATGTGGTTCGCTGGAAGAGTGAATCTAGATAGATAAGTGTATTTTATGCTCATAAAGGGCATCCTTGGGGAATCCTTTTCGTATATCATACAGGTATTAGGCGAGGATACTATGACCCCAGGTATAATTAGTTTAATTGTCTAGTTTGTTTCATCCCTTTTTGTGATCACGATTGTATATGTGATCAATGAGATGATTGAAAGGTATTTTAATATGATAGGTAGTGTGAATCCACCCCCCCCCATTATAAGTGTCAAACCCTGCAAGTCTTTTACTTGCATAGGATGTTAGCCTGTGGAATTTAGCCATTTCCTTTGTGTGCAGGAAGGGGTGTGTGAAAAGTGTATGCTAGAAAAAGCCATCTCTGAATCAATATAGTCATTTTTGGCTCACTGTTGGTTAAACTCTGACGTAGAAATGTATCTGTATGCTGATTGGCTAGAAGTTCTTTGAAATCTAATAAAAGACCTGTCTAAGGAAGGATATTTCAGACAGGACTGACGCTACATTGCTTTGTGGCTGATTTTGTTGTCTCTCGCCATGGTGAAGCGCCGCGCCCTGTTTTCAACTTTGATATATGAGAAGAAACTTGAAAAAGGTTTATTGAAATTTCATAAATGGTAATTATTATAGGGAGTTTGTTTTGTTTGCTTTAAATCCAAATTTATCACTAGGAGTCCTCTGCCAGCCAGGCTTGTAGTGGTTTACAGTCCACCTCAGCTGCCAAAACATCTAATTCAGCCTCCATGTCCACAGCTACTCCTGCCGTAGCCTCACTATCACACACGGAGGAGTCAGCTGAACTGTTTGACTACAATGACAGTGACATGCTGCTTGAGGATGCGCAGCAACTACAGTGCTCTGATTCAAACTCTGAGGTTGAGGAAGGGAGTATAATCAACCTAGAGGAAGGGGGTGCCAGTGACACACAAATAACTGGCACTCATGTTGCCCCAGCAGCTGCAGCATACTGCCAAATTGGCTCCATTGATGAGGAGATAGGGGGTGATGACGATGATGAGGTCACTGACTCCACCTGGGTGCCTGATCGAACAGAGGAGTCAAGGGAGGAGGAGGCTCAACAAAAATGAAGCTACGAACGTCCTCTAAGCAACCGTAGCCAATCCAAGGCATCAGAAGTCACAGCTGCTCAGGTGCAGATCGCTGTTGTCTCAAAGCACATGTACAGGAAGTCTGCTGTCTGGGGGTGCTTTAAGAAATGTGCAGCAGACAGCACCGTTGCTATTTGTAATCTATGTCAGATGAGGATCAAGCGTGGGAAAGACATCCCACGCTTGGGTACCACGTGCTTGAGGTGACATATGACCACTTGCCACTCATCCCGTTGGCACAACACTTTGCATAGGTCCTCCACATCTGTCTCTACCCCCACTATATGTCCTGCCATGTCATTGCCTACAACCTCCACTGACAGGGATAATGCTACAGTAATGGGTGTACCAGGTCCTTCCTCAGAATGTGACAGCATCCCATCAGCTGAAGATTTACGCAGTCAGATTACATTGCCCCAGCTGCTGCAGTGTAAGAAAAAATATAGTCCCAACCATCCCCAAGCACAGCGTCTAAATGCCAGCTTAGCAAAATTACTCGCATTACAGCTGCCGCCTCTCCAGCTGGTGGACTCTGCTTCCTTCCGTGAATTTGCCGAATGTGCTGTTCCACAGTGGCAGGTTCCAAAACGCCATTTCTTTTCACGGAAGGCCATTCCAGCACTATACCAGCACGTGAAAGACAATGTTATGGAGTTATTGGGAAAGGCAGTCAGCAGCAAGGTGCACATGACTTTAGACACGTGGTCCAGCAAGCATGGACAGGGTCATTACATTTCCTTCATGGCACACTGGGTAACTCTTATTGCAGCTGGGAGGGATCCAGGACGGGGCTCTGTGCTTGAGCTTGTTCATCCACCACGCCTCCAGAAAGCTGCTTGTATGAGGTCTGTCTGCTCCACCACCTCTTCCTCCTCCTCCTTATCTGTCTCTGGCGAAGTGGCAGTTAAACCGACGTGTGGCAGGAGCTATGCAATGGCTCAAGAAAAAAGATGCCATACTGTGCTTGAGCTGGTTTGTTTAGGGGACAGGAGCCACACCGGGCCGGAAATTCTATCAACTCTGCAGGGGGAGGTGCAGAGATGGTTAACACCACGCCAGCTTCAGCTGGGAATGGTCATCTGTGATAATGGCAGCAACCTTCTCTCCGCCCTACGCCAGGGTAAGTTGACGCATGTACCATGCCTAGCACACGTCCTAAATCTGGTGGTACAATGTTTCCTAACCAGGTACCCAGGGCTGGCAGAGCTTCTCAGCCAGCCCAGAAAAGTCTGCAGCCACATCAGACGGTCATTCCCAGCAAGTGTTCGCCTGGCAGAAATTCAAAGAGAATTCCACCTTCCCACAAACCGTCTGATCTGTGACATGCCCACCAGGTGGAACTCGACATTAGCAATGCTGCAGCGTCTGCACAAGCAGCAGAGGGCCATCAATGAGTACCTGTGTGAGTATGGCACAAGGACAGGTTCAGGTCAACTTGCCCCCCCCCCACAGTGGCTGATGATCAAGGATGCATTCACTGTACTGTCACCATTTGTGGAGGCAACGAGGATGGTGAGCAGGGACAGTGCATGCATCAGTGACACCATTCCTTTAGTGTTCCTGCTGGAGCGCATGCTGCGGGGAATTATAGATGTGGCACTAGAGGCAGAGCAGCAGGAGGAAGAGGAGGCCTTCCCTAGCTCTCAAGGCCCCAGTCTTTATGCAGACAGCATTCCTGCGGGTCCTCAGATCAGACAAGAGGAAGAGGAATATTTAAGTAGTGGGGGCATTGAAGGTGGGGATTCCTCAAGGGAGGGTTTTGTGTGCCCAGAAACACAAGGACTAGTACGTGGCTGGGAGGAGGAAGTGCACGATGGGGTCATCCTCATTGACCAGGAAGACTCAGAAGCGAATGCCACCTCCAACCTACGCTGCATGTGCTCCCTTATCCTGCAATGCCTGCTAAAGGACCCCAGGATTCGTGCTATCAAGGAGAGGGATCATTACTGGTTGGCAACCCTTCTTGAGCCACAATACAAGGGTAAAGTTGCAGAGCTCATCCTGCCCACACAGAGGGAGCACAGGATGAAACAACTTGAGGACGCTCTAAAGCGACACTTGTGTAACACCTTTCCAGGCACTGGTAGGTTACCAAGTGATGACACAGGTGCTTCTGAGGCTGCGGATGATCAGAGGAAGAGCGGTGAAGGTCGGGCCGCTTGACTGATGCCTTTTTAAATTCTTTTAGACCACGATGCCCAGGGACGTCAAATGTAGGCACCCATTGCCAGCGTCTTCACCGTATTGTGCAGGACTACCTAGGGGCAAGGGCAGACCTGGATACCTTTACAGCAGATGATCCACTGGCTTACTGGGTGTTGAGATTGGATCACTGGCCAGAACTTAGCCAATATGCTATGCAGCTACTAGGTTGCCCTTCATTCAACGTGCTTTCTGAAAGGAAGTTCAGTGCCGCTGGAGATTTTGTCACAGACAAAAGAGTGCGTCTGTCCACCGACTCTGTAGACTGGCTGACATTTATAAAAATGAATCAGTCCTGGATCAGCAGCTATCAATCCCCTGATGCTGACGTAACTGAATAGATTGGGGATCTCTTCTGCATTCCCAAAACCTCCACCACTGCACTCTTCCACAATACCACAAAGGGGTTACGGTGTGAAGGCACTTGCTGCCACCAAAGGCAAAATATTTGGGTGTACTGACGCCTGTACCAGATTCATATCATTTTAATATTGGACCGCAGGGTTCACCGCTGCACTCTTCCACAATACCACAGAGTGGTTACGGTGTGAAGGCACTTGCTGCCACCAAAGGCACAATATTTGGGTGTACTGCCACTGACGCCTATACCAGATTCATATAATTTTAATATTGGACCGCAAGGTTCACCGCTGCACTCTTCCACAATACCACAGAGTGGTTACGGTGTGAAGGCACTTGCTGGCATCAAAGGCACAATATTTGGATGCACTGCCACTGACGCCTATACCGAATTCATATCAGTTTAATATTTGACTGCAGGGTCCAACCCTGCACTCTTCCACAATACCACAGAGGGGTTACGGCGTGACGGCACTGTTGCCGACACTAAAGGCCCAATTTTAAAGCACCTATTGTTACTTTCATCCAAAGCCTGCATAAATTTCACCATAATTTAGCCAAAAAAAAAAATCACTAAACTTGTTCTGCGTGTCCTAAAATGTCTCTTTTCATACAGGCTGCCGCCCCAAGCAGTTGTTTATGAATAGATTAAAGGAAAACCATTTACCGACATTTGAAATGTCATTTTTTTGTTTTTAAATGTTTCTATACATCCTACAAATCCGCCACTTCACGGGTAGGTTATGGGGACCTCCTAGGCACGATATTTGAAGGAATTTTTCGTTTTTATTCTTAACCTTTATTTGATGGAAAACTCACTGTTCCTTTAAAAACTTTTTTTAAAACTTTTTGTCCTTGTTTCCTGTCCCCCAGGGCACTACCCGTACCCCCATACACCTTTTATGGCAAATATCTTGCATATATGCCCTCTTGGAGGGCACTCTAAAATTTGAACGTTCGAGTCCCATTGACTTGCATTGAGTTCGAAGCGTGTTCGAACCCGAACATTTGAAATTGTTCGAGTTCGAATGCGAACCGAACACGGGGGTGTTCGGCTCATCCCTAATCAGGATGCAACGTTATAAAGTATTATTAGGTCTCAATTACCCATCAGAATCTAAACTAAATTGCCCAATATGTTGGGTTCTCTCGTAAAATAAGTTACTCTTCACTACCATAGTTACATAGTTACATAGTTACATAGTTATATAGGCTGAAAAAAGACATGCGTCCATCGGGTTCAGCCTCTCCCACATAACCTACTGCTGTTGATCCAAAAGAAGGCAAAAAACCCAGTCTGAATGCTTGCCAACATGCAACATACTGGGAAAAAATTCCTTCTTGACCCCAGAATGGCAGTCAGATTTCTCCTTGGATCAAGAAGCTTTTACCCACATATTAAATATTATAACCCTTAATATTCTGTGTCTGCAGGAAGTCATCCAGTCGTTTTTTAAAAGTCTGTACAGACTCTGACCCAACCACCTCAACAGGCAGAGAATTCCACAGCTTGATTGTTCTCACCGTAAAATAACCCTTCCTATGCTTTAAGCTAAATTTTCTTTCTTCCAGTCTAAATGGATGACCCCTTGTCCTGTGTATAGTCCTGTTAATGAATAGGTTATCAGACAATGGTTGATAATGGCCCCGTATATATTTATATAAGGTTATCAGATCCCCTCTAAGGCGCCTTTTCTCTAAACTAAACAGGTTTAAGCTTGTTAGTCTTTCCTCATAACTTAACCCTTCCATCCCCCTTATTAATTTAGTTGCCCGTCTCTGCACTTTTTCTAACGATATAATATCTTTTTTTAAGACAGGTGCCCAAAATTGCACGGCATATTCAAGGTGCGGCCTGACCATTGATTTATACAGAGGCAAAATTATGTTTTCATCCCGTGAGTGAACTCCCCTTTTAATGCATGCCAGTACTTTGCTGGCCTTGGCGGCTGCTGTTTGACATTGCACATTGTTACTTAGTTTGAAGTCTATGATTATTCCCAAATCCTTCTCCTGCTTGGATTTCCCTAACTCCGTACCATTTAGGGTATAAATTGCTTGTGTGTTCTTCACTCCAAAGTGCATAACTTTACATTTATCTAGATTAAATCTCATCTGCCATTTAAGTGCCCAGTCCCCCAATATATCTAAATCCCTCTGCAGCGAAGTAACATCCTGCTCACATTGTATTACTTTTCCTAGCTTTGTGTCATCTGCAAACACTGATACATGACTTTCAATGCCTATCTCAAGGTCATTTATAAATAAATTGAATAGTATTGGTCCTATAACAGACCCCTGAGGGACACCACTTACCACTGGTGTCCATCTTGAAAATGTACCATTTATGACCACTCTCTGTACCCTATCTTTTAGCCAGTTTTCTATCCAAGAACAAGTATTTTCATCTAGACCATTTTTTCTTAATTTAAGTAGTAACCTTTTGTGTGGAACTGTGTCGAAAGCTTTGGCAAAATCTAAGTAAATCACATCCACTGCGACCCCCTGATCTATACTTCTACTTACTTCCTCATAGAACGTAATTAGGTTAGTCTGACATGATCTGTGTTTCATGAAACCATGCTGATTTTTGCCAATTACATTATACCTCCCAATAAATTCCTGAATATTATCCCTTAGTAACCCCTCAAATACTTTCCCAGCCACAGATGTTAAGCTCACAGGTCTATAATTCCCAGGCACAAATTTTAAACCTTTCTTAAATATAGGGATCACGTCAGCTTTTCTCCAATCCTCTGGTACTATTCCTGAAAGAAAAGAATCTTGAAAGATTAAGAACAGAGGTTTACATATTTCAACACATAGCTCTCTTAGTACTCGCGGGTGAATTCCATCTGGCCCTGGGGCTTTATTAACATTCACATTGTTTAATTTGTGTAAAACCTTGTCCTGAGTCAACCAGTCACTTTGTATTAGTAAGTTTTTATTAATGAATTTCATGTCTCCTGTTATAGGTTTCTCTTTGATAAATACTGAAGAAAAATAATCATTTAAAATTTCTGCCTTATCCTGATCTTCAGTTAACAATAACCCTGACTCAGATTTTAGTGAACCTACATTTTCACTCTTGGGTTTTTTAGAATTTATGTACCTAAAGAATCTTTTAGGGTTGGTCTTGCTCTCTTTGGCTATTTCTTTTTCATTTTCTAGTTTAGCCCATCTAATCGCATTTTTACATGCTTTGTTGGCTGCCCTATATGCTTTATAGGATGCCTCAGATTTATCAAATTTAAAAGCTTTAAATGCCTTCTTTTTATTTTTCATTTCCTTAGTTACCTTCCTACTAAGCCACATTGGTTTCAGTCTGTTTCTTTTATATTTATTAACCAGTGGAATATATTGTGACGTGTACTTTTCTAGTGTTAGTTTAAAGATATTCCACTTATCCTCAGTGTTTTTCCCGTGAAAGAGTTTCTGCCAGTCAATGACATTGAGAGCTTCCTTTATTTTAATAAAGTTGGCCTTTTTAAAATTATATATTTTAGCATGCCCCTTATGAATGTGTTTTTTTGAGTTTATTTCAAAAGTCACCATGTTATGGTCGCTATTTCCCAACTGTTCTTTTACATTAATATTTGAGAAAAGATCCACATTATTTGTTATAACCAGGTCCAGACAGTTATCCTCTCTAGTTGGTGTTTCTACCAGTTGTGACATGAAGGTATCATTTAAAATGTTCAGAAACCGGATTCCCTTTGCTGAATTACTAGTCCCACTATCCCAATTTATGTCCGGGTAATTAAAATCTCCAATAATTAAAGTGCTGCCATGATGTGCAGCCTTCCTAATTTGCTCTAACAGTTGTTCTTCCTCATCATTATCTATATTAGGTGGTTTATAACATATGCCAACCAATAATTGACTTCCCTGTTTATTCCCCAACGAAATATTTACCCATAAGGATTCCACATTTCCCTCATCACTTTCCAGTTGTGTAATATTAGGCTTTAAATCCTGATTTACATATAAACACACTCCACCCCCTTTCTTATGTTTCCTATCCCTTCTAAACAATGTATAACCGTTTAAGTTTACAGCCCAGTCATGCGTTTCGTCCCACCATGTTTCTGTTATTCCTATAATGTCGTATTGCTTAGTGTATGCTATTACCTCTAGTTCCCCCATCTTGTTATTAAGGCTCCTTGCATTAGCAAGCATACATTTAATGTTGTCTCTACCCACACATGCTGAATGCGACTTTACATTACATGCCTCCACTGTTCTTACATTACCCATCCCCCGGCTCCACCCCCCTTAGTCTGAACTGAAACCCTTGCGCTATCTGCTCTGTCTCCATTTTGTAAGATACTGTATCCCTCCCCCCCTTCCACTAGTTTAAAGTCTCCTCCAACCTTTTAACCATCCTCTCCCCTAGCACAGCAGACCCTCTTCCATTCAGGTGCAATCTATCACAACTATACAGATTGTACCCCAGTGCAAAATGAGCCCAGTGCTCTAAAAACCCAAAGCCCTCCTTCCTGCACCAAGCTTTAAGCCACGCATTGACCTCCCTAATCTCCCGCTGCCTTTCCACTGTAGCACGTGGCACAGGTAGGATCTCAGAAAATACTACCTTGGAGGACCTCTTCTTCAGTTTACTTCCTAATTCCCTGAAATCATTCTTCAGGTCCTTCCATCTTCCGCTTACTTTGTCATTGGTACCAATATGGACCATGACAGCTGGGTCATCTCCAGCCCCTCCCAATAATCTATCAACTCTGTCAACCACATGCCTAACACGGGCACCCGGCAGACAGCAAACTGTCCGGTTAAGGCGATCAGCGCGACAGATTACCCTGTCTACTCTCTTAATAATAGAGTCCCCTACCACCACAACCTGTCTAGGCTTACTTGCCCTCTTTATCCCTCCCTTACTTGGTGGGCTGATCCCCCGGCTGTTAGAGGGAGCAGCCTCCAGTACTGCTACACCTGAGCTGCTGCACCCAACATCTTCGCTCAAGGGGGCAAATCTGTTGGTGTGCGCAAGATCAGGACTAGCCAACCTTTTCCTCTTCCCTCCCCCCCTGCTACCACGTGTCACTGACACCCAGCTACCAACCTGTTCCCCGGTTAGCTCCACTCCTCCCACACCCCTAGATTCCTCAACTATACTTTGCTCCGTGAGAAGCAGGCTCCTTTCAAGATTGTCAATCTGCCTCAGCGTTACGATGTGCCCTTCCAGATCTCCAATACGAGCTTCCAGAAGAGCTACACGTTCACACTTGCTACAGAGATATGGACCCTGGAAGGATTCCTCCAGACATGCATACATGCAGCAGGATGTGCACTGGGTCAAACCTTCAAGCTTGCTAACACTCATACCCAAAACAAGACAACAAATATATAAACAACAATTGATACCTGTTATTTAAACTCCTGTTTTTAACTCCACTTGAAAATAGCCCACTTAAAAGTAGACCACCTCAAGCCCCTGTAAGCAAGCTCAGTGAGTTGCCCCTGAGATTATGTAGCCATACAAGTGAAATCACCTGACAGGCTACACGCCCCCAATTAACAACCGAGGTAGTGATCATGTACTATGCAATATGCAGTGTGCGCCATCAATGCAAATCTGTTTTTTGTAAATCAAACATTACTAAATCATTAAGTTACAAATAACCTTGTGTAAAATACAATTGAGTCCCAAAGACCTCAGACACCATACCACTATGAGGAGGTCAATGGCATTAGTACTTAAAGGGTCTCTGTGGCTTGATATGTTCACCCCCACATTTGCCGATTTCGCCTTTTCCAGTTGAGGTCCATGTGCCCTGTGGGCGAGCTAGGAGACTGGACCCTCTGGTGCTCCCTTCCTCATCAAAAAATAAAAAGGATACCTATCCCCTCCCTAGAGGGCAGTCATCCCAGCCCACCCCCAACCCACCTGTGTTTTGAAACTATTTAGCCGGGGTCTTTTTAGGCGGTTGTAGATTTTGGGGATTAAATTACGAAAAAGTGTGTTTTTACCATTTTTCATCATATTTAATTTTTTTATAGTAAATTATAGGATATGATGGAAATAATGGTATCTTTAGAAAGTCCATTTAATGGCGGGAAAACGGTGTATAATATGTGTGGGCTGCATAAACGACTAAGAGGAAAATTTGACCTAAACACAAACAGCGCAGAAATGTAAACACAGCAGCGGGCACTAAAGGATGGATTTTCATAAAACCTCCCGGTCACTATGGGGTTAAAGGTGTAGGCATTAACCCCCAGGAGGGAATGTTTTGTTTCGTTCCTGCTGCAGGGGTCTCACCTGGCAATTATGCAGGATAAATAGCACCTGCTTGTAGGAGGGTAAGAGTTTGAGACACAGAGATTGAGAAACACAGGATGGTGCTACTCTTGAGGTGGGAGAGTCTGCAGTGGGAGCAGGATATTAAACCAAAGGTTGGTGTAAATTGAGTCGTGTCCCTGCTAGAGAGAGAGTTAGCTAGTGCTCAGATGAGCAAGGATTTTGTTTTGTATTAGGTTTCTTTGCTGATACTCCAATAAAGCCTAGAAGATTTCACCATTAAAAGAGACTGTATGTGGTGTGATTTGACCTAGAGGACCATGCTATGATGCCCTGTGATGGTGCAGGATCACCCTATATAAGTGACCTGTCGTTGACAATAGGTTATTGCAAGCTACATTTCCACTTTATTGAGAATAGCAGTCAAAGTACTTCTACAATAAGAAACTAAAAGAAGGCACAAGACAACAAAATGTATGCAAGTACAAACATACAGAAGAAATAAAGGAATGAGTCGGCACGCGTTTGGTTAAAAAAAGTGTCTTACAGGGTTATCCAAAGAGATCCGAATTGCTTGAGAAAGGTAACCGAACGCTGAAAATCAGCGTTCGGTTACCTTTCCTGGCCATTCGGCTATCCAGAGACCAGGCAATTCGCCAAATCCTGGCTAATTGCCTGAACATACGGTGCCTGTTCGGTGCCTGTTCGAGGGCAGTGAAATCCCCATGAAAATGCACTGCTTCGGCTATTCAGAGAACACAAACCAGCAGTGAAAGGTTCCCAAAATGCCCTGCCATTCGGTGGTTTAATTGGGCAAATTTATTCAGGAGAATTCCATAGGCTTCAATGTTAAAAATATTCCTGTTTTAATTCAATATCTAATAAACCGTTCATTATAAAATTCTGCAGCAAAAAGTCTCATTAAAAAAAATAAAAAAATTAAGAAAAATGCTTAAAGTCCGATTTTTTTTTTCTAATCTAATTTTTTAATCTGTTAGAAAATCCTCAAATGATTTATCAATGGAGTCATTATTAGAGAAACTGGGGATTTTTGTAAATAAATCACTTGATGTTATTCTGACAGATTGTATGGATTTGAAATGCTTATCCATGGGAATTAAATCAAGGCCTTGATTAACTAAACGAGTTATGTGAAACTGTAGCATATAGAAATGTCTGGCCAAGATCCCCTTTAGATAAATATATTTTAAACAAAAATGATCAAATTGAATATAGTTTTATAAACTGGTTAGTTGCAATGCCCAGGTGCTACCCGTTTAAGCATAGCAACGAAAAGCAACGAGATGGGAGAACTCTGGGTTTTGAATAAAACTAAAAAGTTTATTGGGAATTTACATAAAAAGGACCGACGTTTCGGCTCCTAGAAGCCTTTATCCTACCTTTAGGCTTCTAGGAGCCGAAACGGTCCTTTTTATGTAAATTCCTAATAAATCTTTTTGTTTTATTCAAGACCCAGAGTGCTCCCATCTCGTTACAAACATATATATATATATATATAACGTGTCCGTCGCCATCCCGTCCGTGACGGGAGGACCGAATGAGCAGCTGTGATGGGTGCGCGTGCAGCTGACTGCGCATTACAAATGCATTAATATATTAGAGCAGGCTCCTTTTCCCTCTTAGATTGTAAACTCATGGTAACAGGCCCCTCTTTCCCTTCGTAGATTGTAAATTCACGGGTGCGGCTCCTCTTTCCCTTCGTAGATTGTAAATTCACGGGTGCGGCTCCTCTTTTCCGCTTAGATTGTAAATTCACAGGAGCAGGCCACCCTTAGATTGTAAACTCACGGGAGCAGGACCCCTTAGATTGTAAGCTCAAGGGCATGGGTCCCCTTAGAGTGTAAGATCGCCTTTTGGATTGGTGCACTACTGGTGCACAGTTAATGTCCCAGGCTCTGGATCCACCCTAAGTCTGTTTAGGAAGACTCTGGGTGAGGAGTCCGAGGGACATTTTACGGTGTCTGCAACCAGGGACATTTGGCCACCACTCGCGATCCGGCTGTTGGATGCTCGTGCATTCACTACGGCGACGGACATAAACACATTTTATATATATTATATATAATATTATATACACACACTATATGTCTCTTCGTTATAATTTCACAAACATGTCGACCAAATATAAGTTTGTAAATCCCAAAATCCTACAATGATGTCGTATTTGATCATAAAAAATGTCAATGATAAATCTTAAATTGTTATTATTACATGTTACCTGTCTTGCGGCACTTGGCCTCCTCCAATTTTAATGACTGTTGTGAATATATCCATAAGGCTCGTAGGCTGATCTACCTCAGTGCCAGCTGGCAGCACTCCTGGCCATCGAAATATTCCTGGAACTCGTATCCCACCTTCAAGGCCTCCCATGCCTTTTCCACCTACAACAGAATAGGTGGAAAGGACTATGACAGCAATTTAGGTACACACTTTAAAATATATGTAGTTTGTCAAATATAACTTAACATAAAGATTTAAACCAAAATTGAAGTAAACCTAAAAAGGTAAACATGCATTGCCAGAAACCCCCAAAATATACAACGTGTATTAAGATGAGCTCCTGCATGGCACCAGGAAAAAGACTAGCATGCGCACTCAAAACATTTAACTGTACAACAAATATAGGTGCTACTGCTAAAGCAAATATGAAAACAATGGCACAGAACAGATTTCAGCTTAAGGCTAATGTCAGAGGAACGCAGTCTGAGCGCACTCTGCGTGTGTGCATAAAGAACGTACGTACTGATGGAAGATACTGTAGACACCACACGGTCCGTTTTTTTTTTGCAGATGTAGGAATAAAAAGGGAAATATGGGAAACAAAATTAATTAGAATACAGGTACAGTCAGCCAGACCACAAAAAAAGTCTCAGTGTCAACGTGATGGACGTTGCAAACGCGCTGCGTCTGACATCACGTCATCACCCACACATGCCACCACGCGGACGCGGTGCACTCTGGGTTTCTGTCGTAGCACTTTTACATCAAGGCCTAAATGGCGTCCGTTTTCACCTGCGTGGTGCGTGCGCACGTACTTCGTGTGTTGGTCTCTATTGATCAAAATCAATGCTACAACGGACGCTAAACTGTGCGGCGACACAGACGTGATGACTGCGTTCGTCTGACGCTAGCCTAAGAAGACTATATCATTAGTCAAAAAAATAGCCTTAACACAGACCACCCCAAAACATTAAGCGTCATCTTAATATACATTCTGCTTAAACAATAAATATTTTGAGGAATGATATGTTTGGAAGGAAGGATACACGTTTCCTTCCCAACATATCACTGGCTTCCCATTGGTACAGGGCAGCATTTTTGAGGGGTCATAGCCCATGATGGGTCCAAGTGACTGGGGGGGTACAGGGAGCTTGCTAGCGTCCTCCCCTGAGTAATGTTTAACGCAGAGCCTAAAACTCTGGTACCAAGGCTGAGGTCTTAGAGCTGCAACAGAGGCATGACCAGTTGTTCAGTTAAGGGTAGGAAGACTTCTGATGGCAGCCCTGTTACAATATGTTCAGTTCTTACCTCTGTAAATCCCATTATATCCTACTAGGTCAGGACCCATTTCCGAGCCTTCCAAATATGCTCCATG
This sequence comes from Leptobrachium leishanense, assembly GCA_009667805.1. Classification (NCBI taxonomy): domain Eukaryota; kingdom Metazoa; phylum Chordata; class Amphibia; order Anura; family Megophryidae; genus Leptobrachium; species Leptobrachium leishanense. The sequence goes on from CM019064.1 coordinate 106,221,913, forward strand.
ATCAGATGTAAAATAGGATACTGTTTTGTTAATCAGACTTTCTTTGTCAATGACATCAAGTATCTCTCCTGAAATTACAAGAGTATCCAATTAATACTTGCTTGGACAATTAAAAACTGTTGTAGCATAAATATACAGGGTTATTCAAAGAGAATCGAAAAGTCACCGCACGGTCGGTGACTTTTCGTTCTCTTCAATTCGGTTCCTTTTGCTGATCCCATTTCGGTGACCCTGCGGTGTATTCAGTGAGCACCACAGGGTCCCCGAATTGCAGGGAAAAGCTGCCGTAAACCTGACGAAAACTAACTGCAAAACCCGGCGAATGCACGCCGAAAACCCACAAAAACATCTGGATTAACACACCGAAAACCACGGAAAAACCGGAGCAGGAGCCGATCACACGCAGCGAAGACGCCGTAAAAAGCCGACACCGCAGACGAAGGCAGTGAATAAATTAGCAAAACAGTTTGCTTGAATGTTTGAAAAGTGAAACGCTGTTTGCAAAGAAACTACTGAGCGAAAATGTCTGAAATTTACCAGGGAATGATAATAAAGGGCTGTTTGCAGAAAAAAAATAAGTAAACTAAAAAAAAAAAAAAAAGAACAGAAAAATGCTTAAAATATCCTAAAGAAAAAATCTATAAATAAAGAGACTCTTTACTGCAGAATTTTATAATAAACAGTTTATTAGATATTGTCTTAAAACGGGAATATTTTTAACATTGAAGTCTATGGGATTCTCTTGAATAAATCTGCCGCATGAAACCACCGAATGGCAGGGCAATTCGGGAACCTTTCACTGGTTTGTGTTCTCTGAATAGCCGAAGCAGTGCTTTTTCATGGGGATTTCACTGCCCTCGAACAGGCACCGAACAGGCACCGTATGAGCAGGCAATTCGCCAGGATTTGGCGAATTGCCTGCTCTCTGGATAGCCGAATGGCCAAGAAAGGTAACCGAACGCTGATTTTCAGTGTTCGGTTACCTTTCTCAAGCAATTCGTATCTCTTTGAATAACCCTGATAGTCTAAAATGTGTATTTTCATTGAAGATTTAACACGTATTAAAAGTTGTGGTGGAGGGCAAAAAATTTGATTAAAAGCCTCCACACAGCAAATAATAAAGTTCATTATTGCAGAAGTCATTTACATGTCCCAGCAATTCAGAAAACTGCTTTACAGAGCTCATGTGCCATATTCCCCACATACAGCACGGAACTCTGGGTAAGACATGCAAATGACATTTTCAATTTCTATTTTTTTTTCCATCCTGGGCCTGTTTGAACACAGAATCCTCTCACTAGTGCCATACTGTCCTGGATGGCCTCCCAGGATGCAAAAAAAAAAAAAAAAAAGGAAATTACAAACGTCATTTGCAAGTCTTACCCAGAGTTCCATGCAGCATGTGGTCTCAGAGATCTGTGAAGCAGTTCTCTGAATTGCTGGGATGTGTAAATGACTTCTGTGAAAAGTAACTGTATTCATTTAATGTTTAGAAATACATTGTAATTTACACTTTAAGGGAGCAGCATTGCTTGAATAAAAGGTCAAAATAACAAATCTGTTGGTTAAGAAGCAAAAAAAAATAAAAATACTTATTTAAAAAGGGAATAAAAATAACCAAACAGCCAAGCAAAAAACTGTATATGCATAGCTGGTTTGTTGTGTTGTCAAACAATAAAAGTCTGTCTGTAAGGAAATGTTGCCATCTAGTGGAGTAAAAGAAAACAAACACCAATAGTGCTGATCGAATGTACTGCAGGGGTGTCCGAACTTTTTATGAATGGGCAAGATGCTATGCTGTGGACACACCTGGAGGTTTGGTTACAAAATGTAAACTAATCACATATTGCTTATGCCTGCCACAACATCATTGTACCTCAGAAACGGACAGGCAGGTAATACGAGATTAATCCACTAATTGGGGAAATGTATCGGCTGTGCATGGTTAGAAAACCCCCCAGAATAGCTGAAGAACCTGGACCCATGTGGAGGGTTGGGGTGTAAAACCGTGGAGGTGGTCTGAACCTTCCACTAGAAAAGGACACATGATAGGGGCTGCGCACAACCTCAAGCAATGTCCTGCTGGACGTTGGAACCTTCAACATGACTCAAAACACAAATATATTTTGAATTCCCTTATTTCCAGTGAATTAAAAAAAAAAAAAAGTGTTAGCATCTCGGACATCGTGTGCAGTGTGGTAAAAGTTTGAGGGCCCCTTCTGGAGGCCAAATGCAAACGAAATTCATATGCTAAAATTGAATTTAGTTTACAATGATACCGCATAGTCCCAGATTGTGTTATTTAATCACTAGCTGCTGTGTTCAGGGCCGGATTTAGATCTAGGCATGTGCCTACAGGAGCCTGCCATAAGGTGGGCGCCTTGCTCTGTAAAAAATGTTTTCAAAAGATATATAAAAATTCTTTTACAAGTTACAATCATTCAGAGTGCTGTGTGGAGCCCCAAGGGCTAGAGGGACATATGAGGTATCATTGGAATTGTCAGAATATGGCCTTTCCAGTGATACCCTACATAATTATATTTATTTAAAAACTAAATTAAAAAATAATTTTCTTTTTTTTCTAATTCAGTATGATTATTCAGTTTGCAATTATTAAGTGAGCAGTGATGCTGCACTAACTCACCTTCTCATTTCCCACACTGCCAGCAAGTGTGATGCTGATGGTGCAACACATTGTTTCATTGACAAACTAGACCGTGGCACTGCATTGAGGAGAACCCTGCAGAGGGGAACCCTGCATCTCTGAAATCTACGCACAGGGTTAAGTGAAGTGTCATGGAAAAGGTCAGAGTCTGGTCTTTACAATGATACCAAAAATATGACCACGTAATGTCTAAAAATAAAAAGTTGAAAAAGTAAATGCAAAATTATTATTTTTTTCTGGTCTACGGCAAAGGTAATACCGGTATATGCTTTTACAAATAAATCAAACAATGCCACTGCACTAACTCAACTAAGGCAACAGATTCTGTCCCTGCTTTTGACTTGAGTGCAAAGAGAAACGGTTTCAGTTTTCTTAAAAAAAAAAAAATTTAGTGTGCCTCTGTAAAAAAAATTCTAAAAGTATTTTTGGCATTTTATTTCTTTGGGGGGGGGGGCACTCCACATTTCTGTGCCTACAGGCTCCTGAGATGCAATCTGCTACTGGTGATAGTTTAAACACAATCATGGTAGTGAAGGGGTTAATGGTTTTAGTTAGGCTCCTGTTGAGGGGAAATATTGCTGTAGTCTCCAAAAACCAGACATTTTTGGAAATTGAGTGGTCCTCTGTCCTTAAACTGACACACAGGTCTATTCACAAACAACCGAAATTGCACGCATTACAATGCTCTTTGGCAATTCCATTTTGCCAAAAATACAGTGAATTCACTATTTAGCATATGGTCACCGTATTTTGCTGAAATCGGAATCAATGTAGCTTTTGGTGAAAATAAAAAATAAATAAGGAAGTCTCCTAATAGGAGTTTAAAATCAATAATAAAAAAATGTGTCCGTCATTTAAAATTAAAACAAATTAAAAAAAATATACGAAAAAGGTCTTTTAATAAAAAGAGTCAACGATTTTTTTCTTCAAAACATTACTTTTTTACCTATGGGATTCACTGGTTTAAACCTATTGAATTGAAACACTGAGACTCAGGTCATTTCACCAAACTTCTGTGCAATTCGACGTTCTGTGAATAGAAGAGATGATAGTCTATGTGACAATTTTGATAATTTACCTGTACTTGGCAAATGGACAACTTAGGCTAGGGTCAGAGGAACGCATTTTCGCGTTGTCTGTGAAAAAGTGCGTTCGAACGAATGGACGCATTTTTTCACGGAGTACGCGATAGCGGTCATACGATGCGCATTTGCGTTCGTGATTTTGTACGGATCATCAATAAAACACTTTTTGCATCTGGACGTTATGTTGGCCGGACATTAGCAGTGTCTGACATCTCCAAATCACGCACACACACCGCTAGCGGACGCAGCGCACTCTGTAAGACCGTACTAGCGGTTTGACGTTCGACAAAATGCGTTCGTTTGCCACTTGCGTTGCGCAGCCGGACTTTCGTGCGACCGTACTTCGTATATTGGCCGTCATTGCCCGTCATTTGCTGCCAGTGCGGCCGTAATTAAGTGCGCCAGAACGCACGTTTAAAGTGCGCTAGTCTGACACTAGCCTTAGTGAATAGAAGATCTACCCCGGAATTATACCAAATGGTGAAATTCACCGTTCGGTGCAATTCAGAGGTTAGTGAGTAACCCCATATAGTGATAACGACACTGACAAATACAAAGGCAATGAGCTGGCTAAGAGTCTAATGCAGTAACATTATGCAGTTGAGTTGACTCCATAATTAAAAGACATGTTTGGACCAAACGAGTGGCATCTCATTACTTTATTTCTTCATGTCAATTAAGGATCAGCATTCAGCACCTCAGTGCAGATGATGGCAGTGACAAAGAGACACTAGCACAAAGCCACAGAGATAGAGTCACAGCAATGTCCACTAGTACTACAGTATTATACTAGCGGTGCGCCGTCTCCAGATTCTTTGTGCTTTATCTAGTGGACATTGCAGATTATATAAAGAAGTGCCACTCTTTATTATGGCCAAAGGCATCCATAACTAGAGCCGGGATTTGTCTAAGGCTCATGCAAATGTGAGTGGGATGGAACCCTTACTGTAATCGATTGGGGCCATTTGCTGTAACTATCATTCCTGCGTTTCCTTTTATTTTTGAGAAACATTGAGGATGACAGGGATTCGCTATAATCCATTACGGGAGGATCAAGTTAACTCTTTGAGTACCATTTAACTTATTTTGGACTTTTATACACAATTGGACTTAGTTTTACTGCACTACTGCTTGCTTAAGTGATAATCAATAAAGTGCAGCAGTGCTTAGCGATACAATTTTTTGTATCACCACTTTTACTCCTATTGATCTCTATTTATTGATGTGCTATATGGTATGTTCTACTGTACCAGATGTTTAAAAAAAGACCAGTGAGATTTTACTGGACATAAAAACCCACCAGTCAAATTCTATTCTGATGTGCTCCAGAATATTGTTAAGTAGAATGTCATCTAAACTTTACCCCAAACTAGGTGCCCTGTACAGAAACAAATGCTGCCTGAGCCCCGCGGTAAGAAAGCAGATTGTACAGCAAATGCTTATGCCAGCTTTTGAACATGGAGATGTAGTGTATGCAGCTACCCCTCAAACACACCTCCAGAAACTTACCACATTGTATAACTCATGCTGCCACTTTGTGCTACAATGTAACTACATGACCCACCATTGTGACATGTTAAAAGAGCTAAACTGGCCATCGCTGGAATCTAGACGCACCCTTCACCTTTCCAACCTGGTGTTTAAGAGCTTTTCTGGGAAGCTACCACCCTACCTGAATATGCTGCTTCCCCCAGCATCCTATAACCTCTGATCCAGGACCTGTACCTTACTTACAAACCATAATACAATTAGAAAGTGGCTCGATCCTCATTTTCCTACAGAGCACCACAATTATGGAATAACCTCTCCCCACACCATCAATTTGTTCCCCCAGTCTAAAGTCACTTAAGAGCTCCCTATTAACATACCTCTACAGAATGCACTTGTAAACATGTAACATAGTGAATATATTTATTTTCTGTTAATCTGTATATTTGTGCTATTTTTTTAATATCTTGCATTTTATTACAGTTGTTTCAGAAATACAAAAGTAACAATTTAATGTTGTTGAACCCAGGACATACTTGAAAACGAGAAATCTCAAACGTATCTTTCCTGGTAAAAATCCTTTATAAATAAATAAATTCCGCTGGTGCCTTCAACTACTGTGTACTGTACCGTAGCAGGATCTCCCTTGGGGAGTCAATTTGCCAGCAACTGGGAGGATATATCAAAGGCTGGGGAAGGTAACTTGTGGAGTCTATTCAGGGGCTCATTATTCTCTAGTGGCGGTCTTGTCTTTTGGCCAATCATGACACCGACTGCATAATACTCCCATTCAGCTCCATTGAAAAAAATGGTGTTCTGCTGTATGACAATATCCCTGCAGTCTACCTTTTAGCAGTGAAGTGTTTTCTTATAGACTGGCCCGGTCTGTTCAAAATAACCAAAAAAAGCTAAATAAAATATTCATTTTTTCAAGAAACTTTATAGTTCGTTAATATCTTTATTTGCTTCTCACCAACAGCAATTTTGATATTTTTCATTTGGCCAGCAATGGAGTTACCAACTTAATTTTCACTTTCATTTGTTCTTCCCAGCAGAGGTAAACCCAGTTTGGGCTTAGGTCAAATAAAGTAGACATTTGGCTATTTGATCATCATAGACTCTTGAGCTTACCAATCATCCAGTCCATCTCTTCAATATTATCCCCATACAGTTTATGCTTGCTTTTTCCTCTGAATTTCTCAGTAGTAAAAAGAGGGGTATGGATATGCAGAAAAGAGACAAGGAGAAGAAAAGGCCTATCTCGATTCCTTAAAATAAAGAAAACAAGAAAAGGAATTAAGCTAATAAAATGATATTGTTAAAACACAGACACAAAATGAACTTAAAATTTAGAGGAATTAAGGTGGAAGAGAACAAGAGGAATAATATGTTACGTATAATCATCAATAGAAATCATATAATGTCAAACTTCTTTAACCCCTTTCACACCCAAAACAGAGTTCTTGATTTTGCATTGTAATACGTTGAAAAGCACCCATTAGCATATGAAAAGACCATTTTTACACCTTTTTAAAGCAACATTAGAATGTTCCATGTGTAGAAATGAAATCCTTTGTTTTAGGTCTCTCCAAGCACCCTGGAGAGACATAAAACCAGTTGGAAATAGCAGCCCTAAACCTCACTGTAACAAAAGGTTCAAAGATTACTGATGCATTATAGCGTCCAGAGAGAGCTCTGGGGTCACTCATTGCTGTACAGGGATAAGAGTCAGGGAGTTATAATGACTGAAGATCCTTGTATTGTACAGATACAAGGGGTTACTGTAATTTCCATATACTGGCATTATGACACATTATTTTTATATTCTATTGGTATTTTTTGTTAGCTGCATTGCTAACCACTTTATGATCCCTACAAGTCCATGAGATCACCATTTTTATTATTTATCTTTATCACAGTTACTGTATCTGACACAAATATCTTTTATACCTGTATGATAATAATGCAGACCCTGTATGAAATGGTGTTCAGATAAGGGACACCATCTAGAGTTCAAAATCTTACATTTCAACAACATTTCTGTAAAGGATAAACAAATACATGAAAAATTGAAAAATGTATTATATTAAAATGTTAATTTGCTATCTCAGAAGTGAAATAGCCGCAAATCGCTGACGCGGGTGGGGTGCGGCGTGATGATGCGGTGTCTGCCAAGTTTAAAATGAGACACTTGAATACTGGTCCTTTGCCCTGACGTGGTTTCAAATCCATTCAGTGCATTCATATTATTACTCATCGCTCACCCATGTATGATTTTGGCATCTTCTGACATTACCTCTGGCTATTAACCCCTGGCACTTGGCTGACGACCCGACCTGGTAGCCGACATCTGGCTCATATTCCAACCTGGCATTAACCCCTGGTATTTTCTGTCTGTATATCGCTCATGTATTTAGAAAGCCAGCCACCTAAAGGACCGCCAGTCTAGTATAGATTGTCTGCGTACAAGGATTAGATGTATACGATATACGTCACAGTACCAACTGCAATGGCATACATTTTGTTTTTTACTTCAGAATAGTGCCTGGAAACCGTTCATAAACTATTTAGTGGCCGTGCTTGTGCTGTCCGGGTAGATCCTGAATGAACTATAATGTAAACCTTTGTTTGCAACAACATAAGAAAGTCGGAAGCAGGCCTTCTTGGGTCTGCGGATATAGGATAGCTGGAAGAGCAGAGAAATATGTCTCCATTAGTAAGCAAGTATTAGTATACAGTACCTCAGCATGCAATATGAAATCTACTGGTTCTCCAGTGACTTGAGTCACACCATCCACAGGGCTGTGAGCTCTCAGAACAGTCCCAAAGAGGCAAAGAGGAAGGGATATACAGTACATCCAGGAGTAACTGCTTATCTAAGTACAGTGACCTACATAGGAAAGATTCTCTAAAGAAATCTTTTTCCTTGACACCTTTTGCTGTTGTCACGTTCCTCCTGGATAACGAATGGTCGGCACAGCAACCTATTACCAGAAACCAGAGGAGTAAGCTTATGGATACACACACACACACACACACAGGGTTAATAGCAAGGGTGCTCACAAGCCTGAGGCCAGGATACTCGAGCCAGACACACGGGGTTAATAACACAAATAACCTGCAATGGTAAATAACAGTAAGTCATCACCAGAAAGTCAAGCTTGTATTCCCAGGGTATTGTGTTAGACAAACTCTAGAAGACCATGAGGGTGGTACCTATCCATAAAAGTGGTGACAATAATTTGGTATCCAACTACTGTCTGATATCATTGCTCCCTGTTATGTCAAATTTTGGAAAGAATGTGTCTACACGCAATTATGTGATTATTATCAATATTGGAACTACAGTATTTAACCCCAGATCAATCCGGCTTTCATCCAAATCATTTAACTACAACTGCCCTTTTAAAAGTTTGCAATGATATCCAAGCTGGCATGGAACAAGGAAACCTAACTGGAGCCATCTTCCTTGATTTTGCCTTTGACACAGTAGACCATGGCATCCAATTACAAAAACTCAGGTATTGGTGATCGCACGCTAGCCTGGTTTCAAATCGTATGTATCTGATCGATCGCAATATATGTACATTTCTGGCAGCTCCTCCCTCCCCCTCCCAGTCACCTGCGGTGTACCCCAAGGCTTGATACTCGACCCCCTGCTATTCAAAATATTCATAAACTATCTGCCCAACATCTGCAAAGCCTCAATTGTACACATGTATGCAGATGACACTAATCTATACTAGCAAACCAACTCTCCCACAGCTGGAGGCTGTGCTGCAAGAACAATTCAGAGGTAGAAAAGCGGATCGCAGAAACTTTTTTTAAATACTGTAGAGGTCGGCAGGGCTGGGTCCTGGATGGACAATATGTTTCACCCTATTTGGGTTGTGGTCCCTTAAAGTGCAACCACAGGGTTAATCTTCCTGTCCAGGAAGAGGTTTAAAGCCAGCAACTCCCAGATAGGATTGTGGGAGTTTAGGAAAAAGGAAAGTAATCAGTGGAAGCTGTGTGTGTGTTCCAAAAAGCAGGAGATGTGCTGTGCCTTGCTGGAGATGCTTCTACAAACTGGGGAAAGGATTCCCCAGGTTTGGGACTGTTTAAAGTGTTAGTGAGCCACCATTATTTTTCTGTTTATTTGTGCTGAAGATCAGGACTTTGCTTTAATTTCACTGAACCCAAGCGTGTACTTATTATGTTGCCTTTTTGACTGCCCTGAAAGGGTGAATAAAGCTGTTTTGTTTGTGAAAGACATTGTGCACGTGCTCTGTGGGCCCCCAAATGTCTCAATACCGACAAAACGGTCACAATGCTCTTTGGAAGAGTACCTAAACTACATAAATTGCAAACTCCCCATCTATGTGTCAAGACAAAAATCAAATGACACGCTGACCACAGTCACTTCTCTCAAATATCTAGGTATGTGGTTAGACCCAAATCTATCCTTTGGCCCCCACATCGAAAAACTCTTTTAATCCTTACCCCAAACTAGGTGCCCTGTACAGAAACAAATCCTGCCTGAACCCCACGGTAAGAAAGCAGATTGTACAACAAATGCTTACGCCGGCTATTGAATACGGAGATGTAATGTATGCAGTTGCCCCGCAAACGCACCTTCATAAACTTACATTGTAGAACTCATTCTGCCGCTTTGTGCTACAATGTAACTACATGACCCACCATTTTGATATGTTAAAAGAGCTAAACTGGCTGTCACTGGCTTCACTTTTTCAACCTGGTGTTTAAGAGATTTTCTGGGATTCTACCACCCTACCTGAATAGACTGCTTCCCCAGCAGTTCCCTCATCCTATAACCTCCGATCCAGGACCTGCACCTTACTTGCAATAACAATACAAAAAGAAAGTGGTTCGATCCTTATTTTCCTACAGAGCACCACAATTATGGAATAACCTCTCCCCACACCATCAAATCTTCCCCGTCTAAAGTTACTTAAGGGCTCTTTATTAATATACCTCGAAACAGAATGCACCTGTAACATAGTGATTATATTTCCGTCATACAGATTAACACAGAAAATAAATATATCTGTTATTTTTAATATCTTGCATCTTATTACATTTCGTACAGAAATACAATGTTTATAAACCCAGGACATACTTGAAAATGAGAGAAATCGTAATGTACCCTTCCTGGTAAAATACTTTGGGCTATATTACAAAGTTGATGCTAACTTAACTAGAGTAACTTAACAGCTCCATAGGCTATAATGGCTCTGGTAAGTTTAAAACAGCTCTGGTTAAGTTAGCACCAACTTTGTAATATAGCCCTTTATAATAAATAAATAAAAAAATGCCTAAGGATTGTGTCGCCAATGTAGTGTGCCAGCCGTACACCAGAGGGTCGTATTGCCAGTGTAGAGTGTCAGAACAAGCCAAAAGTCATATACCTGAACATGTAGTCAGAATGGATGCCAAAAGGTCAATAGTCAGAAGAGAAGTTAGACAATCAAGGGTTATTAACAATAACAAGCAAAATATGAACGAAATCTCGTGGGTGCTGCGTCATCTTGCCGCAGCCTGCTGGAGTGCCTGACCCTTGACCGCAAGATCCGCATATCAGTTGGCACCCGGCCAGTGAGCAGCGCGGTGCCGGGTGCTGGCGATTGAAGACGGTGTGGGAAGTGACAGCTGTGTAGAATTACAGCATCATCAGGAGTAATGAGAGCAAATACCTGTGTGTAGGTAGAAAAAGTAATTTTTCCCCAGGTCGAATGTTCTCTACATCTTCTGTGAAGCTAAATTCTTCTATGTGGCTTACTTGTGGTTGTGGACATGGTCCATGACCACAAGCTGTAAGGCAGATGGGCCCACCACCAACTCGATTCTCTTAGAGATTTTCCCTATGAAGCGGTGTTTTGTGGCAAGATGGCTGCTGCGTGTAGGCCTCAGAACCACTAGTATACGAGTTTGCAGCATTGTCTCGGGGGGTGGGGAGGAATGCATAGAGGTACCAGTAGTCACCCAGGCTATTCTCCTGTGACTTGAGCTGCAGCTTATCAGGCTGAATGGGGCAGAATCACGGTATTCATCCTTATTCAGAGCTCCAAACTCCTGCTGCCGCTCAGCTCTATGCCCAGACACCCCCCCACTCAGAAGGGGTTAATATTTTAGCCTAGAGTTTCCCCATTATTTTCCTGTAATGTTACCCTATATAAGATTTCTAACAATGGGGCAGTGCTGTGCCAGTCACACATACTACTTTACTGGGAGAGTGTTAATGATTTGCCATGTGTACAGTTGTGTTCAAAATTATTCAACCCCCACTGAAATTGAGTGTTTTGGCCAGTTTGACATTGATTTTGATCATCCAGTCATCTTGCTTACAATTAAATCAAAGAGGCATGTGTAGGTCAGACAAATATAACATAACATTTATAATGAAATAACCACAAATGTCTTTTCTGTGCTCACATCATTATCAGTTTTATTCAACCCCCAAGTGACATTCAATCTTAGTACTTAGTACAACATCCTTTTACAGTTATAACAGCTTTTAAACGTGAAGCATAGCTTGACACAAGTGTCTTGCAGCGATCTACGGGTATCTTCGCCCATTCGTCATGGGCAAAAGCCTCCAGTTCAGTCACATTCTTAGGCTTGCGCACTGCAACTGCTTTCTTTAAGTCCCACCAGAGGTTCTCAATTGGATTTAAGTCAGGTGACTGCGATGGCCACTCCAAAATGTTCCAGCCTTTAATCTGCAACCATGCTCTAGTGGACTTGGAGGTATGCTTGGGATCATTGTCCTGTTGAAAAGTCCAACGTCTCCCAAGCCTCAGGTTTGTGACGGACTGCATCACATTGTCATCCAATATCTCCTGGTACTGAAGAGAATTCATGGTACCTTGCACACGCTGAAGCTTCCCTGTACCTGCAGAAGCAAAACAGTCCCAAAGCATGATTGACCCCCCGCCATGCTTCACAGTAGGCAAGGTGTTCTTTTCTTCATAGGCCTTGTTCTTCCTCCTCCAAACATAGCGTTGATCCATGGGCCCAAACAGTTCTAATTTTGTTTCATCAGTCCACAGAACACTATCCCAAAACTTCTGTGGTTTGTCCACATGACTTTTGGCATACTGCAGTCGACTCTTATTCTTTGGAGACAGCAAGGGGCTGCGCCTGGGAGTTCTGGCATGGAGGCCTTCATTACGCAGTGTGCGCCGTATTGTCTGAGCTGAAACTTCAGTACCCACATCTGACAAATCTTTTCTCAGTTCCTCAGCAGTCACACGGGGACTTTTCTCCACTCTACGCTTCAGGTAGCGCACAGCAGTCGAAGTCAGCATCTTCTTTCTGCCACGACCAGGTAGCGTTTCAACAGTGCCCTTTGCCTTGAATTTGCGAATGATGCTTCCTATGGTCTCTTGGTATGTTTAACATCTTTGCAATCTTCTTATAGCCATTGCCCTTCCTGTGAAGAGTAATCACCTCTTCTCTTGTCTTCCTGGACCATTCTCTTGACTTCACCATGTTTGTAACCACACCAGTAAATGTCTAGAAGGAGCTGAGTATCACAGTCATTTTAAAGCTGCCTAATTGGTGCTTATTATGCTTTATTGCTGCTCCGTGACATCCACAGTTGTTTTCAATACCTGATTGAAAACACTTGAATGAACCGCTGTTCTTCAGAGTGGTAGTCTTTAAGGGGTTGAATAATTGTGTCAATGAAGAATTCACAAAAGAAACATTTACTACTGTATTACAAAACCAATTGATGTCATTTTAGTTGCATATGGCTCTTTAAAAAGTCCTTGTAGGATTTCATTCTGAATACAATTACAAATGTACACTAAATTCCCTAAAACCCTTTACAGCATTGGGGGTTGAATAATCTTGAACACAACTGTATGTCAGCTAACAAGGCCACCAACTTATACAGATATTCATTTATGTGATAAAACACTCATAGTTGCTGTTCTAATACACAAGTAAGGGAAAATTGTGTTGATTAAGACTTGTCTTTGGGAGGCTAGTAGATTTAGTAAAAATGAAATACTGAATAAAATCTTTCAGTCACGACAGTTTCTCTATTGACCCCCATGTGCATATCTAATTATAGAAATATAGCTTATAGTAAAGTGCTCTTACCGGTTAATGAATGCCTTCGCTTCTCTTACTATATGACTAGCTGTTTTTTCCAGGTTCACTGGCTGTTCCACAATGTCAAAGTTTCTCATTAAGACACAGTTCCAATGCCTGAAGAACAAGTAAGGCATGTACAGATACATAAAGACAGAAAGTCCACAAATCGTGAAAAATATGAGGATTTTCCAGTTAATGGGGAGTAAATTCAGCAGCTTGCATGCTGCAATTGTAGCCAGTGCAAGAAAAAACAGCTGGGCATAAAACAATAGATCTTTTTTAAAGGACACGTGCGTCTCACTTGGACAGGAATCTTGACAATCTGTTAGCAGCGTTAGAGGCATGCCATAGTAAAAATCAAAGCCATGGTTTAAAGGGTGATGACAAAAGTCAGTTTTGGATTCACAGTTTACTCCAAGGTGCCATTTTCCTGTTAAAAAACAATTAAATGGGAGGCTAAATCATGTCCATTGTCTATTCAGCTGTGAAGCAGTCATGCAGTTCTTATAGCCATTTGTATTAGTTGCAGACGTAATATAGATCAAAAAAAGTCAAAAAAGTATAAAATTTCTATTTGGATTTCAAACACTTACATCATGTTTTAAGAAGAGTAATACCACAGGATGTGTCCATGTACGTATACAGGAAAACATTAAAACATATATTATGGACACTTGGAGGGTTATTCAGAGAAAGGTGAATCTCTGGAGAAATTTTGGAGTAGTGAAAATTTAGTCAAAATAGCCGATTTGGAAAGTGAGATAAATGGGAGAATTTTTCTGGTTTGGCTATTTGGATCTAGAATTTTCACTACTCCAAAAGTTCTCCAGAGTTTCACATTTCTCTGAATTACCCGGTTTGTAATAGAAACATAGAAACATAGAAAAATGTTGGCAGATAAGAACCTTTCGGCCCATCTAGTCTGCCCAATTACATGGATACTTTACCTGGATTTATCTTTTGTTTAGGAAAGCCGTATGCCTATCCCATGCCTGCTTAAATGCAATTACTGTTTTGGCCTCTACCACTTCAACTGGAAGGCTGTTCCATGTATCCACCACCCTCTCAGTAAAATAATGCTTCCTGATGTTACTTTTAAACCTTTGCCCCTCTAATCTAAGACTATGTCCTCTTGTTTTGCTACTTTGTTTCCTTTTAAATATACTCCCTTCCTCTACCTTGTGGATTCCCTTTACGTATTTAAATGTTTCTATCATATCTCCTCTGTCTCGTCTTTTTTCCAAGCTGTACATGTTAAGATCATTAAGCCTTTCCTGGTAACTTTTCTCCTTCAAGCCGTACACCATTTTAGTAGCCCTTCTCTGAACTCTCTCTAAAATGTCTATATCCTTCTGGAGATACGGTCTCCAGTACTGCACACAGTACTCCAAGTGAGGTCTCACCAGTGCTCTGTACAGTGGCATGAGCACTTCCCTTTTCCTACTGCTAATACCTCTCCCTACACAACCAAGCATTCTGCTAGCATTTCCTGCTGCTCTAATACATTGACTACTTACCTTTAGATCCTCTGCAATAATAACCCCTAAATCCCTTTCCTCAGATGTTGAGGTTAGGACTGTATCAAATATTCTATATTCAGCCCTTGGGTTTTTACATCCCAGGTGCATTATCTTGCACTTATCCACGTTAAAACTCAATTGCCACAGCTCCGACCATTTTTTTAGTTTACCTAAATCATTTGTCATTTGGCTGATCCCTCCAGGAACGTCAACCCTGTTGCAAATCTTTGTGTCATCAGCAAAAAGACATACTTTTCCATTCATACCTTCTACAATATCACTAATAAAAATATTGCATAGAATGGGTCCAAGTACTGACCCCTGAGGTACCCCACTGGTAACAAGACCTTGCGCCGAATTAACTCCATTTACCACAACCCTCTGGTGCCTGTCACTCAGCCACTGCCTAATCCATTCAACAATATTGGAATCCAAGCTCAAAGATTGCAATTTATTGATAAGCCTTCTATGCGGAACAGTATCAAAAGCCTTACTGAAATCTAAATAAGCAATGTCTACTGCACCACCTGTGTCTATTATTTTTGTTACCAAATCAAAAAAATCCTGAAAGGGGAATTACCACACCATGTATATAAGGAAGAATGAAGAACAATGGGGGGGAGGGGAGGAGTTACGCAAGGCAAAATTATTATTTTTTAAAAAAATTCGGCAACCCTAGCAAATATATCAATATGGTTGTAGTCTGTTGTAACTATTTAGCAAATAGGTTACCAAATATAACCAATGCCTATATTTCAAGACCTCACATACTGTATTTTCTTGCAATCTCCTAACCAGGTTATAAACACTAATAAACTATATGGAAATCCAAAAAGGAGCAGACAGGGAGTGAGAGTATTAAGTCATGCCTTTCAATCTAGCTACGGGATTTAGATTCCTACTTGTATAGTTTAAAGGTTTCCCTGAAAATAGGTAGCACTCACACATGTCACCACTTGGCTCGTCAGGAGAAAAGAAATCAAATATTACATATTTGACAAGACAGGAAAACCAATGTTTAAGGCTCGGGTCTGATGAGCGCACTGATCAGGTCCGTGTTGCTGCACATTTGTACATCCGTTATAGCCAAGGCTTTTTCTCAGGGGGTACTCACCAGTACTCAGTACCGGCACCTCAACACCAGTCCAAACTAACAAGGAGAGAGCATTATGCTCCTCCCTCCTCCTGCATTGGCAGGCAGAGAATCGGAAGCGTTCGGCAGCTCATATTGCTCCTTAACGCTTCCGATTGTCAGGAGTGTATGTAGGGACCGATAACCCCCCTCTTTCCCAGTAAGTGACGAGAGGGCAGGTTAAATAAAATCTCCCCTCTGTTTTTTCAGTGCCCCAGCTCTGGTAGATGTGTGTAAACATGCTGTATCCCCCCCTCTCACTGCAGCCGCTGAAACTTTGCACAGCATAGGGAGTGAAGGTGCAGTATATTTACACACATCTGCCAGAGCTGCGGATTGTCAGGCAAGCGGTGTGATCAGAGGAGCTGGCAACGTAAGGTGGTACATGTGGCCGCCTAAGAGAGCAAGACCAGGAGGGGGGGGGGGCAAAAAATAATTTGAATCCCTGGTTACTTGCATTGACAGGGATCCAAATTTTTAAACTATCTGCCTGATGCTCTGTCCCTGCTGCTCCTCCAAGATGCAGCTGGTGCCCAGCGAGCTGCATTGTATTTGCCAGGTCAGAGAGCAGACTCCCCCACGGTGCTGGATACGGAAGCCTGCATTCTCTCTCCTCCTGGTCCCTTCCTCCTTGCTGGTGCCCGGCCCCCTCTGATGATGTCAAGAGGAGGGCATGCCAAAAGACGTCTGCACTTACGCCTTACCCCCAGCCTCCCCAGCAGTTCCAGACAGTGTGTGGTGCACCCTGGAAGGCGGTGAGAAGGTGGAAATTTAAGTCGTGGCTGCATTGCTCTGCAGGGACAGGCAGGCCTCAGAACAAAGAAAAAAAGAAAACCACTGCTGCTGCTTCCAAATACACTTCAAAACAGCATTTAAAAATATCAGCTCTGGCAACACAGGTATGTTCACCTGGTCCTGCTGTTACCACTATGTGGGGTGTTCAAGGTCAAACACCCTGTTATTGGAGTCCCAATATTATTCAAACAGTACTTGGTGGATAGTGGAGTTTCATTGCTGTGGAGCTCAAACATACTCAGCAAAACTGTTTCATTGCTGTGATGCTCACAATTGCTAGGGAATTATCCACTCAGTGCCAGCGTTGCAAAAGAAAAAAAAAACAGCTAACTGCACTGCAATATAGATTTTTCTTGCAATAGAGGCACTTAGTTGTAGTTCATTTAAAGGAACACAGTATTAAAAAATATGGTTCCCTTTTATAGTGTCTTCCTTTAAGTGAGCTACAGCTATTGTTTATTAAAGACATAAAAATAGTACCCGCACCTATTTTTCCAGAAAAAAGCACTGGTTTTAGCATATAATTAGGACCAATGGAGCCCCACATACAAAGTACATGGCAAACTGTCACGCCCCAACGCGGGATCTCGGCGACCTCGGGACCCACCTGGTGCCGCCTCGCGGTCTAGGCCAACGCCTGCGGTGGTCGCAGTAGCGCTGCCCCGATCACAGGGGTCGCCTCCTCCGGCGTTGAGCGGGTCGCGCCTGGTCCGAGAGGCCGGTGGGGCCTGTCATGGCGCCGATTTGGAGCACCAGAACACCACGGTGCCTGGCTCCTCACCGCGCGGCTTGGGGGGCGTGGCTCAGAACGGCGTGTGGATCAGGAGACTCCCTTTAACAGGTTGGGGGGGTGTGGCTGAGTCCTTGACGGGCAGAGGCTGGGATCGCCCCCAGGGTGAGCCTACCTCCCAGATGGGACCCAATAGGGAGGCGAGTCATCACCATTCAGAGGGGCATGACCACCCCAGCTGCCTATATATACCCAGTCCTTGCACACCATTATTGCCACAGCGTCGCTTCTCTTAGAAGTTGTATACCTGCTAAACGAATTCGAATACATCCTTATTGTGTACCAAACCTGGAAAGTTCTCGACTCTTGTTCTGGATTCTCCCTATTCTGTACCTCGTCATAGCTTCTACACCTGGTTCCTGCTTCCCGTTCCCTCGACCCTGACAGTATGCTGTGGCCACACTATGGAACCCGTAGAAGTTGCAGAGGCGGTACAAGCCCTAACTCTTCAAGTTACCGGTCTCACCAGAACCCTTCAGGAATTACATGCGGAGCAACAGCAACTGCGAGACCAGTTCCATGCAATGGGTCCCCCACCTCCTTACAATCCTGGCAACGATCTCATTGCCCCCCAACCCATCGCGGAGACCACCCCAGAACCTCAGGTTCCCCTGCCTGACCGCTTCTTTGGGGACCGTTCCAAATTCGAGACTTGTTTTAGACTGCCAGGTCTTATTCTCTCTCAAACGCGAACCTATAACTCCGAATTCATAAGGGTCAGAGCAGTCATCTCACTCCTCGGAGGGGAACCGAAAAGATGGGCCCACACACTTCTTTGCCAAAATGATCCTTCTCTAGATACCTGGGCTTCATTTTCCCGTGCTTTGGAATCAATGTATAGAGACCCACACCAACGCGATACAACCCAAACGGTCATCCGAACCCTTAAACAGGGCCGTAGGCCTGTCAAGGAGTATATAACAGAATTTCGCCACTTTTCCCATCAGACAGGATGGAATGACACGGCATTGTTGGATCAATTCCGCTTAGGATTGGCGGACCACCTCAAAGATGAGTTGTCTAGAGTCGGCATACCACCTAATATGGAGGGCCTAATTGATTTCTGTATTCTGGTGGATCGCAGAATTAGAGAGACGTCAGGAGAGGGGAGCTGCAATCCCTTGGATACCTAGACCCATCTCTAATCAGTCTGAACAACCTTCTGCTTCCACAGCATTGGTCCCGGTGTCTAACCCAGGGTCCTCGGTCGAACCCATGCAGATTTGCGTGGTCAACGGACGTCTACCCAGAGCCAAAGTAGACCGCCGTCGCCAACTCCACCTATGCCTCTATTGTGCTGAAGCCAGTCATCAAGTTCGTAACTGTCCTATCAGAAATAGTTCAAGAAGGGGTAAGCCCATTCCTCATGTCATACATCCATCAAAGAATCCCTCCCCTCTTACTGCTCCCCATCTTATTACAGTGGCAGCAGAAGACGATCCCGCTACAAGCCATGGTGGACTCAGGAGCTAGTGGATGCTTTCTGGATAAAAAAAAAATTGTCTTCACGTTTGTCTATTCCCATTCACAATAAAGCCTTTCCTGTGTGCGTTCAACTAGTTGATGGCTCTCATTTGCAGTCTGGACCCATAACACACGAAACCATACCGTTACAAGTCACCATAGGTTCTAAGCATTCTGAAACATTATGCTTTGATATTGTCTCCTCGCCCCTATACCCGGTCATACTCGGCCTTCCGTGGCTTAAACAACACGACCCTTACATACACTGGTCATCCGCATCAGTGTCGTTTCTGTCTCCTCGTTGTAAACAAACGTGTCTCCAGAGAACACACGCTTTGATGTCCATACTCGATAAAGACATGGTGCAGACCAACATCTGCCTTCCCAAGGCCTACCATGAGTTCCACGATGTATTTGATAAACAAAAAGCCGAGACACTACCACCAAGACGTCCCTATGACTGTCCTATAGATCTCCTTCCTGGGACCGCTATTCCCTATGGCCGTATCTACCCCCTATCAGAACCAGCTGTGTTAAAGGAATACATAAAAGAAAACCTTGAAAAAGGATTCATTCGCCCCTCTAACTCTCCGGCAGGAGCTGGCATCTTTTTTGTGGATAAAAAAGATGGAGGGTTAAGACCATGCGTTGACTACCGAGACCTCAACAAGATAACGGTAAAAAAACGATACCCCTTGCCTCTCATACCAGAACTGTTAGAGAGACTAAAAAGTGCCAAAATATATTCCAAACTGGATCTACGTGGGGCCTACAATCTCATCAGGATGAAACAAGATGATGAGTGGAAAACCGCATTCCGATCACGCTACGGCCACTTCGAATACAGTCATGCCCTACGGACTGTGTAACGCACCGGCCACCTTCCAACATTTCATAAATGACGTCTTCAGAGACCTCCTTGATTGCTGTGTCGTCACCTATCTCGACGACATCCTTGTTTTCTCTTCGTCCCTCGAAGACCATCGCTCCCACATGCGTATTGTTCTTCAACGACTCCGCGACAACAAACTGTATGCCAAACTCGAGAAATGCATATTCGAGACAACGAAGGTGGATTTTCTCGGATTCGTGCTTTCTCCAGGACAAATCGAGATGGATCTTAAAAAAGTAGAGGCCATCTTGTCCTGGTCCGTTCCTGATACCCGCAAGGCAGTACAACGATTCTTGGGGTTTGCCAATTTCTACCGGAGGTTTATAAAAAACTTCTAAGATAGCACATCCATTAACCATCCTTACCAAGACCGGGATACCCTTCAAATGGACTCCAGAGGCTCAATTGGCATTTGACAACCTCCGTATCCGGTTTTCTACCACTCCTATCCTCTCCATGCCTAACCCCCAAACACCTTATTTTTTGGAGGTGGACGCCTCCGAAGTAGCCACTGGGGCGATCCTTTCTCAACGTGCTGCCGATGGTCTCCTTCACCCAGTGGCATATTGTTCAAAAAAGCTCAGTCCGGCTGAGATCAACTACGACATAGGAGACCGCGAGTTGTTAGCCATCAAAAGAGGGCTTGAAGAATGGCGTCACCTATTAGAGGGTGCCTCACACCCAATCACTGTCTATACAGATCATAAAAACCTTGAGTATCTGCGTTCTGCCAAACGCCTCAAACCAAGACAAGCCCACTGGGCTCTCTTTTTCGCTCGCTTTGTTTTTCATGTCACCTACAGACCGGGTCAAAAAAATGATAAGGCCGACGCCCTCTCTCGTATCCATCACTCATGTAGTATTCCTTCGATCCCCTCATCAATACTACCTTTGAAATGTTTCCTTGGCATCATTCACCCCGTATGTGACAAAATTCGCACCCTAACTGCAACCACTTCTTTAACCGTAAACCCTGAAGGACTTCATATCATCCGGGATCGTATCTTTGTACCAGAAGAAGCTCGCTTCGACGTCTTGCATACATGTCATGATTCTCCACAGGCTGGACACCCAGGCATACGAGCGACCTTGGATTTGATGTGACAGTTTTGGTGGCCCTCTGTGGAACATAGTGTCAAACAATACGTTCAATCATGCCCTACATGTCTCAGAACAAGTCAACCATACCAAAACTGCGGGTTTACTCTGTCCCTTACTAGTCCCAAATAGACCATGGACGCAACTAACCATGGACTTCATTGTAGACCTGCCTCCGTCCAAAGGTTTTAACACCATCACGGTGGTTGTCGATAGATTGACTAAAATGGCACACTTCATTCCAAATAAAAAATTACCGACTGCCGGAGAAACAGCTTCCTTATTTTTTACCCATATCTTCCGTCTCCATGGAATTCCCGATACTATAACGAAGGACAGGGGAACCAAGTTCACGTCTAAGTTCTGGAAAGCCTTTTGCTCCTTATTACGCATACAGCGGAATCTCTCTTCATCCTTCCACCCACAGACAAACGGACAGACAGAACGGGTCAACCAGATCCTTGAACAACATCTACGTTGTTACACTTCCTTCCTCCAGGATGACTGGCTCGACCTCCTACCCTCAGCAGAATTCTCATACAACTCCCGTAAACACTCTTCCATACACTCATCTCCGTTCTATGTAAACTACGGATTCCATCCTACTGCTATCCCGAATATCCCTGTAACTACCACTGTACCTGAAGCGACCAATCGCCTCCTTGCCTTCAAGAAGGGATTCCGCCTGGCCGCTATTACCCTACAGGCTGCTCAAGAAGTGTACAAAAGAGCTGCGGATAAACGACGACGGCCTGCTCCGGATTTCCAGATTGGGGACATGGTCCTCCTCTCCACAAAAAACCTTCAGTTGCCCTGTCCATCCAAAAAACTGGGTCCTAAGTTCGTGGGTCCGTTTTGAATCATCAAGAAAATTAACTCTGTTGCCTTTCGTCTTCAACTGCCGGACTCATACAAGATACACCCCGTTTTCCATGTCTCCCTTTTTAAGTCGTATCATCCCGATCCTTTCATCGACCGCTCTCCTGCTCCTCCGCCTCCCTCTGTGGTGTCGGATTCCCTGGACTATGAAATTGGCCGGATTCTTGACTCCCGTCTGCATAGGGGCGGGCTTCAATATTATGTGCATTGGAAGGGGTATGGCCCCGAGGAGCGGTCTTGGGAACCGGTTCAGCACGTGCATGCACCTGCTCTCCTCCAGGCATTTCATCGCTTGCACCCACACAGGCCAGGCCCTGGTCGCTCCCGGGGGGCGCTTCTTCGGGGGGGGGGTTCTGTCATGCCCCAACGCGGGATCTCGGGACCCACCTGGTGCCGACTCGCAGTCTAGGCCAACGCCTGCAGTGGTCGCAGTAGCGCTGCCCCGGTCACGGGAGTCACCTCCTCCGGCGTTGAGCAGGTCGCGCCTGGTCCGAGCGGCCGGTGGGGCCTGTCATGGCGCCGATTTGGAGCCCCAGAATGCCACGGCACCTGGCTCCTCACCGCGCGGCTTGGGGGGGCGTGGCTCAGACTGGCGTGTGGATCAGGAGACTCCCTTTAACAGGTTGGGGGGCGTGGCTGAGTCCTTGACGGGCAGAGGCTGGGATCGCCCCCAGGGTGAGCCTACCTCCCAGATGGGACCCAATAGGGAGGCAAGTCATCACCATTCAGAGGGGCGTGACCACCCCAGCTGCCTATATATACCCAGTCCTTGCACACCATCATTGCCACAGCGTCGCTTCTCTTAGAAGTTGTATACCTGCTAAACGAATTCTAATACATCCTTATTGTGTACCAAACCTGGAAAGTTCTCGACTCTTGTTCTGGATTCTCCCTATTCTGTACCTCGTCATAGCTTCTACACCTGGTTCCTGCTTCCCGTTCCCTCGACCCTGACACAAACGGACACAAGTTAGGCAAGAACGTAAATCCACTAGAACGGACACGCAGAGTGCAATGCGTCCATAACATCCGCATAGCTTAGTGTGTTAGTGTGTGAGTGATAGAACGAAGTCAGACGGACTGCATTTTTGACGGACGAAATGATTTTTCAGATTAATTTGATTTCCCATCTACAGTCAAAAAAAACATCAGTCACAAAAATGGACTGTGCGGCCACTACCTTGACAGTCAAAAAGTACGTCCATTGTGTACGGACGCACAGTCCGCACGTCTGACCCAGTGACGTGCGGTGACGTCAGTGGCTGGTGAGGCACTGGTTAGTATCAGAGCCAGATATACAAATGCAAAACAGCCAAAAAACATTCTAGCTCCCAAAGAGGAGGCTTCAGGCATTTAGAAACATAGAAAAATGTCGGCAGATAAGAACCTTTCGGCCCATCTAGTCTGCCCAATTACATGGATACTTTACCTGGATTTATCTTTTGTTTAGGCTAGCCTTATGCCTATCCCATGCCTGCTTAAATTCAATTACTGTTTTGGCCTCTACCACGTCAACTGGAAGACGGTTCCATGTATCCACCACCCTCTCAGTAAAATAATGCTTCCTGATGTTACTTTTAAACCTTTGCCCCTCTAATCTAAGACTATGTCCTCTTGTTTTGCTACTTTGTTTCCTTTTAAATATACTCCCTTCCTCTACCTTGTGGATTCCCTTTACGTATTTAAATGTTTCTATCAGATCTCCTCTGTCTCGTCTTTTTTCCAAGCTGTACATGTTAAGATCATTAAGCCTTTCCTGGTAACGTTTCTCCTTCAAGCCGTACACCATTTTAGTAGCCTTTCTCTGAACTCTCTCTAAGATGTCTATATCCTTCTGGAGATACGGTCTCCAGTACTGCACACAGTACTCCAAGTGAGGTCTCACCAGTGCTCTGTACAGTGGCATGAGCACTTCCCTTTTCCTACTGCTAATACCTCTCCCTACACAACCAAGCATTCTGCTAGCATTTCCTGCTGCTCTATTACATTGACTACTTACCTTTAGATCCTCTGCAATAATAACCCCTAAATCCCTTTCCTCAGATGTTGAGGTTAGGACTGTATCAAATATTCTATATTCAGCCCTTGGGTTTTTACGTCCCAGGTGCATTATCTTGCACTTATCCACGTTAAAACTCAATTGCCACAGCTCCGACCATTTTTTTAGTTTACCTAAATCATTTGTCATTTGGCTGATCCCTCCAGGAACGTCAACCCTGTTGCAAATCTTTGTGTCATCAGCAAAAAGACATACTTTTCCATTAATACCTTCTGCAATATCACTAATAAAAATATTAAATAGAATGGGTCCAAGTACTGACCCCTGAGGTACCCCACTGGTAACAAGACCTTGCGCCGAATTAACTCCATTTACCACAACCCTCTGGTGCCTGTCACTCAGCCACTGCCTAATCCATTCAACAATATTGGAATCCAAGCTCAAAGATTGCAATTTATTGATAAGCCTTCTATGCAGAACAGTATCAAAAGCCTTACTGAAATCTAAATAAGCAATGTCTACTGCACCACCTGTGTCTATTATTTTTGTTACCCAATCAAAATCAATAAGATTAGTTTGGCATGATCTCCCTGAGGTAAACCCATGTTGTTTCTGATCCTGTAATCTATGTGTTTTTAGATGGTCAACAATCCTTCCTTTAACATGGTTTCCATTAATTTCCCCACTACTGACGTAAGACTAACTGGCCTATAGTTCCCAGATTCCTCCCTACTACCCTTCTTGTGAATGGGCACAACATTTGCTAATTTCCAGTCTTCTGGGACGACTCCCGTTAGCAAGGATTGGTTAAATAAATCTGTTAACGGTTTTGCTATTACATCACTGAGCTCTTTTAATAATTGAGGGTGGATCCCATCAGGCCCCATTGACTTATTTGTCTTTACTTTAGACAGCTGCTGTAGAACCTCCTCCTCTGTAAACTGATATGTAAATGTCTCGTTAGTGTTTCCTCCTAACTGAGGTCCCTTTCCTTCCTTTTCTTCTGCAAAGACTGAACAAAAATATTCATTGAGGCAGTCAGCGAGACTTTTATGCTCTTCTACATACCTTCCTTCGTTTTTAATCTAACTAATCCTTGTTTTACTTTTCTTTTCTCGTTTATGTATCTAAAAAATGTTTTGTCCCCCTTTTTTACTGACTGAGCTATTTTCTCTGCGTGTGCTTTGGAAGCTCTTATAAATTGCTTTGCCTCTTTCTGCCTAATCTTATAGGTTTGCCTATCTTCTTCACTCTGAGTTGTTTTATAATTATTGAATGCTGTCTTTTTGTTCTTCACTATTTTGGCCACTTCTGCAGAGTACCACAGTGGTTTCTTCCCTTTTTTGTTTTTGCTAACAAGTCGAATGCAATTGCCTGTGGCCTTCAATAATGCTTCCTTTAAATAAACTCCTCCAGTCTGATAATGACTCCTTCACACAAAATCTCATTTTAGAAAATCTGTTTTTTTAAAGTCTTCTTTGACTTTTAAAGTCTTCCTTCTGTCTTTTCTATATAAAGAGTACCCCGGTATTGTTATGTCCCAGTTATTTTTCTCACTGAACCATGTCTCAGTAACCGCCACTAAATCTACTTTTTCAGCTGCCATCATTGCCTCCAGTTCATTGATTTTATTGACTAAACTGCGAGCATTTATAGACACGACTCTGAGCTTGTCATTTTTTTCCCCGCATGTTGCTTGCACCCTCCGATTTAGTTTTGGGGGACAATCAGGCAGATTGTTTTTTACCCTTTTGTCCCCCCTCCTAGTTTAAATATTTATTTGCAAAACCTTTGAACTTCTCACTGAGAACATATGTTCCCCTATGAGTAAGATGCAAACCATCTTTTTTATACAGTTCCTTTCTGCTCCAATTAGAGCTATCATGGGACTCAAAGCCAAATCCTTGCTCGCGACACCATTCCTGAAGCCACAAATTAAATTCCCTATTGTGCATCTGCCTATCCTGAATGTTATGCACAGGCAAAACTTCAGAGAATGACACAGTGGATGCAATCTGCTGTATTTCACCTCCAAGAACACAAAAATCTTCCTTAATCTCAGAAACCTCAATGCTAGCCAAGTCATTTGTCCCTAGATGGACTAGAACATCCACTTCCCCTTGCTGCTTTGCTTGTTTGACAATATTGAGAATACGTCTCTTGTCTCTACGAGCAGTAGTCCCAGGAAGACATCTCACCAAACCACTACTCTCCAGCTCAACACCTCTTATGATAGAATCACCCAGCAACAATTGCCTTCTATCATGTCCCACCTTTTCCTTATTGTTCTTGGTTGCAGTCCTGCATACCTTAGGCATAGGGGATGGTGGTTCCTCAACTATGGTGTCTGAGCCTACTTCCGTCTCACCACTACACTCTGAAAGTGCCTCAAAAGAATTAAGAAGAGCCACAGACTGTGGGACATGCCTTCTATCCACAACTCTAAGTCTACCAGATCCTACAGTAGTCCATCTGCCACTCCTAGGAGGCCTCTGTGGCAGTGGCTTTGTAACAGTCATAGCCATAGCCTGAGTTTGTGTAACAGATAATTTACAAATCTCAGACTTCAAACAGGCAATTTCCTGCTGCAATAAAGAGAGCTGCCTACATATCAGGCACACTCCAAACCTCCAAAAATTGGATCTAAAAACAAATGCATGACAGCTCTTACACTGGACCAAGCCTGCCATTATAAAAGAATGGATTTAAACCAACAAATCTTACCTTTTTGTAGGTTTTCTACCTCCTGTCTAACCTCAGACTACCTCCAGAGTATCTCCAGAAGATCTCCAAGTGCTCACTTTGAAGACTTCACTTAGAAGGCTTCCCAAACTCAAATTAGACCAAGCTAATATTCCACAAGCTTTATATAGTCACCTAAGAACACCTCCCCCAGCAAGGAGTGGACAAGTTTAACCACTTTAGCAAATAGCACGCAATTGATTCCAATTGTATGCTAATCAGTAAGAGGAATGAGTCACCAGCCTAACCTAATTTACACACCAGACCTAACTTAAAACCTTAAGATGAATAGAAAAGATCTGTTTGAAACAAAAATCAAAATCACTCACCAGAAGATCTCCTCTAAGTGCTCACTTTGAAGACTTCACTTTAGTACATCAGAAGGACAGACACTGAGAGTAAGGACTGACTGGAAGCCAATGCTGTTCCCACAGACCTTTATACAGAACAATTATCTTACAATATGCCTTCTAAATTGCATTCTTACAGTTGTTTTCATACAGGGTTATCCATTCAGAGAGAGGTGAAAAGCAGGAGAATGACAGGAGAAGTTAAAATTCTAGGTCAAAATAGCCAAACCAGAAAAAATCTCCCTTTCATGATCTGCTATTTTGACCTAGAATTTTCCATTCTCCAGTCATTCGCCTGCTTTTCACCGCTCTCTGAATAACCCTGATACAGGGCTATTCAGAAAGGTGAAAACCTTGAGAATGACTGGAGAAGTGAACATTCTAGGTCAAACTAGTCAAACCAGAAAAATTCTCCCATTTATCTCACTTTCCAAATTGGCTGTTCATTTTCCTGCAAATTCTCAAGGTTTTCACCTCTCTCTGAATATCCCTGATAATCATTGTGCTGGCTACACTATCAGGGATATTCAGAGAGAGGTGAAAACCTTGAGAATGGGCAGGAAAATGAACAGCCAATTTGGAAAGTGAGATAATGGGAGAATGTTTCTGGTTTGACTATTTTGACCTAGAAGTTTAACTTCCAGTCATTCTCCAAGGTTTTCACCTCTTTCTGAATAGCCCTGATACAGGGTCATTATTCTGCTTTTCACCGCTGTCTGAATAGCCCTGTATCAGGGTTATTCAAAGAGAGGTGAAAAGCAGAATAATGACCCTGTATCAGGGCTATTCAGAAAGAGGTGAAAACCTTGGAGAATGACAGGAGAAGTTAAAATTCTAGGTCAAAATAGTCAAACCAAAAAAATTCTCCCATTTATCTCACTTTCCAAATTGGCTATTTGGTCTAGAATCTGTTTCTCAACTTGTTTCCTCGGCCTGGTTTGCCAGATATGTGAAGCATAGGTGATATAATTTGCTGCTCAGTGTTTGCAGTATTCAGTCTGCATTTTCCCAAGGTGATCTGAAAAATCTAGCCTGTAGTGGGTCCTGAGGACTGGAGTTGAGAAACCCTGGTCTAGATTGTTCATTCTCCTGCCAATTCTCAAGGTTTTCACCTCTCTCTGAATATCCCCGATATTGAATCATTGTGCTGGCTACACTATCAGGGTTATTCAGAGAGAGGTGAAAACCTTGAATTGGCTGGAGAATGAACAATCTAGACCAGGGTTTCTCAACTCCAGTCCCCAGGACCCACTACAGGCTAGATTTTTCAGATCACCTTGGGAAAATGCAGACTGAATACTGCAAACACTGAGCAAATTATATCACCTGTGCTTCACATATCTGGCAAACCAGGCCGAGGAAACGAGTTGAGAAACAGATTCTAGACCAAATAGCCAATTTGGAAAGTGAGATAAATGGGAGAATTTTTCTGGTTTCACTATTTTGACCTAGAATTTTAACTTCTCCTGTCATTCTCAAGGTTTTCACCTCTTTCTGAACAGCCCTGTATCAGGGTTATTCAAAGAGCGGTGAAAAGCAGAATAATGACCCTGTATCAGGGCTATTCAGAAAGAGGTGAAAACCTTCGACCTCTCTCCCTCCCGATCGGCGGCGTTGCGGGGGTTAACCCAGGCACCATTTGGAAGGGCACAGCCTGCCCTTCCAAATGGTGCCTGGCATTAACCCCTGGGGAGCTGGATCGCGAATCGGCGCTGAAAAGCGCCGGTTCGTGATCCTTTCCCGGAGCTGGCCGACATCTTGGATGTCGGCCAAGCCTCCGGGAACTCCCCCTGAGGACTGGCGTCATCGTGCATAGCACGATGACGCCAGTCCTAGAGTTAACCCCTAACTGCCACCAACGGTGGAGATAGGGAGTTCATTGGAACTCCCTATCTCCCGATCCGTGGCAGCTAGGGGTTAAAGTTTGGTATGGTTGGATCGGCCAGAGCATGGCCGTTCCAACGATACCAAACACTACTGTGAAAATTTTTGTAAAAAAAAAAAAAAAAATGAATAAATTTTTTTTAAAAAAAATTATAAAAAAAAAAAAAAAAAGTTTTTTCTTTTTTTTGGTTTGTTAATGCAGCAATATTGTTCCCATTTCAATTATAATGTGAACAATGATGCTGCACTAACGATTTTTGTATGCGGTGCGTTTGTTAAAAATCGCGTAATGTTCCCCAAAAAAAAATGTAACGAGACCCTATCTATAATTTTTTTAACAAGCGCACCCCATACAAAATATAACCACAATTGCTCGCATGTTAAAATGTGAAAAAAACACTTTACACGTTGTAAATGATTGAAAATACATATTTTATTGCATTTTTTGTTATAATATACAGACATAACATAACGTATACATATAATAATGACATATTATGAATCTACCGAGTCTGACGGAAAGAACGATATATAATATGTCTGGGTCATATACTAAAATAAGCCTTCAAAACACGTTTAAACATGATGAGCAAAACCGGTAAAAATGACCTCAGCACAGAGGTGTGAAAAGCCTCAGCAGCGAAAGGGTTAAACTTCTAGGTCAAACTAGTCAAACCAGAAAAATTCTCCCATTATCTCACTTTTCAAATTGGCTGTTCATTTTCCTGCCAATTCAAGGTTTTCACCTCTCTGAATAACCCTGATATTTTAGGCTCATAAAAAAAAAAAAAAAAAAAGGGTTAAGCCAATGCTTGCCCCTGGCAAAAAAAAAACGTGAAAGAAAGGGTGTGTAAAGAGACTGGCACTGTAAAAACACACACCGCTCTATATGCTGCCCCTATAACAAAAGTATTAAGAGGAGCCTGGCCACATCCATTAGGTTTCCTTAAAGCACCTATACATTTTTGCGTCATTCATATTATACTGAAGGGAAAGCAAGCCACTGACCCAACCTGACTTCTGCACACTGCAGGGCAGCACTTTCAGGCACTGACAGGGAGCAAAATGGAGATCTGACACCCCAGCCCAAAGCCAGTGACCCATGAAGCACACGCTGTGATCTGACAGCCCTGGTAGAAGAGGAGTTGAGAGAGTCTTGCTGGCAACTTTGCATCTGCTGAGTCCCCCACCTGTCCTGTCCTGTCCCTCCCCAGGCAGCCTGGCTAGAGGTACAATACATCATACAGATTGGCAGCTAAGCACTATCTGAACATCAGCACAGAGGAAGGCCATGGCCATGGCCATGGCCTCGGCCTCTTCCCCCCCGTGAGGTCACTTACCTTGCAGCTGGGCAAAGAGGGCTTCCTGCTGCTGCAGCCCCTCAGATCCCTCCTGGGGGGTAGATGTGTTGTGCATTCATCCAGTTAGCAGACAATAACCAGCCTGGGGTATAACTGGGCATCCCCATCTGTGGCAGAGCAGGGCACCCCTGTGCCAGGCTCCTGGACTGCAGCTCCCCATGCAGCCAGTCAGGGGTTGTCCATCATGCAATCTTTTCACAGCCTGCATTGGAGGGCTGCCTGGCCTATCATTGCCAGGAAGGGGCATGTCTAACTGCTAGACTTCCTGTCAATCAGAGGCAGTCCTCTAATGTAGGGGTTTTCTGGGAATGGCTTGGACCAATGGTGCTTTCCCATTGGTCCAAGCTTTCCCATGCTCTATCAGTGCCTGTCAGTATGTGCGGCACTAATGAGCAGTGATCTCTGACGTGTGCTGCACACATCTTAAGCAGTTTACTCAATTAGTGCAGCGGGGAAAGGTCCCGCTATGCAAATTGCATAGGCTGGGAAAACTAATGCCTGCAGAGGCAGACGACGGAGCTGACAGCGGGGGAGCAGGTGAGTTTGTTTTTAGTTTATTAATTTATCACTTAATGGCAGGTGCGGCTGTGCCTCCCATGCCTCCAGTGACTGCACGTCCCTACTCTGATCCTAGCCTTATAGTTAAACTTCTGCCTGTGGTAGGATGGGCAAAACAAGACTCAGGGATTACAGCCCAGACAACCACTTTGTTGTGTATCCACCCGACAATACTGAGACGCAAGTCACTTTGGACTTGGGGTGCATGGACCTGGAGGCATATTTTTAGGATGCAGGCCTGATGATCTATATTATTTCCTTAGCCTCCCTTGTGTGTAGAAAGTTTATGTAATCTGAGTTATGCAAGAATAGTGTTATAATCTGTCTATTGTTATGATCCATGTGTATCTGTTTATCTGCTGTATATTTGAAGAGTTGTTAATTTTCTGTGTCAGGCAAACACTGCCCCATTATTTGTTGTTTTAAAGTGCAATCTGTTGGTCAATCACAAATTCCATTCTGACCCTACATGCAGTTACGACTCATGGTATGGGTAGCAGTTATATACAGCGGGAGCGGTTCCAACGAAAAGCTCCATATCTACAGTCGCGGCTTATTTCCGGGGGATGCTAGCAAGGCTCTCTGCGTGTACCTGTCTGTAAGCTGCGGCTAAGGACTGGAGAAAGGCACTTGAGTCATGAGGGGAACACAGGGGTCCAGCAAGGAAGCGGCATTGACAGATGTGACCCGGTCGGGGTACTGAGATCTATTACAAATACATACAGGGTTATTCAGAGAGCATGAAAAGCAGGAGAATGACTGGAGAATGAAAAATTCTAGGTCAAAATAGCCAAACCAAAAAAATTCTCCCTTTCATCTCACTTTCCAAATCGGTTATTTTGACCTAGAATTTTTCATTCTCCAGTCATTCTCCTGCTTTTCACGCTCTCTGAATAACCCTGATAATTTAGGCTAATGTCAGACGAACGCAGTCTAAGGCTAGGGTCAGACTGAGGCAGTGCGAACGCGCGTGCAGGCGCACTTAATCACGGCCGTAGTAGCAGCAAATGACGGGCAATGACGGCGAATATACGAAGTACGGTCGCACAAAAGTCCGGCCGCGCAACGCAAGTGGAAAATGAACGCATTTTGTCGAGAACGTAAAACCGCTAGTACGGTTGTACAGAGTGCGCTGCGTCCGCATAGTGGTGTGTGTGCGTGAATTGGAGATGTCAGACACGGCTAATGTCCGGCCAACATAACGTCCAGGTGCACAAAGTGTTTTATTGATGATCCGTACAAAATCACGAACGCAAATGCGCATAGTATGACCGCTATCGTGTACTCCGTGAAAAAATGCGTCCATTCGTTCGAACGCACTTTTTCACAGACAACGTGAAAATGCGTTCGTCTGACCCTAGCCTTAACGCGCAATCTGCATGCGTGCACAACGGACAGACGTACTGACGGAAGATACTGTAGACACCACGCGGTCCGTTTTTGTTGACGGACGTAGGGGAAAAAAAGGGAACCATGGGAAATAAAATTAATATGAAAAATGATAAATATTAGAAAAGCCATTTTGTGCGTCAAGGTGCTGGACGTCGCAAATGCGCTTCGTCTGACATCTCACTCACACAGAACGCTACGCGGATGTGGCGCACTCTGCGCGTCCATGGTAGCGGTTTTACGTTCCTGCCTAACTTGCATCCATTTGCCACGTGCGTTGTGTGTGCGCAGTTCGGTGCAATCGCACTTCGTGTGTGGGTCTCTATTGCTCATGATTCTATGCTGCGACGGACGTTAAACTGTGCGGCAACACGGACGTGACCACTGCGTTCGTCTGACACGGGCCTTAAAGCCCCCCGTGTATATAGCCTTATATTTTGCTTAGAAAAGCTTACCAGCGAGAGGTGTACACAGTCTGCAGGTAAGTTTCTCATGATGCTTGCTCTTCAATTACAAAGCATCCCAGCCACCCGACTATTATTACTTTGATAAAATAGATTTTATTTTTCTTATTTTCTTTTCAAAACTAGTTTTAGCACTTTTTTTCATTAGGATCTTTGTAAATTTTAAACCTACAGTTTTTTTGCAGTGATGTGTTACGTATTGAGGGTTGTAGAGTTGACAGATTGGCCATGTTTTCCTGGATACATGATTTATTCATGCTGATGGGTAGTGCACTAAAAATGTCAGCCCACAGCATGTATAATCCATTCATTGCAAGTTAGACTTCAAAGTGGAATCGCAGGTGACCTACCTTCATTTGATAAGAGGTTTCCCTCCTGCAGCATATCAATTATACATACTGCAGGGCAGCACTTTTCACTGTGCTCTCCCTTTGCAGGAAATCTTGTGATCTGAAGGAAGTCAAGACAGGTCACCTGAGAATCCTTTTTGATGTATTACCTGCAGTGGGTGGCATTTGTCATGCACTGCCCATCAGCATGAATAAATGATATGTGTCTAGGAAAACATGGCTGATCTGGCAACCCTAGGTTATGCCTGCATTTATGGAAGATCCCTTTTTAGAATTAAGAAAATAAGACTATCAGGGTTATTCAGAAAAAGGTGAAACTCTGGAGAATTCTAGGTCAAAATAGCCAAACCAGAAAACTTCTCCCATTTAGCTAACTTTCCATGTCTGCTATTTTGACATAGAATTTCACTTCTCCAAAAGTTCTCCAGAGTTTCACCGGTCTCTGAATAACCCTGTAATTATTACAGAAGACCTGTACAAATCTGTGAGAAGTCAGAAAGTTGTTTCCTCGCGGAGATGCTATATGAATGCATTACTTGTTACAACTGACTAGCAATTTTACTTACCTAGAAGACCTGTGGTGTAACCTTGTTCCTTCAGTATTTTGGAGAACGTAGTTTCATTTGATGGGAGACCACCAGGCACAGCATTGAATGACAAAACTGCAGAACCACTGTGACCAGTCATTCCTAAACAGGTAAAAAACAAGTATGACATTGTAAAGAAGAACAGATTAAAATTTATTTTATTTAAAATCATACAAGTATAACAAAACAAATCATGTTGTGTGCTCAACTCCCACTGCTCATGGGAGGTTCAACACAACCCTAGCAGTCAGCCCCAATTCTCACAAAAGACAAAAAGCATTTACGTCATACGTGCTCAAAATCCTGAACGCAGCCTACATAAAAAATAAATAAAAAAGAGATTTTTAGCTATTAATAATGGCCATTAGTAACGCAATCCACTCACAAGCTATATCTCCTTCTTGGTGGGTACCTATATTAACCCCTTCGCTGCTGAGCCATTTCACCCCTGTGTGCTGAGCTCATTTTTACCAGTTTCGCTCATCATGTTTAAACGCGATTTGAAATTTTTTTTGGGGGGGGGTTACGTGATTTTTAGCAAACCCCCCCCATAGAAAAAATCGTTAGTGCAGCATCACTGTTCACATTATAATTGAAATTGGAAAAATATTACTGCATTAATAAAACCAAAAAAAAAAACTTTTTCTATTGATATATATTTACACTTTTTTTTTTCATTTAACAGGGTCATGTTGGGTATCATTGGAAAGGCCATGCTCTGATTGGGAGATAGGTGACACGGATCGGGAGATAGGTGGTTCCAATGAATCCCCAATCTCCACCATAGGTGGCAGCTAGGGGTTAACTCCCGAACGGCAGTGGGAAATCCTGGAAGCTTGGCCAACATCCAAGATGTCGACCAGCTCTGGGAGGAGACCGCAAACCGGCACCTGTTGGCAGTG
Organism: Leptobrachium leishanense; assembly: GCA_009667805.1. Taxonomy (NCBI): domain Eukaryota; kingdom Metazoa; phylum Chordata; class Amphibia; order Anura; family Megophryidae; genus Leptobrachium; species Leptobrachium leishanense. The sequence continues at coordinate 106,256,410 of CM019064.1, forward strand.
AATCACAATCCTGCATCCAAGGGGTTAAAGGCACCACCGCTTGGAAGATCAGGCTGTGCCCTTCCAAGCGGTGCCTGCCTTTTTGCTGTGCCCTGTACGGATGGGGAGGGAGAGGTCCAAAAGGACCCCCTCCCCTTCAGGCACCTTCCCCCGCACTGGCGGGGGTGTGTGTATGTGCACCTGGAATAGACGTCATCGCGCCCGGCGCGATGACGCTATTCCTGCCCGCCGGGGTCCCGGAGGCTGGGCTGACAAAGATGTCACGAAGGAATGTGGTACGGAGGAGGCGCTAAAGTGGATAGGATATTAATATGAATATGTATGCAGCCTACTGGAAGAGGAACACAAAACCTCGACAGAAATGTGTTTGAGATACGAAAAGAAGTGGGAGTTACTCCAGTGGCGCAAAGGGAGGTAATTTGCGTTAAAATCCGGGTAAGTGCGAAACAGAAATGTTCTAAAAAACCGGAATAAGAGCACAGTCTAGGAACAGACCAATTGGTAAAGTGCTATCTTTCTAGTGTTTACTCAAGATTTTTTACACCGGTTTTTTAGAACATTTCTGTTTCGCACTTACCCGGATTTTAACGCAAATTACCTCCCTTTGCGCCACTGGAGTAACTCCCACTTCTTGACAAAGATGTCAGCCCGCACAGGGGGGGCTGCAGCGATTGTCCGAAATACCGCTGCCTCCTGTGCTAGGATGCGCTCAGCGCATCCGCAGCACAGGAGGACCACTTGGCTGGATGCGCTCAGCGCGTCCTTAGCAGCCAAGTGGTTAAATTATATAAAAGTGCTACATTATGTAAATAATCATGAGTCCCACATGCTGCGGGGATGACATAGCAAGCCCTGCGGCATAAGTGTTAATGTAGCATTTTTATAATTTAAATAGAAACTTACTTACACTTTATAGATATTCATTTGAGACACATTGGGTGGTATTACATATTGACATTTTCTCTCCATATTACGGGGAAGGTGCTAATCCAGCAGTCTGCCCCTTAATGCAGCGCTAGACCTCAGGATACTCTAGGCAGCGATAAGCGCCGCTGCGAGCATCCCCTCCATGGAGTCCATAGGACTTCATTGAGGCTTCGATTGCCGGTCACATGACCTGCAGGATCTCACCTCTCACCTCAGGTTGGCAGAGTGATCGCGGAGGAAGACTGGGGCACTATTTTCCCCCAGTCTCTAACTGCTCCCGGCAGAATAATATGTATGCATGGCATTGCGTTGATGCTGTAGATAAATATGCTGTCAATATTTAATAGTTATTGGCCGTCCTATTTTGCTAAATTCTTATATTCCATGCTGTACATCATGTACCAGGAACAAACTTGTAGAAATTATACCAGATCGGATAGGATATCTTCCAGTCAGAAAAGCAGCTCTACTTGGAGTGCATAGTGATGCTGCTGATATATGGTGTGTGAGCTTTACTCCTTCGGAAGCTAATCTGTCAATATTAGGGGTCCTGAGAAAAGAAAAACACAAAAAAACATTATGTCCGTCACTTGAGATATATTAGAACATAAAAATTGTAGTAATGACAGTCACTTACACCTATCCCCAATTACAAACCCTAAATCAAGAACAAATAGTAACCCAACCTAACCCTATGATTCTGCTCCATTCTTGTCTCACTTTTAGGCAACAGATTCTACTCTTGTCTTTTGATGCTTATCTGACTTCAAAAGAAGGAGCAGAATTTGTTAACTAAAAATGAATCAGAAATGGAGCAGAATCTTAAGGAATGTTCAGAGAGTACAGAAATTTCAGTGCGCTCTTGTTCAATGCACTTACGCGATTTCAGTTCGCCGATGCTGCAGTGAATTTACTATTCACTAGGGATGAGCTGTTCGGTTCGGAGTTCGCATCGAACATAGCCTGTTCGCATGTTCGCGAACTACGAACATTTCTGCGTGTTCGCCCACAATGCACCACAACGCACTTTTCCACTGGCCTGAAGCTCGTAATTGGCTACAGCCTTGCACCTGACCACAGGTCTGGTGCAAGACAGGTTCAACACTATGGGCAAATTTTGCCCAATCATGGGCTCATAGAGCTAAGTCCCGCAGCACGCTATATAAGGTTTCCACGCAGCGCTTCTGCACGCATTTGAGAGGACATTTCATAGGAGATTGTTGTTGTGTGTTCTTACTGCCGGTCTGCCACGCTACTGGGGGGGGTCTCATTTCTACCAAATATCTGGGAATTGAGGTGATGTGTGTCTTGTCACTGCCAGCAAGTATTTTGGGGGTCACACATTTCTACAAAATATTTGGGAATTGAGGTGATCTGTGTCTTGTCACACAGCCAGTACCACGCACTATTTTGGGGGTCACTATTTTCTACAAAATATTTGGGAATTGAGGTGATCTGTGTCTTGTCACACAGCCAGTGCCACGCAGTATTTTGGGCGTCAGTCATTTCTACAAAATATTTGGGAATTGTTATAATCCGTGTGTTCTCACTGGCTGCCACCCATCAGGGGTCACACTGACTTATAGGAGGTCTCTGGGAATTGTAATCTGTGTCTTGTCACTGGCTGCCAGCTATCAGGGTGTCTCACTGAGTTATACCAGAGTTCTGGAAATCTTTAATCTTTTTACCAGAGTTGAATCAGAGTTCTGTATATATTTAATCTATATACCACTCACCATGTCTGAAAGTACAAAAAGGACAGGCAGACGCTCCCAGACACAGATAAGAGGGCAAGCAGCCCCTGTGTCGGGAGGCTGTGCCTCTGGTCGTGTTCGACGTGGTGCATCCTCTGCAGGGGCACACTTGTCCTTTCTAACTGGTGCTGGCCGTCTTAAGCAGCAGCAACATACAGAGGATTTGGTGGATTGGCTAACCAGGCCATCCTCATCCTCCGAGTCCTCTGCCAGCCAGACTTGTAGTGCTTTACAGTCCACCTCAGCTGCCAAGGCATCTAATGCAGCCTCCATGTCCACAGCTACTCCTGCCGTAGCCTCGCTATCACACACAGAGGAGTCAGCTGAGGATGCGCAGCAAGTACAGTGCTCTGATTCAATCTCTGAGGTTGAGGAAGGGAGTATAGTCAACCTAGAGGAAGGGGGTGCCAGTGATGACACACAAATAACTGGCGCTCATGTTGCCCCAGGAGCTGCAGCATGCTGCCAAGTTGGCTCCAGTGACGAGGAGATAGGGGGTGATGATGACAATGGGTGCCTGATCGAACAGAGGAATCAAGTGAGGAGGGGGAGGAGGAGGAGGCACAGCAAACACGAGGCACAACATCCTCTATGACCAACCGTAGCACTAGCCAGTCCAAGGCATCAGATGTCAGAGCTGCTCAGGTGCAGAGCGCTGTTGTCTCAAAGCACATATCCAGGAACTCTGCTGTCTGGGAGTTCTTTAAGAAATGTGCAGCAGAGCGCACCGTTGCTATTTGTAATCTATGTCAGATGAGGCTCAAGCGTGGTAAAGACACCGGACGCTTGGGTACCACGTGCTTGAGGCGACATATGAACACCTGCCACAATCCCGTTGGCAAAAAACTTTACGTAGGTCCTCCTCCTCCTCATCTGTCTCTACCCACACTGTAGGTCCTGCCATGTCATTGCCTACAACCTCCACTGACAGGGATGATGCTACAGTAATGGATGTACCAGCTCCTTCCTCACAATGTGACATCATCCCATCAGCTGAAGATTTACGCAGTCAGATTACGTTGCCGCAGCTGCTGCAGCCTAAGAAAAAATATAGTCCCAACCATCCCCAAGCACAGCGTCTAAATGCCAGTTTAGCAAAATTACTCACGTTGCAGCTGCTGCCTTTCCAGCTGGTGGACTCTGCTCCCTTCTGTGAATTTGCTGAATGTGCTGTACCACAGTGGCAGGTTCCAAAACACCATTACGTTTCACGCAAGGCCATTCCAGCATGTGGAAGACAATGTTATCGAGTCATTGGGAAAGGCAGTCAGCAGCAAGGTGCATGTGACTTTAGACACGTGGTCCAGCAAGCATGGACAGGGTCGTTACATTTACTTCACGGCACACTGGGTAACACTGATTTCAGCTGGGAGGGATCCAAGATGGGGCTCTATGCTGGAGCTTGTTCATCCACCACTCTTCCAGAAAGCTGCTTGTATGAGGTCTGTCTGCTCCACCACCACCACCTCTCCCTCTTCCTCCTCCTTCTGTGTCTCGGGCGAAGTGGCAGTTAAACCGACGCCTGACAGGGGCTACGCAATGGCTCAAGCAAAAAGATGCCATACTGTGCTTGAGCTGGTTTGTTTAGGGGACAGGAGCCACACTGGGCCAGAAATTCTGTCAGCTCTGCAGGGGCAAGTGCAGAGATGGTTAACACCACGCCAGCTTGAGCTGGGAATGATCGTCTGTGATAATGGAAGCAACCTTCTCTCCGCCCTACGCAAGGGTAAATTGACGCATGTACCATGCCTAGCACACGTCTTAAATCTAGTGGTACAGCGTTTCCTAACCAAGTACCCAGGGCTGGCAGAACTTCTCAGCCAGGCCAGAAAAGTCTGCAGCCACTTCAGACGGTCATTCCCAGCAAGCGTTCGCCTGGCAGAAATTCAAAGAGAATTCCACCTTCCCACAAACCACCTAATCTGTGACATGCCCACCAAGTGGAACTCGACATTAGCAATGCTGCAGCATCTGCACAAGCAGCAGAGGGCCATCAACGAGTACCTGTGTGAGTATGGCACAAGGACAGGTTCAGGTCAACTTGTTTTTTTCCCCCCCGCAGTGGTTGATGATCAAGGATGCATGCACTGTACTGTCACCATTTGAGGAGGCAACGAGGATGGTGAGCAGGGACAATGCATGCATCAGTGATATAATTCCTTTAGTGTTCCTGCTGGAGCACACTCTGCGGGGAATTATAGATGTGGCTCTAGAGGCAGAGCAGCGGGAGGAAGAGGAGGCCTTCCCTAGCTCTCAAGGCCCCAGTCTTTCTGCAGACAGCATTCCAGCGGGTCCTCAGATCAGACAGGAGGAGGATGAGGAGGAGGAATATTTAAGTAGTGGGGGCATTGAAGGTGGGGATTCCTCAAGGGAGGGTTTTGTGTTCCCAGAAACACAAGGGCTAGTGCGTGGCTGGGAGGAGGCAGTGCATGATACGGTCATCCTCATTGACCAGGAAGACTCGGAAGCTAATGCCACCTCCAACCTACGGTGCATGGGCTCCCTTATAATGCAAAGGCTGCTAAAGGACCCCAGGATTCATGCTATCAAGGAGAGGGATCATTACTGGTTGGCAACCCTTCTTGACCCATGATACAAGGGTAAAGTTGCAGAGCTCATCCTGCCCGCACAGAGGGAGCACAGGATGAAAAAACTTGAGGACACTCTAAAGCGACACTTGTGTAACACCTTTCCAGGCACTGGTAAGTTACCAAGTGATGACACAGGTGCTTCTGAGGCTGCGGATGATCAGAGGAATAGTGGTGAAGGCCAGGGTCGCTTGACTGATGCATTTTTAAATTTTTTTAGTCCACGACGCCCAGGGACGTTAAATGTAGGCACCCATTGCCAGCGTCTTCACCATATGGTGCAGGACTACCTAGGGGCAAGGGCAGACCTGGCTACCTTTCCAGCAGATGATCCACTGGCTTACTGGGTGTTGAGATTGGATCACTGGCCAGAACTTAGCCAATATGCTATGCAGCTACTAGGTTGCCCTTCATCTAGCGTGCTTTCTGAAAGGACGTTCAGTGCCGCTGGAGGTTTTGTCACAGACAAAAGAGTGCATCTGTCCACCGACTCTGTAGACCGGCTGACATTTATAAAAATGAATCAGTCCTGGATCAGCAGTTATCAATCCCCTGATGCTGACGTAACGGAATAGATCGGGGATATCTTCTGCATTCACAAAACCTCCAGCACTGAACTCTACCACAATACCACAAAAGGGTTACAGTGTGAATGCACTTGCTGCCATGAAAGGCACAATATTTGGCTGCACTGACGCCTGTGCCACATTTATATCATTTAAATTTTTCGAACCGCATGGTCCAACCCTGCACTCTTCCACAATACTACAGAGGGGTTACTATATGATGGTACTTGCTGGCCTGGCAGTCTGGCACCAAAAGCACAATATCTGGGTGCACTGACGCCTTTACCAGATGCAGATCTTTTTAATATAGGACCGCATGGTCCACCCCTGCATTCTTCCACAATACCACAGAGGGGTTACTGTATGATAGTACTTGCAGGCCTGGCACCAAAAGCACAATATTTGGGTGCACTGCCACTGACGCCTGTATCAGATTCATATCCTCAGAGGGGTTACTGTGTGACGGCACTGTTGCCGACACTAAAGGCCCAATTTTAAAGCACCTATTGTTACTTTCATCCAAAGCCTGCATAAGTTTCACCACAATTTAGCCAAAAAAAATCAGTAAACTTTTTCTGCGTGTCCGAAAATGTCTCCTCTTTTCATACAGACTGCCGCCCCAAGCAGTTGTTTATGGATAGATTAAAGGAAAACCATTTACCGTCATTTGAAATGTCATTTTTTGGTTTTTAAATATTTCTATACATCCTAGAAATCCGCCACTTCACGGGCAGGTTATTGGGACCTCCTAGGCACGATATTTGAAGGAATTTTTCATTTTTATTTTTAACCCTTATTTCATGGAAAACTCACTGTCCCTTTTAAAAACTTTTTTTAACTTTTTGTCCTTGTTTTTTGTCCCCCAGGGCACTACCCGGACCCCCATACACCTTTTATGGCAAATATCTATCTTTTATGCCCTCTTGGAGGGCACTCAAAATATCGAATTTTGAGTCCCATTGACTTGCATTGTGTTCGAGTTCGAATCCGAACATTTGAAAAGTTCGAGTTCGAATGCGAACCAAACTCGGGAGTGTTCGGCTCATCCCTACTATTCACCATAGGGTCCCCAAAGTACGTTGAACACGGACTCAATCAGTCCGCCGAAGCCAACCACCGAACTCATAACACAAAAAAGGTTGAATAAAAAACAAAAATGAGTAAATTTTTTGCATTGAATCCTATGGGATCCAACTGTTTGAACCAGTCGAACTGAACCACTGAAAATCTGGGCATTTTTGTGCTCTCTGAACCGATTAGTCATTACTTTTCTATGAGACAATTTCACTGCCAAAGATCGCGGCATTCTGCACTGTAATTCGCGAATTGACAGCTCTCTGAATAGTCGAACTGCCACGAAATTGCACAGTACGGTCAAATTCAACAGCAAGTTCAGCTCTTCTTGAATAACCTTTTAGGATTATCCCTAACCTTAAGGCTGAGTTCACACCTGAGTGTAGCTTATTTGTGGAATGTATGCGTGTTTATGTGGGGTGGTTATTCGCGCATACGAAAATGCCCATCTCAGCGCGTTCATGGCTATGTCTATGGCCGCAAATGCGCTGTAATATGCCCCAAAGAAGCTCCTGTACTTCTTTGGGTGTAGGGCGTTTTACGGCACGTTCCTACACGCTGTAAAACACCCAGGTGTGAACCAAGCCCATAGGAAATCATGGGATTTCCGTGTTTGAGCGTTTTACAGCGTGTAGGATTGTGCTGTAAAATACTCCGGTGTAAACCAGGCCTAAAAGTAACCTAAAACAAGGACAATTAATGACCCAACACCAATTACAAACCATAACCCTAGATTACTATTGTGCTTGTTTTAGGGTTACAGTTAATGCTAAGCCCTAACCGTTTGATTCTCCTTCATATTTGCTTCGTTTTTAGGCAACATATTTTAGTCCTTTTTCTTTTGAGGCTTGATGCGCTGACACAAAACAGAAAGTAGAATCTGTTGCCTAAAAATAAAGCAAAAATGGAACAGAATCTTAACTATAAACATAACACTACATCAAGAACAATAACCTAACTATTGACAAACCTAATCCTAAAAGTAACTCAAACTGTACAGCTTCGTACAATGCATGAAATCGCTCCAAAAAAAATCTATGTAAAATAATGGTTCTATCAAAACGAGAGGAGGTGCCGAATTTGTAAGCATTTGAATTGGAGCGTGTTTTTTCAATTTGAAATAGTTATTAGCACACTTCTTGTAGATGTGTCCACGAGGTGGCAGCTTTATCACTTGATACACTTGTTGGAAAAGAAGTCTGTTATAGAAATTCTATAAATCTTTAACCAGTTATTTCCAAACACATAGCCAAAGAGAATAATCAAGTTACAATACACAACTCTTCCCAGGCATATGGGAAATCACAAACAACAACAACGGTCAAACACTAATTATATACACTTACAATAGTAAAGCAACATAATCTTCGGAGACAGAGTGTGTTGGGTTAACCCTTGCATGTGTGTTGCTTTCACCTCAATGGCCCATAGTCTCTTGGCATCTACACTTCTACAATGGGCCCAAAGTTTGTATTACGAGTCCACTTCATAACTCGGCAGAACGGAAAACCCCCCAAAAAAACAGCCCACAAATAGGCAAATACATACTGTACCTTATAGTACTGTTTCCAAAACAACCAATTTCACCAATTCCCAAGTCATCTGCCAGGAACAGCAGAATATTTGGCTTGTTGGTTTTCATTCCATGTATTGCGTATGTGTAGAAGAGCACAATCAATATTGAATACGTAGCCATGTCTTTCCTACAATAAATTAATAAAATGAGTTTTTAGTATTATTCATAATTTATGCCAATCAGTAGATGTCTTAAGAACTGAAATAGAACAGGTCTTTCCATTTTATTACATATGTGTATTTAGATTTCAAAATGTGAGAACAAGAAAGACAAGGTGCAATTACAAAACAAGTTATAAACACAAGGCACTGCGGGTAAACAAATAAAAGACCAGTTCTCTTCCATGTAAAGTTTAGTGCAGTATGTCAAACTCTGCCCATGTGTTTCTGAACTACAACTCCCATGATTCTCTGACATCTATAGCATTTAAACAATTCTGGGAGTTGTAGGCAATAAACATCTGGGGTCAGAGTTTGAGAATCCTGGTTTAGTGGGGTAATCCAACATGCACCGTTGTTGATCGAAAAATTACAAAGTTCTAAATGTAAAACATAAACAAAAAACTGAACTACAATTTAGGATAGGGTCAGACGAACGCCTTCTGTGCGGACTGTGCGTCTGTGCACAACGGACGTACTTTCCGACTGATGACAAGGTAGTGGCCACACAGTCCGTTTTTTTTGACTGATGTAGATGGGAAATAAAATTAATATGAAAAACCATTTTGTCCGTCAAAATGAGTCGCCAATGATGGAAGGTTCTCACAGTTTGATTCACATGAGGCTTAAGATTTGTGCTCTTTTTCTTTTGTTACATGGCACTATCGTGGAGAAGACACCTAATGACAGGTCCAGGTGTCCCACGCTATTACTCGTACAGCTCTGGTAGAGTATAGTGTGTCATGCAGACACTATGTCTGATACCCTTTGTTAACTCTGCATCATCACTTGCGGTTTTCAATGGTTGATGGCTCCCCCTTTTGCACACACTCTGCACACAAGTATTGCTATGGAGGCGATGCCACATGACGGATCCAGCGGACCCACGCTATTGTCTATGCAATTCTGGAAAGCGTCATACGCCGGATGTATTTTTGTTCCTCCGCTCTCTCACTCTTATGCACTTTCACCTGTAACAGTTGTGTGGATTTTATAGCACCGTTACCCGTAATTATCAACTGGATACAATGATTATGGTTGTTTGACAGCGGGTGAGATTCGGCTGGAGATCTTGGTCTCGTAATTCGTGATTTTTTCTTTTCTTGTACAAGTTATTGTTATTGTTGCACTAAATCTCATGTCAGGATACGTTCCCCTGGGGTTTTAGCCCACTCCGGAGGGAGTTGTTTAGGTGGGGCATCTCTCCGCTTCACTTTGAGCGTCGCCTGGGATTTACACCCCGCTTTGGGCACACACTCGCGGTATTTTGTTCAGGTTTAACAGTTTCATTTTTGTGTTCATCCCCACCCTTTCCCTACCCCTTCCTCCCCTTGATACCCCCACCTCAGGTCTTTTTATAAGGGTTTGATATCATGGCATACCAGCACAGACCATTGCTCATACGCTCTATCAATGCTGGAGATTTGAACATACCTGCTAAGAGACATGTTGCTTTACGCGACTTTGCTAAGGCCCAAGTTTCCATGGCTCTTATTCAAGAGACACATTTTCTGTGTGATAAGGCACCGGTTCTCCGGAGTGCTCCATACCCTCTGGGGTTTTATAGCAATTACAAGGAGAATAAATCTAGGGGGGTTGCTGTTCTGTTTGCTAAGCATGTACCTTTCCAATTGCTGGCCCACATGGCAGATGAGGAGGGCAGATACGTTATGGTTAAAGGCACTATTGGGGATCAGCTTTACACCTTCGTTTCTATTTATCTCCCCAACCGCAGACAGAACATAGCCGTTAAGACCATCATGGCTGCAGTCACTGATTTTCAAGATGGCATTTTGGTGGTGGGAAGTGATTTCAACCTCCCCCTGGACCCTAAGCTTGATACTTCACGTGGGTCCTCATGCGTTCCCTTATCAGTCATCCGCTCGACACGACTAACATTACTAGACTCCACCCTGACGGACTGCTGGAGGGCGTTGCATCCCTCCACCAGGGACTATACGCACTACAGTTCTCTACACAAATCATACTCCCGCATTGACCACATCTTTCTCCCATTCGCGCAATCACATCTCCTTAGATATGCCACGATTGGCCCACAGACATGTCTGACCACTGCCCAGTAGATGTGGAACTCAACTCATGCCTGTACAGACCCAAGGTGTCCCATTGGCGGCTGAACGAAACTTTGTTGGCTGACCAGATGGTACTCTCCGGCTTAAAGGAAGCGGTTTCTCAGTACTTCACAGATAACTCAGTCCCTGATGTCACTCCTCCCGCCGCAGCAAGGGGATATCTTATTAAACAAGGGGCTCGCCTTAAGAGGGAACGCACGGCGCGGCAGGAGGAACTGTTTGCCCAGATTAGCATATTGGAAGCCTCTCATAAAGCTTCGAGCTCTGAGGAGGACTATGTGCGGCTCTCGGCCCTTAGCATTGATTTAAACTCACTGCTAAATATTAGAGCTCAGAAGTCCTTTACACACTACAAACATCTATTTTACGAACACAGCAACAAGTGTGGTAGGTTGCTGGCTAGAGTTCTCCGCAAAAAACGCAGCTCGGCATACATTTCTAAAATCACAGATAGGTTAGGGGAGAAGCACTCCCTGCCATCCTCCATGTTGGAGGTGTTCCGTACCCATTTCCAGTCACTATACAACCTAGATAAGACGACACCACCTACACACACCTTGCCACATAAGATTGAGACCTATCTACAAACTCATGTTAAACGCAAATTATCACCAGCAAACAGACAACTCATAGAAGCCCCTATTACTGATGAGGAACTTCGCTTAGCCATCAAAGACACCCCTACAGGTAAAGCACCGGGCCCAGATGGTCTATCACTTTTGTATTACGAAAAACTTTTAGATACACTAGTACCACAATGGTTATCCACTTTCAACTCCCTTACGCAGGGTAGGTGCCTGCACCCTGCCACACTTACAGCCACGGTCACCCTGCTCCCAAAACACGGAAAAGACCTGGATTAATGTAGCAACTACAGACCTATATCCCTGCTTAACCAGGATGTCAAGCTGTTTGCCAAGGTCCTGGCCACCCGATTTAAGCCGTTCATCCCTGGATTGGTGCATGCGGATCAGACAGGCTTCATCCCTGGGAGGGAGGCGAAAGATAGTACTGTCAGGGCAGTGAACCTGATACATGGTTCACCACGATTAACCACTGCTCCTTTTCTGCTCTTGTCCACAGACTGGGACAAAGCGTTCGACAGGGTACGTTGGGATTTCCTATTTCGAACTTTGTCACATATGGGACTGGGGGAGAATATGTTTCTTTGGATCCAGGCACTGTACACGCACCCTTCAGCGCGTATTAATGTTAATGGGGTTCTGTCTGACCCATTTCCCATTTCAAATGGCACCAGAGCTGTCCCCTCTCACCACTCTTGTTTCCGCTGTCCCTTGAACCCTTCTTACAAGCCATTAGGGACGCCCCAGATATAGCTGGATTGAGGGTGGGTAACACGGAACATCGACTAGCTGCATATGCTGATGATTTATTGTTTTTTGTGCGTTCACCTACGGTCACCCTACCTACTTTGCTGCGTATGTTTGCCGACTACGGATCTCTAAGCAATTTAAAATTGAATATGGATAAGTCCGAAATCATGCCTGTCCTCATCCCCCCTAGAGAGGTGCTTGCTCTGCAATCTTCGTTCCCCTTTAAGTGGTGCCAGGGCCAACTTAAATACCATGGCACTTTTCTGACCCCGGACACCAACGACCTTTACCGAGCAAATTTCCACCCTCTTTTAGCCTCCCTAGAACTTGACTTGCGCAGGTGGGCTCTCCCACACATATCGTGGTTTGGTCGCATTAACACTATAAAAATGTCAGTCTTACCCAGGATATTGTATTTATTTCAAACACTGCCTATTAGCTTACCACGCGTCTTTTTCAAACGGCTAAACTCCATGTTTCGCACATTCGTGTGGAATGGTAGAGCACCCCAAGTTAAGCTTAATCTTTTGACTACTCCTCGCTCCATGGGCGGCATGTCCATGCCACACATCTGGCATTACTACTGCGCGACTCATATGCAACGATTGGTGGAGTGGGGTAAAATCACATCACCTAAATTGTGGGTGGGAATCGAAAAACGGTTTGCGGGTGATAACCTAGCTGCCTTACCATGGCTGCCTCGGAATCTGGCATGTCCCCTCCACACTGCACTCCCCACTACTCTGGCCACGCTTTCCTTATGGCGCTCCCTACAGACTAAGCTGCCGGTGGCTCCAAACCCCTCCCCATTGATGCCATTGAAACATCTACCGGTGTTCTCTAGGCACCTTATCCCTACGGCGCCTGCAGACAACCCTCCCTCTCCACTACCTCATCATTTTTTAACGGCTGGTGCTCAGGTTGCAGAGGATCGGCTACCATATAGTCGCCCCTTAGGATTTTTGGGTATATTTCACCTTCACCGACTTATTTCTTATTTGGGCTCGTTGGCCCCGCTAGATAAATATTGTAGACCCCTCACGATATTTGAATCCATTTCCCATCGAGGGACAACCCCCTCACACAGCATATCCCTTTTCTATGGCCTTCTCCAATCATTTATTCCACCTCCGACTCAGTTCTGCGACAAATGGGAAACCTCCTTTCGCATAGCTTTGAAGGATGAGGAATGGTCTAAGATTTACACCCTCGCCCACTGCTGCACCCCTTCCACTAGGATACAAGAGGTCAACTACAAAATATTATATAGATGGTATCGCACCCCAGACAGATTAAGTCATTTTGCAGGGGGGGCGGAGACCTATGCTGGAGATTTAGTGCACCACATGCAGACCATCTACATATTTGGTGGTCATGTCTGAAAGTGCAGACATTTTGGGAACGTATTCATGAATACGTTTGTAAGCTGGTGGAGCCCTCACCTCCATTCAAGGCAGAATTTTATCTGCTGCACTACCCGTCTTATAGCATGGTGCTATAAAAAAATCCATCATTCCATGCCTGTTACATGCTGCACGGCTCACGATCCCCAGATTTTGGAAGCAAGATATCTCCCCCCCGCACTTTCTGTCTGGTTTGATGAAGTGGAATTCATCCGTGGGGTGGATGAACTCACTTTCCGTGCCTGAGATTGCTATACGGAGTATTCCGCAAAATGGCATTACTGGTTATCAGATGTACGTCGAATCTCATGAACCTTCTATACCCCCTGCAATGTGTTGTCAGTCGTAGGTGCTCTATTCTGTGTTTATGTCATGACTCAAGAGTCTCTATGGCACCCCTTCCCTGTATTTTTGTCCCACCCCTCCTTAGAGTTATAAGTTTCATATATATCATTAACTCTGCACTGGGCTATTTTCACCCTCTGGTATTACTGATTTACTGATTTGATGTTTGTAATATGCCTGGTGACCGTTTACATAATGCTTAATGTTTTTCTAGCATTTCTGTAATGTGCCTTATTCTGAATAAACTTGAATATGTAAAAAAAAGAGAGAATTGAATCAAGTTGGAGAATTACATGACAATGAATGAAAATAACGTTAGCAAAGCTTTTGGTTTTGTTACTGCTGTTTGCATGCGTTCTTATTTTTTTGAAAACCCAATGAAAGGTGATTTTTCCTTAACCCTTTCACTGCTGAGGCATTTCACCGCTGTGTGCTGAGCTAATTTTTACCGCTTTCGCTCATTATGTTTAAACGTGATTTGAAGCCACATTTTATTATATGATCCAGACATATTATATATCGTTCTTTCCGGCAGACTCGGCAGATTCATAATATATCATTTTTATATGTATACGTCATGTTCTGTCTGTATATTATAACCAGAAATGCAATAAAATTTGAATTTTTAATCATCTGCAGCGTGTAAAGTGTTTTTTTTCACCTTTTATCAAATGAACATTTGCGGTTATATTTTCTATGGGGTGCGCTTGTACAAAAATTAGAAATGGGGACTTATTACTTTTTTTGGGGGGAATTACGTGATTTTTAGAAAAAAATTATTAGTGCAGCATCATTGTTCACATTATAATTGAAATGTGAACAATATTGCTGCCTTAATAAAAACAACACACCAAAAAAAAAAAAAAAAAACCATTTTTTTTTTATTACCGGGAGGGTCGCCTGGAAATGACATCATCGCGTATGGCGCGATGACGTCATTGACGTTGGGCGGGTCTTAACTTCAGCATCTGAGGACGCTGAAGTCAGACCGCCGTGGGACCCCGGACAGAGAGGTGAGTATCTCCGGCGGGGGGCCTGCAAAGCTGATGACGTGTGGGACACGTCCTCAGCATACAGCGGGAGTAACTGAGGACGTGTCCCACACTGTCAGCAGTGAAGGGGTTAAACCTGTCAATCAAGATACGCAGGACATACTTGAAAACAAGAGAAATCTCAATGTATCCTTCCTGGTAAAATACTTACCACAGGGGGGCGCCTTGATCTAAGACAAAGAAATAATTTCAGAACTTTTCCCCCCAATTTTAAACTGTACAACTCAAATCAAAAACAAACGTAAAATCTTTTTTTAGGTGGAGGGAAAAAAATAAATAAAACTGAAATAATATGGTTGAATAAGTGAGCACACGCTCTTTTATAACTAGGGGTGTAGCTGTGTTCAGAATTAAGCAATCACATTCAACATCATGTTAAATAGAAGTCAGTACACACCTGCCATCATTTAAAGTGCATCTGATTAACCCCAAATAAAGTTCAGCTGATCAGATGCATTTTAACCTGTGGCAGGTGTGTATTGACTCCTATTTAACATGAACACAGCTGCACCCCTAGTTATAAAAGAGGGTGTGCACACTTATGCAACCATATTATTTCAGATTATTTTTACTTCCTCTACCTAAGGCCCCATTCCTACTGAGCAACATGAAAAATTGCACATTTTCCCCGCATGATTTTCATATACGTGACATTGAGTAATAATATCGCCGTTATGCGCGATATTGCGCAACGCCATTGATGACCAAATCCATAATTTGGCAAATTGCACGAAATACGTGGAAAAAAGGGTCATGTACAAGCGACAAGCTACAGCGACGAGCTACAGGCGACATTGAAATGCATTGGAGAAGCTACAGAGAGCGATATGTATTTATTTATAAAGGATTTTACCAGGAAGGATACATTGAGATTTCTCTCGTTTTCAAGTATGTCCTGGGTTCGAGAACATTGAGTGGTTACAGAAATACAAAATAGTAAAAATGCAAGATATTAACACAAGACCAAATATACAGATTAACAGAAATATAAATATGGAGGAAATAAAGTAACACTTCAATGTTCTTGAACCCAGGACACACTTGAAAACGAGAGAAATCTCAATGTATCCTTCCTGGTAAAATCCTTTATAAATAAATAAAAGTCATTATGTTACATGTTTACAGGTGCATTCTGTATTGAGGTATGTTAATAGGGAAGTCTTAAGGGACTTTAGACTGGGGGAAGATTTGATGGCGTCTGGGAGGTTATTCCATAATTTTGGTGCTCTGTAGGAAAATGAGGATCGAGCCATTTTCTTTTTGTATTGCGGTATTGCAAGTAAGGTGCGGGTCCTGGATCTGAGGTTATAGGATGAGGGAACTGCCGGGGGAAGCAGCATATTCAGGTAGGGTGGTAGCTTCCCAGAAAAGCTCTTAAACACCAGGTTGGAAAGGTGAAGGGTGCGTCTAGAGTCCAGTGATGGCCAGTTTAGTTCTTTTAACATGTCACAATGGTGTGTCATGTAGTTACATTGTAGCACAAAGCGACAGAATGAGTTATACAATGTAGTAAGTTTCTGGAGGTGTGTTTGTGGGGCAGCTGCATACACTACATCTCCGTATTCAATGGCTGGCATAAGCATTTGTTGTACCATCTGCTTTCTTACCGCCGGGCTCAGGCAGGATTTGTTTCTGTACAGGGCACCTAGTTTGGGGTAGAGTTTAGATGAGAGTTTTTCGATGTGGGGGCCAAAAGACAGATTTAGGTCTAACCACATACCTAGGTATTTGAGAGAAGTTACTGTGGTCAGCGTGCCATTTGATTTTGTCCCAACACATAGATGGGGTGTTTGCAATTTGTGTAGTTTAGGTGCGGTTCCAAAGAGCATTGTAACAGTTTTGTCAGTATTTAGAAAAAGTTTGTTATTTGCGATCCACTTTTCTACCCCTGTGAATTGTTCTTGCAGCACTGCCTCCAGCTGTGGGAGATTGCGCGGAAATATGCGCAATATCGCAGCAAAAACCGTGCAATAAATCACTCAATGGGGCCTAAAAGATTTGTTTGTTTTACAACTGAGTTGTACAGTTTATAGGTCACATTAAAGGTGGAAGAGGTTCTGTAATGATTTAGCTTTGTCTAGTTTTTTTACATTACGTAAACCTGCATTTTAGCAGGGGTGTGGAGACTTTTGCTATCTGCTGTATATACACAATTTAAAATCCTTTGAACCCCTATTTCTCTAGAACCGGACAAGCTAAAAAGTCATATGAGGCATCATGGGAAAGACCAGGCTATGGTTTTATTTTATGTAAAAATTAAATCGAACTAATAAAATTCTACCCCCTCCCCTCCAACACCGCACTGGTCCCTTTTTATTTATAAAGTGACCAGTGATGCTGCACCAACTCACTTCCTCATTTCCCACACTGCCAGTTATTGTGGAGGTGATGGCAAAATGCATTGTTTAATTAAAAACCGCCGCACTACAGTGAGAGAGGCAAGGCAGGGGTCCTTTTTTGAGCCCTGCAATTTAATTTTACAGAGCCCATGGTCAAGTGAGGTGTCATTGGAAAGGTCAGAGTCTGGCCTTTCCAACGATACCAAATATGTTCATGTGATGTGTAAAAAAAACAAAAAAAACTTAATTGCAATTTATTTTTACCATTTGTGATGGTTTTAGGCTGGGGTCAGACGAACGCAGTGCGAACCGCAACTTTATTACGGCCGTAGTAGCAGCAAATGACATCCAATGATGGCCAATAAACGAAGTACGGCCGCACAAAAGTTCGGCCGCGCAACGCAAGCGGCAAACAAACGCATTTTTTTGAGAACGTGGAACCGCTAGTACTGACGCACAGAGTGCGCTGCGTCAGCATAGCGGCGTGTGTGCGTAATTAGGAGACGTCAGACATTGCACATGTTTGGCCTACATCATGTCCATTTGTTTTTTATAGCTCCGTCAAAAAAATACGGCTGAAATTGTGCATCGTGTGACCGCTATCACGTCTTCCGTAAAAAAATGCGTTCGGACGCATCAACGCACTTTGACAGTAGACGTGAAAAATGCGTTCGTCTAGCCCTAGCCTTAGGGTTAACCCTAGCCAACATTCTGATACAGTATTTTTGTTTCATTTTCAGGTCACAGATTCTGCCCCTTTTGCTGTGGCACAGTGAGAAAGGGTTTTTACATTTTCTAAAATGTATATTAAAAAAAGTATTTCCCCCAGCATTGTCACTTTTTGGGGGGGGGGGCAGGGACTCTCCTGGTTTTCTGCCTACAGGGTCCCGAGATGTAAATCTGGTCCTATATAGGGATGCTTGAATACCCATCCTTGCAGACATACTGGTACAGCCATCTCCCTGGTGCTGCCAGCCAGGATTGCAAAAAAAAAAAATCAAAAAAAAAAAATCACTCAATACCAGGGTCTGAGAGACAGTATTTAATTTTCTTATATCTAAATACTGGTCTGAGACAAGCAGCCTTCTAACCACTCGATATTCTGCGAGTGCAAAAATAAAAAATTCTTCCCGTAGAAAGCTTATAGAGCATCATTTCTTAACAGCCAAGGCTAAGCAAAGTTGCTGCTTGGCTGGAATAGAAACCTGAACATTATGGTTAACAAGTGAGAGATTAACTAGAATGTCTCCACTCATTAACTCCAATGACTCACTTGGAACAGGGCCCTATATCTCTGAGCTGTGTTTGAGATTTACCAGGATACATAGCGATCACTGAAGAAGATATTATTCAGTATTAAAATAAGAAGAATTAAAATTTTAAAAAAAATTCTACATGGAAATTTATAAAGCCTTGTCCAGGTCAGTGGAAATATGAATTTCATATTGCATTGATGGTGAATATGGAATAGAAGTAAGTTTGTACAAACTGCATTTTATAGAAAAGTTGTTATCAGCCAATTCATGGTATTTCTTTATGCTCTGGTTTGGGATAGGACAATTATTATTTTTTATTTATAAAGCACCACCATATGCCACAGGGCTGCACAAGATAAGTAGACATGGGATAATACAATTTATTTATTTATAAAGAATTTTACCAGGAAGGATACATTGAGATTTCTCTCCTTTTCAAGTATGTCCTGTGTTCAAGAGAATTGAAATTTTACAGTCGTTACAGAAATACAAAGTAGTAAATGAAAGATATTAGAATCAAAACACAATTATACAAATTAACACAGAAAATAAATATGTAAGTAATATAGTCATAGTAATATGTACCTCAAGGCTCTGTCCTTGGTCCTCTGCTCTTTTCCATCTACACCTCCTCCCTGGGCAAAATCATCAACAGCTTTGGCTTTAATTACCACCTCTACGCTGATGATACTCAGATCTACCTCTCTACCCCTGATCTCTCTCCCCCTGTCCTTTCAAAAGTCAGTGACTGTTTATCTGGCATCTCCTCCTGGATGGCCTCCCACCACCTAAAGATCAACATGTCAAAGACTGAACTCCTACTTATTCCTCCCTCCAATGCCTCCCCACCTCCTGACTTCTCTATCACGGTGGAGGGTATCACCATCTCCCCATCAAACCAAGTTTGCTGTCTTGGAGTTACACTTGACTCTGCTCTTTCCTTCATCCCCTACATCAAGTCTCTTTCCTCCTCCTGCCGATACCAACTGCGTAATATTTCCAGAATTCGGCCATTTCTAACCGCTGTCACCACAAAACAACGCATACACGCCCTGGTAATCTCCCGACTCGACTATTGCAATAATCTCTTATCTGGCCTCCCTCTGTCCCGCCTCTCCCCCCTACAATCCATCCTGAACGCCTCCGCCAGGCTAATTCACCTCACCCGCAGCTCTGTCTCTGCCACTCCCCTCTACGAGTCCCTTCACTGGCTCCCCATCCACTGCAAAATTAAGTTCAAAATTCTTATCCTTACCTACAAAACCCTCACTAACTCAGCTCCCCACTACCTGTCCTCACTAATCACCAAATACACCCCAGCCCGCTCCCTAAGGTCAAACAGTGACCTGCGCCTAGCTTCTCCCCGCATCACCTCTTCCCATGATAGACTGCAGGATTTCTCACGCGCAGCCCCCACTCTCTGGAACGCTCTCCCTCGTACTGTCAGACTTTCCCCTAACTTCTCTTCCTTCAAACGCACCCTTAAAACGTTCCTATTTAGGGAAGCCTACCACCCAACTCACTGACGCAAACATCAATCACTCTCACCTTACAGTCCTCTCCTCCTGTTTCCAACCCCAACCCTCCCAGATTGTGAGTTCCTACGGGAATAGGGCCCTCATCTCCTCCTGTACTGTTTGTCAAATGTTGTTCTATGTATTGTAACCCTGTCTATACTGTGCTTATTGTACAGTGCTGCGGAATATGCTGGCGCTTTATAAATAAAGAATAATAATAATAATGTTACATACTGTAAATAATATTTGATCAACATGTAACTTGACAAACGTACAGCAGGACTGGAGGAACCTGCTCCTGAGGAAACTTACAATCAATATGGGGACATAAAACAAGGAGTGAAGTGCTTGGCCAGCAGGGCTTTAAGTGGTATGAAGCCGGGGTCTCATTGGTGACGGAGTCCCGAGTTACAACATTTGATTGTACGTTTCTCTGAATAGGTGGGTTTTCAGAAAGTGGTAAAAAAACATGGAAGATTAGGGGACTAATGGGATGAGGGACAGAATGCCAAAGAACAGGAGCAGCTTGAGAGAAATCTTAAAGTTTGGAATGGCAAGAGGCGATGACAGAATAGGAGTAGGCCATTTGTGCATTGTAGCGTGTGGGATGGTGAGTATTTTGAGATCAGAGGAAGCCTAGTGACTTGCAGAACCCTGGCTAAGGTAGGTGAGGTGAGAAGTGGCGCTGGAGATGGAATGGAGGAGGGGGGAGTATGGATAATGGAAGTCTTAAATAGGATGTCGCAGTAGCCAAGATGTGAGATGAGATAATTAGCTAAGTTTGGTAGCACGCGGGGTGAGGAATGGCCAGATTTTTATAATATTATGGAGGTGATGGTGACAGAATTTAGAGAGTCTGGATATGGGAGATGAAAAAGTGGAGTCAAGAATGACTCCCAGGTGGCAAACATGAGGGGAGGGGGATATTCTGATACAATCATCAGTAATGGAGTGGTTAGGATTGTTCAGTTGTATGTATAATTTTAAGAGTGCTTGTGTACATTTGTTTATCAAACGTGTCCTACACTGTTCTAGGAATTCGATTGTACCCTACAATATTGTTATATCAATGCCAACCACTATATAACACAGTATTTAAAGTGGCTTCTTTTAGTTTAACCCCTTCTCAGGCAACACGCAAGGCCAACTTGCACGGTCCACCTCTCCTCTAGTGTGTGTCCAATGGCCCAAGGGAAAAAAATACACTTTTTTTTCTGCATCTAGGAGCTCTTTTGTACTTATAAATAGTCCAACCTTTATACCACGTGCACCAATCTCTGTCCTCTTTATTATACTATGGTTTATGCTTAAACCACCACCTCTATTGAGGTACCAAACTCTCCCAGATCAGTGCTTGTATTAATCTAATTAAAGCAATAACCCATGCATTGCCGTTGACTCAGCACCATACATAAACGGCTTTCCTTATTTAATTTTCCAAATAATTAAGGTTCATAGAATAATTAATAATATAAAAAAATTCACAAAATACAAGCTGCCCATGAATGGAAATTTCCATTATTCCTTATGGGTTTGATTGTTCCATATTATTGCTTTAATGAGTAATTGTCACAGGTTTGCAATCTACACATTAGGACATTGCTTACTGATACAGGTTTGCAGTCTACTCATTATTGCATATAGGCATATTTTTACACTTTGCACTGTGTGCTTAAATTTCGTCTATTATGGCATTCACATGTTTGCTTCCTTTAACTTTGGTGTCTAAGAATTACTGGTTACAGTCTTAGTTTCTACTGGATACTTGTTATTCCATTAAGCAGGGGCGTAACTACCAGGGGTGCAGAGGGTGCCACTGCACCTGGGCCCTTGAGTCTGGGGGGTCCACACTCGCCTGCCTGGGGATATATATTTATTTATTACACACACACACACACACACACACTATATCTATATTGTGAGCTGGGAAACAGGTAGCGGGTGCAATTGCTCTCTGGGGTGAGCACTCTTGAAAGGTTCAGAGACCAGACCAGTGACTTTCCTTCAAACGGTGGTACATTTATTGCAGCAACACACAGGTTATACACCGTGCTGTACAGTGCTCAAAAATAACACTTCAAAAAGGAAAGAAAATTCCTAGCCGTGTCCCGGCACTAACTAAACATACAACAGTCCTGACTAACAACCTGTGCAAACCTCGTGTTTGTCAGGCTTCAGCAAACCAGCATGACCAACCTTGTGCTCCAGCAGATAGAGACTGTCTGCTCCCCAGGTTCCAGAGCGATGTGTGTTTGCCTCACCTGCACTAAATTGCCACTGAGGCCAAGTGCAAAACCAGGGGCTTAGAGATTCGGGAAGGTGTAAGAAATCTGGGTGACACATAAACCCCGGACAGGACCTTTCCTTGCTCTCTACATGACGCCCTGTTACAATATATATAAGTAATTATTTTTTAAATTAGTTTTATACTTAGTGAGTTTTACTTTGGAGCTCTGTGATATGCTCATACACACCACATATTACTGTGAGTTTTGTTGCTGTGGAGCTCTGTGATACGCTCATACACACTGCACATTGCTGTGACCTTTCCTTGCTCTCTACATGACGCCCTGTTACATGCCCTCCCCCTTGTTTCAACCCCCTGGGTGGAACACTGACAGCTACACAAGCGTAGACTCTGGACAGAGCATCTACATTGGCCATTTTTTTTACCCGGTCGATGCGTCACAGTGAAGCTGTAGTCCTGCAATGCCAGAAACCAACGGTTCACACATCTATTTGTCTCCTTTTTTAGTGCCATTCATTTGAGGGGAGCATGGTCAGTCACCAGATCAAAATGGCGCCCTAATAAATAATATCTTAATGCATCCAATGCCCATTTAATAGCCAAACCTTCCTTCTCAATCACTGCATATTTCTGTTCATGATCATTTAGTTTTCTGCTTAAGTACACTACAGGGTGTTCCTCACCATTATGTACCTGTGACAAAACTGCCCCTAGACCAACATCAGATGCATCAGTTTTTCCTTGGAAAAAATCAGGGGACTAAAGGATTGGCTGTGCACAAAGAGCCCTCTTCAGGACCTGGAAAGATTCCTCTGCTTCTGGGGACCATTTGACCATTAAATTCTTCCCTTTGGTAAGGTCTGTCAACGGGGCTGCAAGAGTTGCAAAGTTTGGGATAAACCTCCTTTAGTATCCCGTTATCCCAAGGAAAGCTATGACTTGTTTTTTGCTGGTGGGACGTGGCCACTCCTGAATGGCTTCTACTTTGTTTAGCTGGGGTTTTATGACTCCACGCCCAATCGTGTAACCTACATATTTGGCTTCCTCTAACCCCAGGGCACTTTTTTTGGATTAGCAGTGATACCTGCTCTATGGAAAGTTTCAAAGACAGCTTGGACTCGAGGCAAATGAGATTCCCAGTCAGTGCTATGTACTACTATGTCATCCAAGTATGCTGCAGCATACTGTTGGTGGGGTCTCAAAATTTTGTCCATAGCTCTCTGAAATGTAGCAGGTGCATTTTGTAACCCAAAAGGCATCTTTTTATATTGAAACGAACCTTCAGGGGTTACGAAGGCGGTCTTCTCCTTGGCACCTTCTGTCAGTGGAATCTGCCAATATCCTTTGGTCAAGTCCAAAGTTGTCAAATAACGAGCTGTGCCCAGTCGGTCTATAAGGTCGTCTACCCGGGGCATAGGATAAGTGACAAACTTGGTCACTGAATTGAGCTTCCTACAATCATTGCAAAACCTCCAACTCCCATCTCGCTTTGGGACTAGGACAATGGGACTGGACCAGTCACTACTGGACTCATCAGTGATGTCTAGCTCAAGCATTTTCTTTACCTCCCCACTGATGTCTTTCCTCCTTGCCTCAGGAATATGGTAAGGCTTAAGTTTAACCCGGGCCCCTGGTTCAGTAACAATGTCATGTTGTGTTACTGACGTCTGACCAGGCAGCTCTGAAAATTTTTCTCTGTTTTTTATTAAAAACCTCTCTGATTTCCTGCTTTTGTGATTTAGACAGCGACTCAGCAATTTTTACTTCAGGGACCTGAGGGTGTTCAGTATCCAGCTGGTGGGTTATTGGGATGGACCCAGCAGCTAGCAATACTCTATCTTTCCGGGGCTTTAGCAAGTTCACATGGTATATTTGCCCTGGTTTTCTTTTCCCAGGTTGGTGAATTTTATAATTTACTTCTGACTCTATCACTTCAAAGGGACCCTGCCACTTAGCAAGGAACTTGCTCTCAACCGTGGGAACTAATACCAGCACCCTGTCGCCAGATGAGAAAATGCAGACTCGAGCATCCCTGTTATATATTCTCTGCTGAGCTGCCTGCGATTGAGCTAAATGCTCTTTTACAATTGGCATTACTAATGTAATTCTGTCCTGCATCTGCGAAATATGCTCAATAATGCTTTTGTAGGGTGTCTTCTCCCCCTCCCAGGTCTCTTTGGCAATGTCCAGAAGTCTTCGAGGGTGTTTTCCATAGAGCAATTCAAATGGAGAGTACCCTGTAGAGGACTGAGGAACTTCTCTGATGGCAAACATCAGGTATGGAAGCAAATAGTCCCAGTTTTTCCCATCCTTGTCAACAACCTTTTTAAGGTTTTATTAAATCGCATTACTAGGCCATCGGTTTGAGGATGGTATACCGAGATTCGCAAATGCATCACCTTAAACAACTTGCACAATTCTTTTGTCACTCATGACATAATTGGGGTACCTTGGTCCGTCAGAAGGTCCTTAGGGATCCTAACCCGGCGGCTAAACACCTAATAACTCCTTCGCTATATTCTTGGCTGATGTCTGGCGTAGGGGGAATTGCTTCAGGGTAACGGGTAGCGTAATCCATAATGACCAGGATATACTGATGCCCTCTGGCAGACTCCGGAAGCGGGCCTACAAGGTCCATAGCAATTCTCTCAAATGGCACCTCGATTATTGGCAAGGGTACTAAGGGAGTCCGAAAATGAGGTAGGGGTGCAGACATTTGACAAACCAGACAAGATTTGCAATAGTTTTCAATATCTTTTTGTACCCCAGGCCAGTAAAACCTCTGTAAAACCCTTTCAGTGGTTTTCTTGGTACCCAAATGACCCCCCCAATAAGTGTCCATGGGCAAGCTCCAATACCACCTTTTTGTACGGTTTGGGGACCACTAATTGCTCAATAATTTCATTGTTCTTTTTATACACACGATATAGCAGGTCATCATTACTAATGAAATAAGGAAAAGAGAGCCTATGCCCTGGTTCAGCAGGTTCCCCATTGATCTTCATAACATTTTCCCAGGCCCTCACAAGAGTAGGATCTTTCCTTTGCTCACTACCAAAGTTCTCTCATGCACACACACTACAGCAACCTTTTTAGCCTGGAAGTTCACAGAGCCTATCAATTCAACCTTAATAAGAGTTACTAAACTTCCAGAGTCCAGCAAAGCAGTAACATGCTTATCAGTTACAGTTATTGCACACATGTTTTCCCTTCACAGTGGCAAACAAAGACTGCCGTCTTTCCTTGAAAGACAAGTCACACTGCATAGGCTCATCAGTTAATGGACAGTTCGCAGCTAAATGCCCAAGTTCCTGGCACCGAAAACATCTAACATTCCTCAGGTTAGGTCTGCTGATGGGCACTGGTGTTCCCGCTTTGGAATGCCAACCTCCCCGGTTTAAATCAGCAGTTTTTCCCTCTGCTTCCTTGCCACGCTCACCACCCACTTTCCCTGGAACAGTCTTACCGATTGCCGAGGGAGGCCTTTGTTTTGGGCGGAAAGTCCATGGGCTCACCGGGGAGGCGTTCAAGTCCTCAGCTGCAAAGTACCTCTCAACAATCTCCACAAGCTGATCCACAGACTTGGGGTCCCCTTGGGTTACCCACTTTTGCAAGATGATCAGTAAGGATCTTAGGAAGCGATCCAGGACTACCCACTCAATGATCTGTGGCCTCGATAGGGACTCCGGTTGCAGCCATTTTCGGACCAGGTGGATGAGGTCAAACATCTGTGACCGTGGCGACTTCCCAGCTTGGTAGGACCAGTTGTTAACACGCTGTGCTCGCACTGCCAAAGTAACACCTCGCCGTGCTAGTATCTCCAGCTTGACCTTGTCATAATCCATGGCATCCACAGACTCCAAATCATAATATGCTTTATGTGATTCACCAGTTAGCAAGAGCGCCACCAGTCCTGCCCACCGTGTCTTAGGCCATGCTTCCCGCTCAGCGGTTCTTTCAAATGTTAACAGGAAGGCCTCTGGATCATCCTCTGCTGTCATCTTGGAAAGGAAGCGACTGACATGGATGGGTGAGGAGTTCTCAGAAGAATCTGCAGCTTGCAGGGGAGACCTCTGTGCCAGCGTCTGCACCACCTCCGTCAGAGTCTTGCGATCGCCCTCAGCAGCAACTGCAAGCTTTTCAAATAACATTTGTGTCTGTTCCTGTACAGCACTGATCTGCTGCTGCGTGTGCAGCACCTGAGTTTGCTTCTGCAGAGCATTTAACATGTCCCGCTGTGTAGCATTAGCCTGTTGCTGTGCTGCATTAGCCAACACCAACTGTTTTAGAACGTCCTCCATTTTTTTTTTCACTTCAGGTACTGGCCCTTTAAATAGCAGGTTCTTGCTATCACTTGCCCAAAGTTCTCCACCATATGTAAGCTGGGAAACAGGTAGCGGGTGCAATTGCTCTCTGGGGTGAGCACTCTTGAAAGGTTCAGAGACCAGACCAGTGACTTTCCTTCAAACGGTGGTACATTTATTGCAGCAACACACAGGTTATACACCGTGCTGTACAGTGCTCAAAAATAAACAACTTCAAAAACAAAGAAAATTCCTAACCGTGTCTTGGCGCTTACTAAACATACAATAGTCCTGACTAACAACCTGTGCAAACCTAGTGTTTGTCAGGCTTCAGCAAACCAGCATGACCAACCTTGTGCTCAAGCAGATAGAGACTGTCTGCTCCCCAGGATCCAGAGCCATGTCTGTTTGCCTCACCTGCACTAAATTGCCACTGAGGCAAAGTGCAAAACCAGGTGCTTAGAGGTTCTGGAAGGTGTAAGAGAGAAATCTGGGTGACATATAAACCCCGGACAGGACCTTTCCTTGCTCTCTACATGACGCCCTGTTACAATATAGATAAGTAATTATTTTTTAAATTTGTTTTATACTTATTTGTGAGTTTTACTTTGGAGCTCTGTGATATGCTCATACACACCACATATTACTGTGAGTTTTATTGCTGTGGAGCTCTGTGATACATTCATACACACTGCACATTACTGTATCACAGAGCTCCACAGCAATAAAACTCACAGCAATGTGCAGTGTGTATGAGCGTATCACAGAGCTCCACAGCAATAAAACTCACTAATGTGCGCTGTGTATGAGCATATCACAGAGCTCCACAGAAATAAAACTCACAGTAATGTGCATGAATGTGAGTTTTATTGATGTGGAGCTCTGTGATACGCTCATACACAGCGCACATTACTGTGAGGTTTATTGCTGTGGAGCTCTGTGATACGTTCATACACAGCGCACATTACCGTGAGGTTTATTGCTGTGGAGCTCTGTGAGATACAAATAGTGCACATTACATTAAAAATGGGATGGAATGAAGAGGCCACAGTAGACCTGGAAAAAATGGGGCACTGATTGTCTGGCGTCAACATTGTGTACCTGGAGGGGTGACCAATACATGTTGACGGGAGGGGGACAAAATATGTTTTTGCCTAGGGTGGGGGGGCCCATCATGGTTCCTGCACCTGGGCCCTGAGGTTTCTAGTTACGGGTTGCTGGCTGCAGGTCATGGTTTACATACTTCAAATTCCCTGTATTCAGGTTCGCCACCTACATACATCCAGCCTTTGGCTTAATACCGTTGTGTTATGGTTAATTATCTGTGAGTGTGCTATTAGCGTAAAACTTACCAAATATGGGTTAACCATCCGTACATGTTACTGCATACAAGCTTCCTACACTGAAGGGGTTATTCAAAAAAAAAGAGCACTGAATTGGCCACTGAATTGCACTGACCAGTGAATTTCCTCGTACGTTGCAATTTCGTGGCCATTCAAAAAGCTTGTGATTTCGCTAAATAATAGCGAATTGCCAGTGAAATAACGTGACCTTCGGCAGCAGTGAAAATTCCCATAGAGAAGTAATTGTTAATCTATTCAGAAAACGCTGAACAGCTGTGAAAAAGTTGTCGAAATGCCCAGTTTGTCGGTGGTTTCGACAGGTTTAAAAACATGCAAATCCCATGCAGTAAAACAAGATTGTTCACCATGACATTGTCTTGAGGGGATTTGTACAGAGTACTGACCAAATAAAGATGTTGATCCCTGAATAAAGTGTCTCATGGTCATCACAAGCGCTGAAACGGGCGTTTCACAGATATCTCCCTGGGAATGCTGCAGCTACGAAAGACAACACCTTACAAATGTCCACGACCAGCATACTTGAAAGTTTGAAATCAGTATTGAACAGACAACTATGTCTGTATGAATGAGTTAGTGAATTTGGGTTCTCACCAGGCTTAGCAGGCTATGTATTCTAAAAATTCTTAAATTCCAGATGTGGATATTTCGCTATTAACATGGGTGACCAAGGGAAAGGCAATATGGCAGAGGAGATGGACCCGACTATGGCCCCTAGTACGACGTTCGCGCAAACGATGCGCGTTAACGTCCAGCACGAGTGACCCTGCGCGAACCCAGCATGAGCGCGAGTTCCTGCACGCATCCTATACTTAACATTGTGAGCGCCAATGCGTTAATATACGCATATACGCGCATGGTATTACAATCTTAGCGCAAAATGTAACGCACGACGTTTGCGCGCATCATTTTAACGTCCTTGAAAACCTGGTTCACTTACAATCTGAACGTTCTGGCCGAAATGAAATGAACCTGCACAACAAAAAAAATACAGAACACTACAGTTACACATTCTACACATACCCAAACAATAAAATTATTAAATTGTTCAATTTTTTATTTTTGTTGCAGCACATATACGCAGATTGACTTTGACAGGCGCAACAACCGAAACCTAGCAAATGGTGGTTCTTATCCTTCTGATTCGCTGAATCCTGTGAAAAAACAGTCTGCCCACCGATTCCTGCACGCAACGGTCATTTGCACCTGGCTTTGCACGTCGGATTTGTGCTCGAAAAAAGTTGAAGGCTGAAAAAATGCGCTCGGATCGTAATACCGCGTTAATCTGTGCGCGCTAATGTTTTTTGCGTGCGCAAAAAAAATTACGCTGCGCAAGTGCATTTGCGCGAAGATTGTAATAGGGGCCGATGTATTTATGTAACTTGGTTGTCAGTGGTAAATTTCTACTTCACAATAAGAACTAAATCTAACAAAAAACGTCATGCTAGTGTAGCGCTGTGTTAAAATCTTGCTGCTGGCAGTACCTATTTTTGGCCACAAGATGGAGACAATCGCGATTAGAGACACTGGACATTGGGACTACATTTCCCGGCATGCTTTGCAAAAAGACAGGAAGTGGGTGGGACCCAACGGACTTACATCCTGAACCTCGTGGAGAACGCCCCAGAGCGCGCCAGGGAACGAGAGAGAGCAGACGCAGTGCCATACATCGTGAGAGGGCCTAGGCCAGAGAGCAAGTGAGACCTGTCAGTTCTTTTACCGGGTCATTCAGCCTAAGGAGAAGGAGCCCTCCAAGTTCCAGAGTTGCTGCAGATTGAACCAACCGAAGACCTCGAGTAAGGAGTCACCGCAAGTTGATCGGGTACAGAGAGCAGGCGGTGAGCTGGGAAAAGTCGTGGACAAGCTACGGGAAGTCAGACAACGGATCCGGCAGCTAGTATCCCCAGTCAAAATCGAGCGGAGAGACGTCCTGGGTCAGCGGAGCCTAAAGCAACCGGTGGATGGGTGAGAGGCCTCCAAGGCCGTTTGTAATACAAAGAACACACTGCTGTTTTCTCTTTAAAGTCCACAGGGCCCCAACTTGACTAGTCGAAGACATTCCTTAAGTAAATTCACTGGCCAGTTGAACAGTACCCGGGTACCTTACACACATACACACCTTTTACATTCCGGGACTTAACCTGTGCAGGACTCATTCTGTTGCGAATCGGAACGGGGGTTAAAGATACGTTCCGAAATATATTTTTCTCTTTCCGCTGCGCGTTTACCGTGATACGAAGAGATTGTATATTCTGGGGTTCCGCTACGTGTCCCTTTTTCGAATATTCGTGCAACTGCATTTCTTTTTATGTTCGGTTACGAATATTTTATTTTCCGAAATACGACACCTCGTGTTTCGGTTCTTTTCCGCTACGCGTTTTACCGCAATACGAAAGTACTGTAATAATATCTGTGAATACCGTATCTCAACATCTGCTTATTATTTTAGTAAACTATTTAAATGATAAAAAAAAACACAACGGTGTTGGAGTATATTTATTCCCTAGTGCGGGGAGACTGACCCGTGGTTCATTTTCAGCGGCTCCTCCGGGAGTGAGCGCTACACTAGTCTTGTGTTCACTTTTAGCTAAATTATTTATTTATTTATTTATTATTATTTATAAAGGATTTTACCAGGAAGGATACATTAACATTTCTCTTGTTTTCAAGTACGTCCTGGGTTCAGCAACATTAAATTGTTACAGTGTTACAGAAATACAAAGTAATACAATGCAAAATATTAAAAAAAAATGCACAAATATACAGATTAACAGAAAATAAATATGTAGGAAAGTCATTATGTTACAAGTTTACAGGTGCATTCTGTATTGAGGTATGTTAATAGGGAGATCTTAAGTGACTTTAGACTGGGGGAAGATTTGATGGCGTCTGGGAGGTTATTCCATAATTGCGGTGCTCTGTAGGAAAATGAGGATTGAGACACTTTCTTTTTGTATCGTGGTATTGCAAGTAAGTTGCAGGTTCTGGATCGGAGGTTATAGGATGAGGGAACTGCTGGGGGAAGCAGCCTATTCAGGTAGCTTCCCAGAAAAGCTCTTAAACACCAGGCTGGAAAGGTGAAGGGTGCGTCTGGATTCCAGCGATGGCCAGTTTAGCTCTTTTAACATGTCACAGTGGTGGGTCATGTAGTTACATTGTATCATAAAGCAGCAGAATGAGTTATACATTGTAGTAAGTTTCTGGAGGTGCGTTTGCGGGGCAGCTGCATACACTACATCTCCATATTCAAAAGCTGCCATAAGCTTTGCTGTACAATCTGCTTTCTTACCGCGGGGCTCAGACAGGATTTGTTTCTGTACATGGCACCTAGTTTGAGATAAACTTTAGATGAGAGTTTTTCGATGTGGGGGCCAAAGGATAGATTTGGGTCTAACTGCATACCTAGATATTTGAGAGAAGTGACTGTGGTCTTTTGATCTTGTCCTGACACCTAGATGGGGCAATTGCAATTTGTGTAATTTAGGTGCTGTACCAAAGAGTATCATAACAGTTTTGTCAGTATTTAGAAAAAGTTTGTTATCTCTGATCCACTTTTCTACCTCTGTAAATTGTTCTTGCAGCATTGCCCCCAGCTGCGGGAGATTTGGTTGCGGGTATAGATTACAGTGTCGTCTGCGTACATGTGTACAGTCGAGGCTTTGCAGACGTTGGGCAGATCATTTATGAATATTGTGAATAGCAGGGGGCCAAGTATCGAGCCTTGAGGTACACTGCATGTGACTGGGAGGGGGAGGGAGGAGCTGACAGAAATGGACACATATTGTGACCGATCAGATACATATGATTGAAACCAGGTTAGCGTGCGATCACCAATACTGGAGTTATTAAGTTTTTGTAATAAGATGCCATGGTCTACGGTGTCAAAGGCCTTGGCAAAATCAAGGAAGGTGGCTCCAGTTAGGCTAGGGTCAGACGAGCGCAGTGCGAACGCGCGTGCAGGCGCACTTAATCACGGCCGCACTAGCAGCAAGTGCCAGGCAATGACGGCCAATATACGAAGTACGGTCGCACAAAAGTCCGGCTGCGCAACGCAAGTGGAAAACGAACGCATTTTTTCGAGAACGTTAAACTGCTAGTACTGACGTACAGAGTGCGCTGCGCCCGCTAGCGGCGTGTGTGCGTGAATTGGAGACGTCAGACACTGCTAATGTCCGGCCAACATAACGTCCAGATGCACAAAGTGTTTTATTGATGATCCGTACAAAATCACGGATGCAAATGCGCATCGTATGACCGCTATCGCGTACTCCGTGAAAAAATGCGTCCATTCGTTCGAACGCACTTTTTCACAGACAGTCTGACCCTAGCCTTAGATTTCCTTGTTCCATGCTAGCTTGGATATCATTGCAAACTTTTAAAAGGGCAGTTGTTGTTGAATGATTTGGACAAAAGCCGGATTGATCTGGGGTTAAATAGTAATACTGATAATAATCACGTAATTGAGTGTAGACGCATTTTTCCAGAATTTTTGACATTATTAGGGAGCAATGATATCGGGCGGTAGTTGGATACCAAAGTCTTGCCTCCACTTTTATGGATAGGTACCACTCTCGCAGTCTTCCAGAGTTTGGGTATGTATCCAGTTGCCAGTGATTCATTGATTATAGATGCAACAGGTTTTGCAATTGCCGGCACACTGATTTACAGCAGCATAGCTGGGATTTGATCAGGTTCAGACTGGTATTTCAGTTTTTGATTTCAGAGAAGTTTAGTAATGACACTGACAGGCACTGGTCTAAAACGGAATTTTTCTCTGAGACAGGGTCTTTGCACAGTTGGAGGGGCTTGCCCTGCATGCTCCCTTTCAGAATGAGTGTCATTTACTAGCTTAGCAATCAGGGTGGTGATGCATCCAACAAAATAATCATTAATGGCATCTGCTACATCTAGGGGGTGTTACAGGGTTTGGTTGGGAGTGGACAGGGGGGTGATTGTATGTTACTTATGATTTTCCAAAACTTTCTAGGTTTGGCATCTAGGATCGAATAAACTATTATTCCTTTCCTGTAACCTTCACAAAATGTCTGATATGATGAACTTGTCTGAAAATCTGAAACAGTTGAGAAACCTGGCCTCCTTAATTCTCAGTACAGTGAATATCAGCAAACCCATACAGAGTAGAACAGATTTAAGGAAAAAGTGTTAACTGTTGCAGGCTATTTGTATATGTCCCGCCGCCAATTAACCTCCCTGGCGGTTATCCCGGGTGTGGCTTGGGGTTAAATTTAACCACTGAAAGCGGTAACCCGAGCCACACTCAGGCTGGATTAGATACAATACCTGTCGCTGCCCTCCCTCGCTGTCCCCCGCAGTCTCCTCCGGCGATCGCAGTGTTCTGCTTCCTGGTTCCCTTCTCGTGAGAAGGGAACCAGGAAGCTGTGAACGTCGGAGGAGACTACGGGGGACAGCGAGGGAGCACAGCGACAGGTAATGTAGCCAGTGGCATCCCGAGTGTAGCTCTGGGTTACCGCTTTCAGCATAGGAATTTAACCCTGAGCCACACTCGGGAAAACCGCTAGGGGCAAATATTTTTTTTAAAAATTGTCAGAATCATAACCCCAGGGGCTTAATAGGGTTTAAAAACTACATAAAATATTACTGTCACAAGAAAAAATGCTTATTGTTCTACAAGACTATTGTATAAAATAACTAGATATCTCAGCATGTGGTGCTAATGCAATGCTTAGTTACAGGATTCAGTCTGCATTTCCCCAAGGTGATCCTTAAAATTTGGCCTATTGTGCTCCCTGAGGAAAGGGTTGGGATACATTGCTCTAGGTGATTATTAGGGTTGCCAGATCAACCATGTTTTCCTGGACACATAGAATGTATTCATGCCGATGAGCAGTGCATGAAAAATGCCACCCTGTAGCATGTAGAATCCAAACACTCTGGTAAGAAACCAAAAGGGAATCCCAGGCAGGGGCGTCGCTAGGGGGGTGCGGCCCGCACCAGGTGACACCACCCCTAGGGTGACACCCAAAAAAAAAAAAAAAAAAAAAAAAAAAAAAAAAAGGGGTTTTTTTGGGGGGTTTTTTAACACAAAAATATTTTACCAGGAAGGATACATTGAGAATTCTCTCATTTTCAAGTATGTCCTGGGTAGGCAAGGCCTAGGCTGGCACTTTCCATGGGGTGGCAAAAAAAAAAACACCACAAAGAGGATATTCACAGAGCAATGAAATGACGCAGACATTTAAGTGTTCTGTTGTTCCCCGCACTTTGGGGAATCAAATTTCCCCAGTGAATTCACCACAGGGTCCCTGAAGTGCAGGGAATCAGCCACCGAATGCTGCTGCAAACCTGTCGTTTGCTGTTTTAAAAAGATCTACTGAATGAAAATATCTGGAACATATACAGGTAAAACTCGAAAAATTAGAATATCGTGCATAAATTCATTTATTTCAGTAATGCAACTTAAAAGGGACACTCTAGGCAACATGACCACCTAAGCTATTTTAGGTGGTCATGATGCCCGGAGTATCCTGCCCTCTGTCCCCCCTCCCTCCGCTCAGCGGTTCAGCTGTAAATGCTGAAAACAGCTGAGAGAGGCGGAGAAGTTTACTCCGCCCTCCCAGCTGTCAGTCAGCAGAGCGGGAATCATATTTCCCGCTTCTGCCAGCTTTTGCCGAGTAGGAGACGTCATCGCGCTTTCAGCGCGATGACGTCTCCAACTCACCGCAGAAGCTGGCGGCTCCCTCTGAGGGTTAGTGTTGCGCGCATCCTCTTGCACGCAAAACTAATCCTCAGAGGGAGCCGGGATGAAGCCTGCCGATTGGCTGGCTTACGTGAGAGGCGCGCATGCGCACTTCTCACGTAAACCAGAAGGCAAGAAGAAGAAAGAAGGATGGGAGAGCCGAAGAGGAGGGAGATGAGTACAAAAAAAAAAAAAAAAAAAAAAAAAACAGCGCTGGAAACAAGAGGATTTTAGGGTATTACAGTTAAAGGCACAAAAACAAAAAATAACTATTTATTAAGGGAATAGGGATAGGTTAGGATTAAAAAACGGGGGGGGGGTGATTTTTTGTTAGAGTGTCCCTTTAAAAGGTGAAACGAATATATGTGATAGTTCAAGCCATGATTTGTCATAATTGTGATGATTATGGCTTACAGCTCATGAAAACCCCAAATCCACAATCTCAGAAAATTAGAATATTGTGAAAAGGTGCAATATATTCTAGGCTCAAAGTGTCCCACTCTAATCAGCTAATTCAGCCATAACACCTGCAAAGGGTTCCTGAGCCTTTAAATGGTCTCTCAGTCTGGTTCAGTAGGAATCACAACCATGGGAAAGACTGCTGACCTGACAGTTGTGCAGAAAACCATCATTGACACCCTCCATAAGGAGGCAAAGCCTCAAAAGGTCATTGCAAAAGAATTTGGATGTTCCCAAAGTGCTGTATCAAAGCACATTAATAGAAAGTTATGTCGAAGGGAAAAGTGTGGAAGAAAAAGGTGCACAAGCAGCAGGGATGACCGCAGCCTGGAGAGGATTGTCAGTAAAAAGCCATTCAAAAGTGTTGGACTTTCACAAGGAGTGGACTGAGGCTGGAGTCAGTGCATCAAGAGCCACCACACACAGACGGATCCTGGACATGGACTTCAAATGTCGTATTCCTCTTGTCAAGCCGCTCCTGAACAACAAACAACGTCAGAAGCATCTTACCTGGGCTAAAGAAAAACACACCTGGTCTGTTTCTCAGTGGCTCTAAAGTCCTCTTTTCTGATGAGAGCAACGTTTTGCATCTCCTTTGGAAACCAAGGAGCCAGAGTATGGAGGAAGAATGGAGAGGCACACGCTGCAAGATGCTTGAAGTCCATTGTGAAGTTTCCACAGTCTGTGTTGATTTGGGGAGCCATGTCATCTGCTGGTGTTGGTCCACTGTGCTTCATTAAGTCCAGGGTCAACGCAGCCGTCTAGCAGGAGATTTTGGAGCACTTCATGCTTCCTTCCGCAGACCAGCTTTATGGGGATGCGGACTTCATTTTCCCGCAAGACTTGGCACCTGCCCACACTGCCAAAAGCACCAAAACCTGCTTCAATGACCTGGGATTTCTGTGCTTGATTGGCCAGAAAACTCGCCTGACCTGAACCCCTTGGAGAATCTATGGGGCATTGCCAAGAGAAAGATGAGAGACATGAGACCAAACAATGCAGAAGAGCTGAAGGCCGCTATTGAAGCATCCTGGTCTTCCATAACACCTCGGCAGTGCCATAGGCTGATAGCTTCCATGCCACATTGCCACATTGAGGCAGGAATTACTGCAAACCAAGCACTGAGTACATCTGCAGCTTATACTTTTCAGAGGTCCCATATTGTTCTATGTACAATCCTTGTTTTATTGATTGCATGGAATATTCTCATTTTCTGAGATTGTGGATTTGGGGTTTTCATGAGCTGTAACCAGAATCATCACAATTATGACAAATCACAGCTTGAACTATCTTGCTTTGCATGTAATGAGTCTCATATATATTACTTTTTCACCTTTTAGGCTAGGGTCAGACGAAAGCATTTTTCCCCGCGAACGTGAAAAAGTGCGTCCGAACGCAATGACGTATTTTTTCACGGATTGCGCAAAAAACGGTCAGACGACACGCATTTTCGGGCGTGATTTTGTACGGTTCGTCAATAAAACTCTTTTTGCGTCTGGACGTTATGTAGGCTGGACATTAGCAGCGTCTGACATCTCCTAATCACGCAAACACGCCGCTATGCCGCAGCTGCGCACTCAGTACGTCAGTACTAGCGGTTCAGCGTTCTCAGAAAAATGCGTTAAAATTCCACTTGCGTTGCACGGCCGGACGTTTGTGCGGCCGTACATCGTACATTGGCCGTCATTGCCTGTCATCTAGTGCGGCCGTAATTATGTGCGCCAGAACGCACGTTTAAAGTGCGCTGGTCTGACCCCAGCCTTAACTTGCATTACTGAAATAAATGAACTTTTGCACCATATTCTAATTTTTAGAGTTTCATCTGTAAGTTCTTTTGAATGATAATAAAAAGGTCTGTTACAGAAAAAAAAGAAAAATTGCTATTAGAAAAAAAAAATGGTTACAATGGATACAAAAAAAAATAAAATCAATAAATAAAGAGATTTTTTACTATGGATTAAAAGGAATAAACGGTTTATTAGATATTGGATAAAAACAGGAATATTTTTAACATTGAAACCTATGGTGTTCGTTCGCCCGGAATAAACCTGCCAAATGAAAACACCGGACATCAGGACATTTCTTTGCTGTTTGGTGTCTCTGAACAGATTTACCATTACTTCTCTATGGGGACTTTCACTGCCTTCGAACAGGCACCGTACTTGCTGTCAGTTTGCCAAAATTTGTGTATGAGCATATCACAGAGCTCCACAGCAATAAACCTCACAGTAATGTGCGCCGTGTATTATGAGCATTCAGTGTTATATGGGAGTACTAATTTATGAGTAAAAGTAGTTAAAAAAAACCCCGTAAAACTCGGGGGGGGGTGTGTGTGACACCATAAGTTACCGCACCGGGTGACACCAACCCTAGTGACGGCACTGATCCCAGGTGACCTGCCTTGATTTCCTACCTGCAGCATATGGATTATACATGTCACAGGGCAGCATTTTTTCCTTGTGCTCCCCTCTGCATGAAATAGTAATATGTGTCCAAGAAAACATGGCCGACCTGGCAATCCTAGTGAGAAGTTGTCAGGAACTGAGCCTGGGGCATGCAAAAGACATTTCTGTACTGGATTTCACTCAACTTGAATGTTGGCAGCACCATTTATGCCATGCGTGTGTGTGTGTGCACCTGTTGCCAAAGTACTCCACTCCTGTTGTCTGCTGCAGTCTGAATTGTTTAATAGGTTATTGCCTCAGAGAAGCGGTGCTTCTTCATTATACATACGCATGGTGTATCCTAAAGTCTGTGCTCCCTGATGCCCTGAATCTGATGTGCTCCCGCTTACCCAAGTCTGCCATGTTCCCAAGATTCAACGTGCCCCCTTGTGAATGGTCTCCTGAATCGCCCTATCACTCCTGCCCAGCTGCTGTCTCCTATATCCTGCCTCATAAAAACATCTGACTGCTACACCTTCATCTCTGCATTTTGGGTTCTTGCCAACTAAACACTGCACACACCATGACACTCGTATTTTACATAGTAATATGGGTTGAGAAAAGACTAATGTCCATTAAGTTCAAAATTCCACATATTCTGATCACTGGTTTTGATAAAAAAAAAATATTCCTATTGGTGCATTTTCCAGTAATGCCCAAAATATTGGCCTCAATGGTTGTATTACATTTTGTAGTTGAAAGAGTTCCTTACATCATTGGCTCCCAACCGCCGTCCTCAAGTACCCCCAACAGGCCAGGCTTCAAGGATCACCTTGGGGAAATGCAGACTGAATCCTGCAATCACTGAGCAGCAAATCATATCACATGTGCTGTGCTTCAGCTATATGGAAAACCTGGCCTGTTAGGGGTAGTTGAGAACCGCGGTTGGGAACCACTGCCCTACATGGTCTGTTTAAAACACGTAGACTCACGGCCATTTCATGAGTATTATCTAATCCATATGTTAGCATGCTCGGTTATTGTGATTGACATAAGGCAATATGAGAAAAAAGTTGTGCAGGGATGATTTTGCTTTGCATGGGAGATGAAAACTCCTAATGATATGGCTTCCTTGTCACAGGCAGTGATCTGTTCTGCCTGCTTCCCAGAGATGCCAAGGCATTAAGGTGTTAATTTCACCAAACCAATGAACCTATAGTGAAATCACCATTTAGCGAACACCCAGAGTTCACTGTAGTTTCTGTTTTTGTCTAGGTGTTCAGAGTAAGTTTCAATGGGTTTTATTTGATGTTGCCCTATGTAAATTGGGTAAAATGTCATCATTGTTTCCATTATTGTTTCGAGGGAAATTGTCTCAGTGTTGACCATACCATTGTTGTCCGAGTAGTTTGGATGGGGGATAAATGGAGATCACTCAGTTCCTTTAAAAAATCTCCACTGTAAACTGCGACCACTAAGGCTAGGGTCAGAGTGGGGCAGTCGGAACGCGCGTGCAGGCGCACTAAATCACGGCGGCAGTAGCAGCACATAACGGCCAATGACGGCCAATATACGCAGTACGTGCGTACGAAAGTGCGCCGACACCACGCAACCAGCAAATGAACGCATTTTTATCAGAACGTGAAACCGCTGCTACTGACGTACAGAGTGCGCTGCGGCCGCATGGCAGCGTGTGTGCGTGATTAGGAGACGTCAGACGCTGCTAGTGTGCGGCCTACATAACGTTCAAACAGCCGGATTTCCCTAGACTTCTTTTCACCCCATCGTCATGAAATACGTCCAGAATTGCGCATCGTCTGACCACTTAAGCGTATTCCGTGAAAAAATGCGTGCGCACGCATCGACGTACATTTTGACGGTGGCCGCAGAAAATGCGCTCATCTGTCCCTAGCCTAATTCGTTATCATTTTTTCGTCTGGGTTTGAAACCTTTTATGTATGAACAATGCTAGTTTCATTCTTCAACATTGTTTGAATTTTCCTCTCTGGATCACTGTTCACCATAGTCTGTTACAGTGGTGGTTCGTGAACAACCTGCTAAATCTACGCTTACCTCAGCTCCAACAATGAAGCTATCAGTACCTGCCCGACCATCCTCTCTGTCCTTCTCCTTTGAAGCTCACTGTATACGCCTGTTCTCTCCCCTTTCTCTCAGAAATGCTGTTATCTATCGTTCACCCAGACCAGCCTCCCACTTCCTCTACAATGTCGCAGGCTGGATATCTCACTTCCTATCTTCTAATGCAGACCTCAAAATTTCCACTCGCTTGCTCGCATTTTGCAAGTGGAAATTACACTAAGGTGAGTGGTAAGCAGATGCAGGCAGCATGATAAATTATTCTGTGCTGCCTGCGCATTCCGGCGGCAGCCATTTGTTGCTTTTTTTGGCCGGCTGGAGAATCCAAGATGGAGGCTGGGCCCCCCTCTAATTATGTCAGAGGGGGCGTGCCGACCATCTGCTGCCAAAACCTGCCCATTCCACTGCCAGTGACAGACTTTCAGGGCTGACAGGCAAGAGAAGCACAGCACCCAGCTCTGCAAGTGTGAAAGGCAAGAGCTAGGGATAACAGGCAGCTGAGCTCTAGTTCTTTCAGCAACAGCAGGGTTAACTCTGCGTGCCACGGTCACGGAGTGGCCAGAGCCCCTGCATATGTGTTTTGAAGGGGAGGGGGGCAGCCCATAGACTCTGCACATAAACTGATGAGGAAGGGGAGGGGGGAAGACAGCCCAGAGTCTGTGCACACACACTGATGGGGGTAGACCAGCAGCAGAGGGTGATAGTGACAGGCAGCAGGTTACTGCCCCTCATACAGGCAGCACCAGCCTTTCAGTGCTGTGTGAGAGTGTGCACTCAGGAGCCTGGGTTATTTCAGGCAGCAGGTGGTTCTCACCAGTGACCCCCACACACCCTCTGTCCTCCGTATTGTACACCCTGGGGTCACAGATACAAGTCAGCACTCAAGAGCTGCAGTATGATCACTCCGTGACCTCCAGGGATTATGAAGAGCTAAACCTGGAGAGACTAAAGGTCTGAAATAAATGTTTATAGACTTCCATTAGCTCTTCCTAACCTCCCTGGCGGTCTAATTTTTTCAAAACTTTGTGTCTAAGGCTAGGGTCAGACGAACGCATTTTTATGTTGTCTGTGAAAAAGTGCGTTCGAACGAATGGACGCATTTTTTCACAGAATACGTGATAGCGGTCATACTATGCGCATTTTCGTCCGTGATTTTGTACGGATCATCAATAAAACTCTTTTTGTGTCTGGACGTTATGTTGGCCGGACATTAGCAGCGTCTGACGTCTCCTAATCACACACACACGCCGCTAGCGGACACAGCGCACTCTGTACGTCAGTACCTGCGGTTTCACGTTCTCGAAAAAATGCGTTCATTTTCCACTTGCGTTGCGCAGCCGGACTTTTGTGCGACCGTACTTCGTATATTGGCCGTCATTGCCCGGCATCTGCTGCTAGTGCGGCCGTGATTAAGTGCGCCAGAACGCGCGTTCGCACTGCCTCAGTCTGACCCTAGCCTTAAAGCGTCTAAATTTTTTTTGGAAAGGAAATGTGTTGTTTTATATAGTAAGCCTGTAATCCTTAGGAATAACTCACAGAAATCCGTGCAAACAAGAGTCTAGTAAACACACGGAGTCAGATAAAGTTTGAAACACAAAATAATAATTTATTATCCCAAAAATAATTATCCAAAAATAATATTCAATAATATAATCAAACCAAAACCACTGAAATCTTTCTGAAAACAGGTGTGCGATATTAGTCACTGCATATTGCCTCAATGAACATCCTTGGTATGATTTACTTGTTGATTTATTTATCTAGAAACATGGGACTGCACAAAGAACATTTTACTGTACATTTTAATTATTATAATTTTTTTTTTACAGTTCAAATTTGCCGCATGGTCCCACACCCCCCCCCCCGCATCGCGTGGCTCGCAGGGAGCGGAACTAGGAAGCAAATCGCCCGACCGCCGCAATCACACTTTTTTTCTATAATTTCCCAAAATATTTGATGTTTGTGGATATATAAATCGGCTGAAAGTAATAAAAATTCTGTGTTACTCAGGAGGTGCCAGAGTAGATTGTAAGCTCTCAAGCAGGGTCCCCTCTCCGATTGTAAGCGCTTGAGTAGGGTTCTCTTTCCTACTGTTCTGGGTGTGTAACGTGTATGTAGATTTGTTGTTCTATCTCTCCCTTCGTACAGCGCTACGGAACTTGTTAGCGCTATATAAATACTTGTAACCGTAACTGAGTGTGCGCAGTTGCAACAACGACAGATTTTGAATTTCACTTTTGTAATGGTGAAAAGCCAAACATTGGTAGAAGTTTCGTCAATGAAGCTTCTCATGCCGCTGCATGAACTTCTCTTGCTGAATGACCCTAGCCTTAGTGTGGGGGTTAAACAAAAGCATTTTTACACGCGAACGTAAAAAAGTGCGTCCGAACGAATTGACGTATTTTTTCACGGAATTCGCGAAAACGGTCATACGATGCGCATTTTTCGTGCGTGATTTCTTTCGGATCGTCAATAAAACTCTTTTTGCGTCTGGACGTTATGTAGGCTGGACATTAGCAGTGTCTGACATCTCCTAATCACGCAAACACGCCGCTATGCCGCAGCTGCGCACTCTGTACGTCCGTACTAGCGGTTCGGCGTTCTCGAAAAAATGCGTTCGTTTTCCACTTGCGTTGCGCGGCCGGACTTTCGTGCGACCGTACATCGTATATTGACCGTCATTGCCTGTTATTTGCTGCTAGTGCGGCCGTGATTAAGTGCGCCAGAACGCACGTTAAAAGTGCGCTGGTCTGACCCCAGCCTTACAAGTCTCTAAAGTACAGGGGTGTATATAGCGCTGAAACCCGCACACCCTGAATATATGGAGGAACCTCAAAAAACACACCTGCACATCCTGAATATATGGAGGAACCTCAGAAAACACACCTGCACACCCTGAATATATGGAGGAACCTCAAAAAACATACCTGCACACCCTGAATATATGGAGGAACCTCAAAAAACACACCTACACACCCTGAATGTTTTGGTCGGTGCAGTTTTGGGGGGCAGCATTAGTTCCTTAGATCCAGGCAGCATAGAGACGTGCTGGGTCAGGGAAGGCAGCTGCTCCCAGCATCTCTGTCACTGGCAGGGGGTGAAGAGGAGTGGAGATACAGCGGTCCAAAGACCCCTGTGCCTCCTGCAATGAGTTGTCACCCCCCCCCCCCACCCCAGGCTTCACGGTGGCGGGGAGCAGCTGCCTTCCCTGCCCAGCGTTTCTGTTACTGGCAGGGTGTGGAAATGTGCTTTGCTGCCTCCTCACCCTAGGGTCTGATGTCTGGGTATACATGTATCTGATAATTTAAGATTGTGTGTTTTAGGGATTGATTTAATGGCAGGGTAGGGGTTAAGTGGGGCAACTGGTGGCGAGTAACTCTAAGGCTGGGGTCAGACGAGCGTGATTTCTACGGACTGTACGTGCGTGCAGTACGGACATCGTCAGTACGGATGACGCAGTAGTGGTCACACAGTCCGTTTTTTCACTGAAGTTATTTTTTGACGGATGTAGGAGGGGAAAATAAATTACAATGAAAAAACATTCTGTCCGTCAAAAATGCTGGACGTATAAATGCAGTCCGTCTGACCTCCCTCCATCACTCACACACAAAGCTATGCAGACGTTGTGGACGTGGCGCACTCCGCACGTCCGTTCTAGCAGTATTACGTTCTTGCCTAACCTGCGTCCGTTTGCAGCGTCCGTCATGCGTCCGCAGTTCAGTGCGGACGTACTTCATGTGTCAGGCTCCAATGGACTTACTTTCATGCTATCACGGACGTACTTTTAGGCGCAATCACGGACGTGAACACTACGCTCGTCTGACCCCAGCCTTAAGGCCTGGCTAGTAGCTTGGGACTTAAAATTTTGAGCCCTGTTCTAATGTACCAACGCTAATTCTGGGCGACTTCAATAATCCCATCGAATATTGCTGGGAATACTGCAGAGAGGCACTTCAGTGTGCAGATTCATATGCTGCATTAATTATACTGCAGAGAGGCGCTGCCCGGCAGTGTGTGGATTCATATGCTGCATTAATTATACTGCAGAGAGGCGCTGGCCGGCAGTGTGCGGATTCATATGCTGCATTAATTATACTGCAGAGAGGTGCTGTCCGGCAGTGTGCGGATTCATATGCTGCATTAATTATACTGCAGAGAGGTGCTGTCAGGCAGTGTGCAGATTCATATGTTGCATTAATTATACTGCAGAGAGGTGCTGTCGGGCAGTGTGCGGATTGCTATGCTGAATTAATTATACTGCAGAGTCGCTTCCCCGCAGTGTGCGGATTCATATGCTGCATTAATTATACTGCAGAGAAGTGCTGCCTGGCAGTGTGAGGATTGCTATGCTGAATTAATTATACTGCAGAGAGGTGCTGCCCGGCAGTGTGCGGATTCATATGCTAAATTAATTATACTGCAGAGAGGCGCTGCCTGGCAGTGTGTGGATTCATATGCTGCATTAATTATACTGCAGAGAAGTGCTGCCCGGCAGTGTGCGGATTCATATGCTGCATTAATTATACTGCAGAGAGGTGCTGCCCGGCAGTGTGCGGATTGCTATGCTGAATTAATTATACTGCAGAGAGGTGCTGCCCGGCAGTGTGCGGATTCATATGCTAAATTAATTATACTGCAGAGAGGCGCTGCCCGGCAGTGTGCGGATTCATATGCTAAATTAATTATACTGCAGAGAGGCACTGCCCGGCAGTGTGTGGATTCATATGCTGCATTAATTATACTGCAGAGAGTCGCTTCCCCGCAGTGTGTGGATTCATATGCTGAATTAATTATACTGCAGAGAGGCGCTTCCCCTCAGTGTGTGGATTCATATGCTGAATTAATTATACTGCAGAGAGGCGCTTCCCCTCAGTGTGTGGATTCATATGCTGAATTAATTATACTGCAGAGAGGCGCTTCCCCTCAGTGTGTGGATTCATATGCTGAATTAATTATACTGCAGAGAGGCGCTTCCCCTCAGCGTGTGGATTCATATGCTGAATTAATTATACTGCAGAGAGGCGCTGCCTGGCAGTGTGTGGATTCATATGCTGCATTAATTATACTGCAGAGAAGTGCTGCCCGGCAGTGTGCGGATTCATATGCTGCATTAATTATACTGCAGAGAGGTGCTG
The DNA here is from genome assembly GCA_009667805.1 of Leptobrachium leishanense. Lineage (NCBI taxonomy): Eukaryota > Metazoa > Chordata > Amphibia > Anura > Megophryidae > Leptobrachium > Leptobrachium leishanense. The sequence goes on from CM019064.1 coordinate 106,301,098, forward strand.
CCCGGCAGTGTGCGGATTGCTATGCTGAATTAATTATACTGCAGAGAGGTGCTGCCCGGCAGTGTGCGGATTCATATGCTAAATTAATTATACTGCAGAGAGGCGCTGCCCGGCAGTGTGCGGATTCATATGCTAAATTAATTATACTGCAGAGAGGCACTGCCCGGCAGTGTGTGGATTCATATGCTGCATTAATTATACTGCAGAGAGTCGCTTCCCCGCAGTGTGTGGATTCATATCCTGAATTAATTATACTGCAGAGAGGCGCTTCCCCTCAGTGTGTGGATTCATATGCTGAATTAATTATACTGCAGAGAGGCGCTTCCCCTCAGTGTGTGGATTCATATGCTGAATTAATTATACTGCAGAGAGGCGCTTCCCCTCAGCGTGTGGATTCATATGCTGAATTAATTATACTGCAGAGAGGCGCTGCCCGGCAGTGTGTGGATTCATATGCTGAATTAATTATACTGCAGAGAGGCGCTGCCTGGCAGTGTGCGGATTCATATGCTGTATTAATTATACTGCAGAGAGGCGCTTCCCCTCAGTGTGTGGATTCATATGCTGAATTAATTATACTGCAGAGAGGCGCTTCCCCTCAGTGTGTGGATTCATATGCTGAATTAATTATACTGCAGAGAGGCGCTGCCTGGCAGTGTGTGGATTCATATGCTGCATTAATTATACTGCAGAGAGGCGCTTCCCCTCAGTGTGTGGATTCATATGCTACATTAATTATACTGCAGAGAGGCGCTTCCCAGCAGTGTGTGGATTCATATGCTGAATTAATTATACTGCAGAGAGGCGCTTCCCAGCAGGGCCGGTGAGAGCATTTTTGTCTACTCAGGGCAGGTGAAGGTGCGTTTTGGTGCCCCCCCCTCATATCAGCATAGAGATGCATACGAATAGTCTATCAGGAATATTTAGTGTCTGCTCACCGAAAGTAAAGGACGCTGAATGTTGCTCTTGCAAGGACAACCTCTAGCAGTGGTCTGAGTCACTGGTTTATTGGCACTGTGGCACAGGAGTGTCACCAAATCTATGCTGTGCCTGGTGGTGCCCCTTCTGCGCCACAGTACCAATACCCACAATATATTACCAGTGCCACAGCTTCCCTACCTTACCCAGGGCCGTCTTTAACGCGGGGCAAAAGGGGCAGCTGCCCCGGGCCCAGTCATTGATGAGGGGCCCAAAGCAGCTGCCCCTTGGGTCCCGTAAACTGTGGATATCCAGGGTTTTTTTTTTCTTGCCACCGGCCCATCACAAGACAGCAGCCCGAATGAGTGAGTGGAGGAAACGGAGCGTGTTTCTCCTCCTTCCTCCAGCTGTCACCGCCGTGCGAGCATCGCGCGCGATTTCAAGAGCTGTGTTGAGGTATGGGCAGCTGCGTGCAGGTCACGTGAGAAAGTTGCCTGGTGATCACTGAGTCAGAAGTCTGTGTGTTACTGCGTGCATCACATGCTGCCCCCGCGCACAGCTCAAAGCATTACCTCAGCCTGGCCAGACCCGCTGCTGCCTCGACTCCCCACACCCGGCAGAGAAAGTGTATGGGAGATAAAAGACACTGGTCACAGCTGCTTCCCTCTTCAGCCCACAAGCGTAATGGGACTGGAGTTAATCTTGTTTGCCGGACATAGAGCGTCCATGCTCTGGATAGCGTTACCAGCAGAGCCCTCTCCCTGCATTCCTCGTGGTTCCAGCTCAGCGCATCCTCACCTACACAGCATGTGAGATCTGAGCACACACATAATGGAATAAGATCACAGCTCTCCAAGTGCAGGATGCTGATTTATAGCAGCAGCAGCACAGTAAGAGACCCCTCTTCTAAATAAGAAAAAAAATGTAAAAAAATAAAATAATGCCTGTCTGCTTGTTTTGTGGCTATTTTATGTATTTTAGTTGAGGCAGCTTGAATTGCTTTTAATCAGTTTGTTTTAACAGTTTGTATGGTATCAAGTGAGTGTATGTGCCTGCAGAGACAATATCATTTATTTTTTAAAGGGACGCTCTACACATCCTGACCACTTTATATTTTTTTTAACCCTTTCACTGCTGAGGACGTGTGGGGAACGTCCTTATTGACTCCTAAGGAAAGATAGGGGTTAATTTGAACCCCGATATCTCCTGATTGTTTTCAGCTAGCAGGACCATGTTTGGTATCATTAGAAAGGCCAGAGCATGGCCTTTCCAATGATATCAGACATGACCATGTTTAAAGTAAAGAAAAAAATAATAATAAAAAAAAAAAGGGAAAATGTGGTTTAAGACGTGAAATGGCTCAGCAGTGAAGGGGTTAAATGGTCGGGATATGAGGAGTGCCTCCCCCCCATTTTTGCTCTAAAGCTGGGTGAAGTGGATGAGTTTTCTCCACCCCACCCAGCTTCACCAGCAGACAGGGAATTAGAATTTCCTGGCTGCCAGTTACTACTCAGTTACTAGTGACGTCGGCACACAGGGACATGTTGACGTCACTATCTCTGGGACCAGTCTCAGACAGGCTGCGATGGATCACAACTGTGCATGCGTACAGCTTTCATCCATCATTCTGCAATGTTGGTACGGGACTGGTGTACATAAAGTTCACAAGTCCCGTAGTGGTGCGCAATTTGTGTTTCCTACACTACAAAAGTAGCGAAGGAAGCAGAAACGGCATGGAAAAGCCTCAGGAACGTGCAGGAGTCCCTGAGCCGAAGAGCAGGTGCTGCAACCAGCGTAGGACAAGAGGTGAGTAAACCTGGGCAAAATAAAAAAAATAATTGGGCAGAGGCTGTCAGCAACCTCTACCCAGTTATTTAAGGGCAAAAGGGACACTACTTTTCAATAGAGTTCCTATAAATTAGAGAAGCTCTGTGATACGCTCACACACTGCATATTACTGTGAGTTATCGCTGTGGAGCCCTGTGATACGCTCATAAACACCGCACATTACTGAGCTTTATTAATGTGGAACTGTTCATTTGCACTTTATTACTGAAAGATATTAACATAACAGTTCTATGTTCTTGGGAGAAAAGGTAATAGAAATATATGACGAGAAAAGATGAGGCTAAAATTGGCATGTGTGTACTGTTACAGATCAATCTAAGGACTTTTTTTTGTTTGTGAGCCAGTTCTTTGTGTTTACATTATTAAAGCTTTTTGAGACAAGTCCATGATGTCTTTGTGTTTGTTTGTTTTTTGGGATGTTGGGGTGGGGAGCAAAATTATGTGGTAGGCGTGGCTTTCAGGGAGGGGCCCCAAGAAAATGTTTGCCCAGGGTCCAATCAATATTAAAGACGGGCCTGACCTTACCACTTGTTGTGGTGGGCCTGTGGCTGCCTTTCTCATTCGGGCCACCGACGTACAGTCCTCTGTCCAGCAGGGTCCTCCTCAGGATGTCAGGGTGTCAGTCTGTAGATACTGCTCCCACTGGAGACTATTCTATGTAACAGTGATATAGAAAGGGTAGTGGATACATGGAATACCCACCCAATGGAGGCAGTAACAGTGATAAAGAAAGGGGTAGTAGATACATGGAATATCCTCCCAGTGGGAGCAGCATCTACTACCCTTTCTATATCCCTGTTACATGGAATAGCCTCCCAGTGGGAGCAGTATCTACTACTGTGTTGTTCAGCTTTTTAATTAGGGATGCACCGATACCACTTTTATAAGACTGAGTACGAGTACCGATACTTTTTTCAAGTACTCATGAGTACTGATACTTTTATTTTATGTCACGTGAATGCTTTCCAATAAGAACAGACCACATATAAAAATGCCCCCAGCTCACATGTATATATCCCCCCGTGATATATATGTATACAGAATGCCCCCAGCTCTCATTGATATTGCCCCAAGCTCTCATGGATATGCCCCCCAGCTCTCATGGATATGCCCCCCAGCTCTGTGTGTGTGTATGTGTATATATTACACATACACACTGGCACACACACAGACCCCAGACCAGACTTGGGGCACTGTCCGAATGCTCTATCGGCATTCAGGCAGGCCCCTGCAGCTCATCACGTTCATACTTACCTTCCACGAGCGCAGCCGGCAAAGTCTTCGCGCGTGTGCTCGTTGGAAAGCCCCCAGCCGCGATCACGTGGGAGTTCGCGAGATCGAGGCTGGGGGCTTTCCAACAAGTGGACGTGCAGAAACTTTGCCGGCTGCGCTTGAGGAAGGTAAGTAGGAACGCGATGAGCTGCAGGGGCCTGTCCGAATGCCGATAGAGCATTCGGACAGCCGCCCCAGCCCATCGGATGCCGGCAAGCCAGCTCAATGCTGGCTTCCGGTATCGGGGGAAATATCGGGGGCACTGCACGAGTACCAAGTACTCCTGCAGTACCCGGTATCGGCACTGATACCGATACTAGTATCGGTATCGGTGCAACCCTATTTTTAATGTACTGAAATGATCCACGAGGTTCTGTTTACAGCAACTTCTTTATTATTATTATAAGACATGAGTGCTGGTTTCCTGACTCTGAGCTGGCTCTCCTCCACACACTGACTCTTCCTGGGGCACAGCTCACTTCCTGTTCCCTGACCCTTAGGAATATTCATTACTTACTCAGCTCAGCACATCCTTTCTTTTCTACAAAAAAACATTGATAATAAGTAATAGAACAATTTCCTCAGAAACAAGGTGTCGCTTTGGCATGACAATCAACTCAGGACACATAACTATGTATAACAGAAATGTCAATGAGTTTAGTGTCAACAACAGTTAACATTCTTCAATGAGTCTTTGTGGCCTTCTGACAGCTCTGCCACTTGATGTATGTTGGTCCCCTTGTGATGACTGTTGTAAAGCTCTTCCTGGATGCTCTACTGGGGCAGGAATGTTCACTCTATTGTCAGTATCCTCAAATGAGGGCTCCTCAGGAGTATTTATCAGAAATGGCTTCCAATGTATTACATCTTGGTCTTGTTGCATATCAGAGCAAGCCTTTTCAGAATCCTCACCATTACTGAAAGAATCCATGTCCAGTGACTGTGGTAGGTCTAGAGTGATATGGTATCATCAATAAATGTTTCTGATTGCATCTCAACACCACTCCATGCTTTGTTTTAACTTCAAAGGACCTGTCTGAGACTTGACGCAGCACTACAGCTTCATTCGTCCAGCGCTGGCCAGTCCAGATCTTTACACTGTCCCCAACCTGCAGCATTTTTACATTCTTCGCACTTTTGTCATAGTTCCTTTTCTGACGTTCCCTAATTCCATCCTTCTTTGCAATGTAGGAAGTATGCAACTTTCAGTCATTGTGATACTGTGTCAAATTCAATTGTGGTTACTTAGTCTTTATCTTACGCCTGAAGAACAATTCTGCAGGAGAATTGCCCCCCCTCCAAAGATGTGGCTCTATAATTAAGCAAAGCAACCTGTGGGGCCTCCCCTGAGTGACTTGCCTTTGTAAAGAGTCTCTTAATGATTTTAACTCCACACTCAGCTAATCCATTGCTTTGAGGAAATTTCGAACTCGAGGTTCTGTGAAGAAATCCAAACTCTTCAGAAAATGCCTTAAAGTACCTGCAAGAAAACATTGTCAGTTTTTAGGATTGTAGGTATGCCAAATCTTGAAAATATTGCTCTTAATTTCCGGCATACATGCTCTGAGGACGTATTCTTGAGTTTAGCAACCTCAGGGTATGATGAGTAAGAGTCCAGCACTGCTAGGTAATCATGTCCATTAAGTGAAAATATATCTACTCCCACTGTAAGCCAAGAAATCTTCACCATATCGTCCTGAAGTTCTTTTGGTCTGGCTGGCTGAAACACCTGACAAGTATGGCACAAAGAGACTAAAGCTGCTATGTCACTCATCATGGAAGGCCAGAAAAGAATTTCCTCTGCTCTCCTCTTGTACTTTTGTATTCCTAAATGTCCTTCATGTATTTTTTGAAGCATTTCTCGTCTGAGAGAAACCGGAATTACCAATCTCCTGCCTTTCAAGAGTACATTGTCAAGCACTGATAGTTCATCCCTGTGTGCAAGATATTGTTTTAGCATGTAAATTTTCTTATTTGTTGAAAGTATGGCTTGTATCACATTTTGAAGAGTTTCATCTTCTGCAGTAGCTAGTTGCAGTATTTTCCACATGACTGGTGAGATCACGCCCGACATCACAATGCTGTTAATATGCACATCCACATCAGAATCAATTCCATCACCCGGAGACCTGGTCCTTTCAGACCAAATACGTGACAATGTATCTGTGATTAAAAGATGTCTGCCAGGGGAAAACAACACAGTCATATTTTTGCAGCTTGAGAAGCAGTCTCTGAATTCTAGGTGGAGCTTGAAACAGTGCCTCCCAAAGGGTGTATTGAAAGTACAAATGCACCATCTCTCTTTATCCAGAGGTACCTGCCAAAATCCATTTGAGGCATCAAGAACTGTAAACAGTGAGCACCAGCCATCTCCCCTAGAATTTAATTTTGTGTTGGTATTTGGTAGGGTTCCCTTTTAATACTGGCATTTAACTCTTTAGGGTCCAGACACAACCTTAGGGAACCATCCTTTTTAGCCACAATAACCAAAGAATGAACCCATTCAGTTGGTTCATGTATCAGCTCGAGTACATCCATCTTTATCAAGCGCTGTAACTCTTTTTTCAGTGGGTCACGTAGGGCTTCTGGTACTTTACAAGGAGCATGAATCACAGGCAGTGCTTCCGGCTTTAAGGCAATTTTATATTTAATGGAGTTTAAGTCCACTGAAAACATCCTTACACTTTTCAAGTAAGGTATTGAGTCTCTTGTGCTTCAATTCTGTAATCTCAAAGAGCTTGGTGACGAGCCCTAGTTGTTGTATAGATTGTAATCCAATTAAAGGAACCTTTTCTCCAGGAACCATAAACAGGTGTTTTGTTACTGTGGAGTTATGCTTTAGGGTGAGTACGCATTGACCCACAGATGGAATATCAAGTCCATTATATGCTTTCAGTACTTTAGCTTGTTTCTGAAGTTTAGGTCTAGGTTGCCATTGCTTCCATAGAGCCCCTGGAATAACATTGGGTTCTGCTCCAGTATCTACTTTAAATGGTATCAGTACACCATGAGCTTCTACCTCTACAATCCATTCCCTATCTGTTGTAGGTACTTGATTGACCGCATCCACAAAAAGATCATCATCACTGGAGGTATATGTTTTAACAGCATGTAGTTGTGTCGCTTGCTTACACTGTTTGGCAAAGTGATTATATTTTTTGCAGATACTACATTTCTCTCCATAGGCTGGACATTTGCGGAACTCATGGATTTTTCCACATTTCCCACATGAAGCATCTCTGTACTTTGCATCTTGTACATTTACTTTATTCTTTGATCTCTCTGACATTTGTGGAAAGGACTGTCTTCTGGAACCTGCAGATTATTATTATTATTATTACAGGCATTTATACAGCGCCAACATATTCCGCAGCACTTTACAATAGGGGAGCACAAACAGGAGACACACATGATACATAATGAAAAGATGACCCTGCCCGTAGGATAACTGTCCAAGTAGTGCAGCACTTAACCAAGTGCTCAGTCAGACATCCCGTGAGTTTACAATCTGTGTTTTCTGACTTTATTAACCAGTTCCTGATAATCTTGCTTCCACAAAACATCTAGTTGTTTTTTGGTCTGCTCTGCAGACTGACAAATGGACACAGCCTTCTGCAGAGTCAAATCGCAATCCCTTAGTAGTCTCTCACGTATGCTATTACTGTTGCAGCCTATCTCTGATTAAAGATTCTTGCAGAGGGCCAAAGTTACCTGCTTTTTAATTTTAGGTCAGTGACATACTCCTCCACTGTCTCATGTGGCAGCTGCATCCCGGAGTTAAATACACAGCGCTCATATGTTTCATTTTTCTTTGGTGTACAATATGCGTACAGTATATGTACAATATACGTTTGGATGCCGACAGACTCCTTGCGTGCGCCCCAGAGGTCTGTAGCCCTGCCCTAGTGGCTGAAGGAGAGATGCATCCGCACGCCCCTTACAATTCCCTTTAAATTTTTTTATTTTTTATTATTATCTACCCCGGGACTCGTGACCAGGTCATCTGCCCACACCTCCTACGCCGATCCACCTGCCCTAGCAATCACGGGATGGGCACCCCCCCTACTTCCTGGGTGAGCCCACTACCCTTGGCGTATTTAGAAACCCTACAACCTCGCGCCTCCACCCCCCTCCTCATCATGGTTCCTCCCTCCCCCCTCTGAATCTGCCCCCCCCCAACGCACCTCGTTTTGGATTTTTGGACTTTTTGTATGGGTGGGTGACTGAGATGCGGAGTAGATGGGTTTGCCGGACAAACGGGCTACTGATACCTTGGGATGAACAATGAACGGTGTTATACGTTAGCTCACACTTGGTACGCTTTCCCGGTTGGGTCTGTCGTTGTGGGTGGGGCGGGCGGTGGGATGAATGACGGTGGGCATTGATTCGCCTCTAGAATACGCCTGCTTTCACACACATTTATCTGTTGTAATTCCTGATATGTTACAGAATAGGACAGCATGTCGCCTGCACAAGGCTGACATACTGTTCGGGGTCAAACATGGTCCTTCGTTATGCTACCGTAATGACGCCTCTTTACCATAGTCTATGATATCCTCCTCTTCTGTCGGAGGGGATTGGAGTTCAAGTTCTGTGTTGTTTAACATTGATTGTTTGATTGATAGATTGATATATATATATATATAATTTTTTTTCTCTCTTGTCTTTTTATCTGTTTGACGCTTTTGTAGTTCATTGTCAGTCTTAGGACATTGTTTAGGCAGCACCCTACACGCCTCCCTGGGGTAGGTGCCCTTGTTCAGTTGGGAGAGCCCTCCTGTGTCCCCCCTCATTTTCGGAGGTGTTGGGACTCAACCCTCTCTTAACCGACAACTGTGCCCCCACTTCTTACCCCGCGTGTCGGCATGGGTATAGCGCTACTCTCATACAACCCCGAGAGACCTTCCCCCCCTCCCCCTTTTTTTTTTCTCTTCTCTCTTCTTTCTTTCCCCTTTTCCACAACTCTCATATACCCCTTCGGATTGCGGGGCCGGCCCCGGAGGTCGGTCGGTGGCCCTGATCCCGAGTGATTTTAGACTGGTGAGTTATAATGTCCGAGGCCTTAACAAGCCCGAGAAGAGGCAATGTCTCCTCAGGGATTTGGCGGCCCTGCGCACCTCAGTGGCCTTTCTCCAGGAGACTCACTTTTGCTCCAATGCCCCTCCTACCTTACAAGACCGTCGTTTTCCGACGGGTTACTTTGACCACAATCCGGACTCAAAATCTAAAGGGACGGCAATTCTGTTTGCTTCCACTGTACCTTTCGATATGACAGACACATACGGTGCAGGTGACGGGAGATGCCTCTACGTGAAGGGCAGGATCGCCGGTTTCACCTACACATTCGCTAACGTATACCTCCCTAACACGAAAAAACATACATATCTGGCTAAGGCTCCACGAGCTTTAGAAGATTTCACGGAAGGCACCCTCGTCTTGGGTGGAGATTTTAACATCCCCCCTCAACCCTGTGAAAGACTCATCTTCCACAACCCACCGGACCCCCCTCAGACTTCTGAGACGTATTCAGCGCTCCTTAACAGAACTGAGACTTGTAGATGCCTGGAGAGCGATGAATCCATCCGTCAGAGACTTCACGTATAACTCCGCTGTTCACAACACCTACTCCAGATTGGATTACTTTGTGCCCCAGTATGACCTACCTCTAGTGAGATCATCGGAGATTCAAGCCACTACGTGGTCAGACCATGCCCCCGTAGTCATGACCATGTCATCCCCCCTCCTCTGTTCTAAGGAAAGGTCGTGGCAACTTAACACCTCCTTACTTACAGACCCGCTGCTTGTGGCTGACGTAATCAAATCTATCCAAACGTTCTTCACGGACCACCTGTCTTCGGATGTTCCGCAACCAACAATATGGGAGGCCCATAAAGCCGTGATACGCGGAAAGCTGATATCTTGGGCATCACGCAAGAAGAGGGCACGTCAGGAAGAAGCAGAGGACCTCTTATCTGAAATTCGAAAACTTGAGCTCGAATACCACTCTTCGCGTGACGCGGACACGTACACGTACACGTACACGTACACGTACATGTACACGTACGCGCGTCTCCTGCAGGCTCGTACCCAGTTAACAAACGTGTTGAACCCAAGGCTTCAACGTGCCATTCTACAAACTAGGTTCTTCTTTGCTCTTCTTGAGGACAAGCCAGGACGCCTCCTGGCACGCCTCCTGAAGAAACAATGCGCACGGGCTTATGTTCCATCAATTCGCATCCCCGATGGTTCGGTGACGCCCCACCCGGCTCATATAGCACAGTGCTTCCGGGAGTTTTACTCCTCTTTGTACCATTCAGCTGAGGAGACTGATCGGACACCGAACACACCTCGAGGAATACCTGAAGACACGGATCCCGTTCCGCCTGTCAGCGGCCCAGCGTGCTCTACTCCGGGTGCCTCTTACACAGGAGATCTCATCCGCCATTAAAACTCAGAAAAATGGCAAGGCCCCAGGCCCAGATGGCCTCCCCTCCATATATTACAAGCGCTTGGGAGCTACTTTGGTCCCTCCATTAGTAGCAACCCTTAACTCACTGTTGGAGAATCAATCTCTCCACCCACATACCCAGGCCGCCACGATCGTAGTGCTTCCGAAGAGCGGAAAGGATCCTATGTTATGCTCCAGTTACAGGCCGATATCATTATTGAATTCCGATCTTAAAATCTTTGCAACGGCCTTGGCGCAACGGCTGCATGTGGTCTTACCACTCCTGGTACAGAAAGACCAGATGGGTTTCATCCCGGCTCGCAAAGCCAGGGACGGCACTATCCGCACCTTGAATGCCATACATAGAGCGAGACAGGAGGAGATACCTATGCTACTTCTGTCAACTGATGCCGAAAAGGCATTTGACAGGGTATCGTGGAGTTTTCTGTTCGCCACACACCGTGCAATGAACCTACCACCAGAATACATCTCATGGGTGGCTGCGCTCTATAGCTCCCCGAACACTCGAGTCCGGGTCAATGGGATTCTCTCGGATACATTTCAGATCTGGAACAGCACCCGACAGGGGTGTCCCTTGTCCCCGGTACTTTTCGCCCTTACCCATGAACCCTTCTTAGAGTCTGTCCGACGTAATGAGGCAATCACCAGATTGGAAGGATGCACTGGTACCCACAAGGTTTTGGCATATGCCAACGATATGCTCTTCTATGTAGCTAACCCTCTAGCATCTTTACCGGAAATAGTGGAGGAGTTCAGTGCCTATAGCAAGTTGTCTAACTTAAAACTAAACATGGATAAATCGGAGGTTCTGAACCTTAATGTTCCGGGCGTGGCGGAACAGGTTCTCCAGCGGATGCATCCCTTTCAGTGGTGCCCCAAAAAGATGCGGTACCTGGGCACCTGGCTCACTAAGTCACCACAAGATCTTTATCACTTTCATCTTCTTACCACTTTGGTCGGAGCTGAGCCGCAACCTCACGGAATGGAACCTGTTGAAGATATCCTGGCTCGCCAGAATCAGGGTGTTGAAAATGAATGTGCTACCAAGGTTGCTTTACCTTTTTCAGACGCTGCCGATACATATTCCCCCTGCGTTCTTCCAGATGATCCGTTCTGAATGCAATCGCTTTGTCTGGTGCAAAGCTAAACCGAGAATCCGCTTACACACGCTAACACGGCCCAAGTCATCAGGGGGTCTAGCCTTCCCTAACTTTCGCCTCTATTATGAGGCTTCACACCTTCAAAGGATAGTGGAGTGGACCACGGGAGGCAGACGCTCTCTATGGCAGGATCTGGAGAGAGATGCTACCCCACGCCCGTGTTACCTTGGATCGCAGCAGACCGAAGGTCCCCACTCTCATTTCGACACCCATTCGTGGGAGCCACGTTGCGTGTTTGGCGCTCCGCTGTGTGTCGATATTCGATCTCCTCGTACCCTTCACCTATGCCGCCTCTCACTGCCAATCCGGCCGGTGTGCATCCCAGTCTGGGCCGGAGACTGGGGTTGGCCACATCACTCAGGGTGCTACACTTTACCGACGGAGTGAACTTATGCTCACCATGGGATAGAGGGACTCCGGCTCCTCCATCTATCCTGGAACGCTTCAATTTCAATCAAATCTCTCATTACCTACTTTCACTACCGGCCCGTCACAGACTGATTTGCCCCTTCACATCGTTCAAATCCCTCTGCACTGCAAGGCGCCATCTTAAACATGGGATCTCGGCTATATATAACCTCCTTCAATCTGCACTTACTCAATATCCCCCTACCTTCGAAGGCTCCTGGGATCTGATTCTGGATACTTCCATAACGAATGAAAAGTGGCGAGACACTTATGAATTAGCCTGCGGGCTGCCGTTGTGGGTTAAGCTACAATCTAACTCCTACAAGGTTCTATCGATGTGGTACTGCACAGCTGTTATGCTTTTTCGAATCGGCCTCCGACTGACACCAAACTGCTGGCGCTGCGACTTAACGATGGGCACCTCATTGAAACTCCTTGACCCCATCGGCTCTCGACCGATCCAACCCTGTTTTCCCTCCCATGTGAGGGAATTAATTGAAGTCCTCGATTTACACCATTTAGATTTAACCCTTGAAACATCACTGACCTGGCGAGGTGCCTGGTCCCGACCGTCTCGTACCTACCCTCAACCCACCTCCCCCCCCTTTTTTTTTCTTTTTCTTTCTCTCTCTTTTGCTCTCTCTCTTTCCCTTCTCCTCTTCACTTCCTTCTCTCTTCCCTCCTTCCGCTCTCATTCGCTTTACTCTTCCCTTTTTTTTATTTAGCTTGCGTGCTTAGAGCTCTACCCCCGCTTATACGCTCCATTTTTTCCAAGCCAGCTCTTACTTTGAGTTCCCTGGACAGACTTCTCCCACTGACCTTGTCTTCGCCCTGTATAAATTTCATTTTGGCAGGTCTCCTGCGATATCTCCACATGGCCAGTTGCTTTTCTATGCCTCACCATGCCCCTAACATTGATACGAAGCGTCATACCGACATTACCGTACCACATGAGGAGTAGGGGTGCTTGCGCGAATCATGGCTGCTAAGGGAATACGGTGAAACTGGGAATGCCCTAACCTCTACCCCCTCCCCTCCTTTTCCCTTTCCTCTATTTTACTGATATGCTTATGCTACCCTCTCACAGTAGTGCATTCTATATTTCGTTAAGACTGAGATGTTGCAAACTGTAGTATTTTATAAAATACGCTCGGTTATGCCGATTTATTTTGTTCATGCCTATTTGCCTATTTACACTCTGTATTTTTGCTGCATGGCTTTTTGAATAAAAAAAAAAAAATTGTCTGAAATATTCCTAAAAAATAAATGCTTTTTGCTGAAACTGAAAAGAATAAATGGTTGAATAAAAACAGTAATATATTTTTTATGGGATTCGCCTGTTTAAACCTGTCAAACTGAACCACCGAAAATCTAGGCATTTCGGTGCAGTTCGGCATTCTCTGAATAGATTAACCATTACTTTGTGCCCAATTCGGTGCTCTTTGAATAACCCCTTTAGTGTACACACTCACTGTACTCTCATAAGCAGTATATTTCTACACTTACATTATCAGACATACAACCCTGCATGCACTCTATTGTTACCACAGTAAGGTGCAGATACAGATTAAATTAAGTCAGATCTAAAGATCTGTTTACAAGTGTCTGTTTAAGGCTTGCCTAGTGAGTTACAATGTGAAAAAGAAACACATATATGGTATATTTTATTTTTTGTGACGTGTGCATATATGAAAGTGAAACTGGACTGCTCGTCTAAGGCTGGGGTCAGACAAGCGCGCTGTTTGCTGTCCTTCTGACCCGCGCTGTTTGCTGTCCTTCTGACCCGCGCTGTTTGCTGTCCTTCTGACCCGCGCCGTTTGCTGTCCTTCTGACCCGCGCCGTTTGCTGTCCTTCTGACCCGCGCCGTTTGCTGTCCTTCTGACCCGCGCCGTTTGCTGTCCTTCTGACCCGCGCCGTTTGCTGTCCTTCTGACCCACACTGTTTGCTGTCCTTCTGACCACAGTTTGCTGTCCTTCTGACCACACTGTTTGCTGTCCTTCTGACCACACTGTTTGCTGTCCTTCTGACAACACTGTTTGCTGTCCTTCTGACCACACTGTTTGCTGTCCTTCTGACCACACTGTTTGCTGTCCTTCTGACCACACTGTTTACTGTCCTTCTGACCACACTGTTTGCTGTCCTTCTGACCAGTGATGAGCCGAACACCCCTGTGTTCGGTTCGTATCCGAACGGCCGAAATGTTCGAATACAAACTCGAACACAATGTTAATCAATGGGGGTCGAACACGCAAAATGTGTTCATAGTTCTCCTAAATGTACCGGTGGCTGCCGGTACATTTAGGAGACCTGTGGCTGCGGCCCCCGTAACTCACCTGTCCTGCAGCTGTCCCGGCCTCCGGTTCCCCGGTCCATCAACTCCTCCGGTCCGTCTGGCCACGGCACCTCTGCCCCACGTCTTCATGCTGAATGATCCGATTGTGCAAAGTCCTGTGCCTGACCTGGACTTTGCCCAATCAGGGCTCTAATTCAATATCGAGCCCTGATTGGGCAAAGTCCAGGTCAGGTGCAGGACTTTGCCCAATCAGAGCTCAGCAAGAAGATGAGGCGTGGGGCAGAGCTTTTGACCGCACTGCCTGCTGTCCTTCCGACCGCACTGCCTGCTGTCCTTCCGACCGCACTACCTGCTGTCCTTCCGACCGCACTACATGCTGTCCTTCTGACCGCACTACCTGCTGTCCTTCCGACCGCACTACCTGCTGTCCTTCCGACCGCACTACCTGCTGTCCTTCCGACCGCACTACCTGCTGTCCTTCCCACCGCACTGCCTGCTGTCTGTCGTTGCTTTTCAAAGGAGTTAGTGGAGAACAACACTTGAAGCACATGCACACTTTTTCATGTCTCAGACCTTTGCAAAGATAGATGTCTGGTTAATGCTACAGTATGAGCTACAAGGCCTTTATGAAAATTACTGAGAATTTGTGATTGTTTTCCTAATACAGTAATACCCTGGATTGCGAGCATAATTTGTTCTGGAAGCTTGCTTGTAATCAAAAGCACTCTTATATCCAAGCGAATTTCCCCATAAGAAATAATGGAAACTCTTTATTCATATGAAAATGATTACAGTAATACAATATACCGTACAGTATAAAGTAAAAATAAAACTAATTAACCTGCACATTGCCTTTGAGAAGAATTGTGGCTGGTGGGAGAGAGAGAGAGGAGGAGGATTACTGTGCAGGACGTTTATCACTATCTGCTGGGGGGGGTTGCAGCACATCTGGTGTAATGTGCGTTACTATTACGTATGTTCATAGGCGTCTCTACAGGGGGGCGAGGTGGGGCAATTGCTCCCCCTAGGCTATTCCTTTGCCCGCATGTGCCCCCCCCAACAGAAATCAGCATCCAGCCTCCCACCTTCATCGGACTGCTGTATTGTATTTGGACGATCTAGGTGTCATTGGAAAGGGCAGATTCTGGCCTTTCCAATGATACCCAACATGACCATCTTCAGTGTGTAGTAAAAGTCATAAGACATTAAATAAAAACGTGCAAGTGAACTTGAACATTTTCACAGGGTTGAAATGGCTCAGCAGTGAAGTGGTTAACCCCTTAAGGACGGGAGTAATTTCACAACTTCGGCGCTGTTTCGGAAGTAGAAGTTTGCTGAGCTCATTTTGACCATTTTTAAGTCACGTATTCTTATACCACCCAGACAAATTATATATATATCGTTCTTTCCGGCAGACTCGGCAGATTAATAATATATCATTATATGTATATGTCATGTCATGCCCTGCCAAAATGCTATAACAAAAAATGTAAAAAAAAGTAAAAAAAAATTGAATTTTCAATAAAATTTCAATCTTCCACAGTGTGTAAAGTGTTTTTTTTTTTAATTTTATTATCCGAGGCTCTGCGGTCATATTTTATGGGGTAGATTTGTTAAAAAAATTAGAACGGGGGGGCGTGGCCGGCTGCAGATGAGAGAGGACGTGCATCTTCGGAGCTCCGGCACGTCCTTTTCTCTATGGGTTCCCAAGATGTCTTTAGCTACCGAAATTTCTCCCCCGGGAGCCCAGAATGGCTAGCCACTGGGGAGGTGGGGTCCGGGGCCCGTTTTGTCCCCCCCCCGGACCAGAAGACGACAATAGATGACACGAAGTCGATGCCGGCGGCCATCTTGGGGCCTGCAACCCGGCGTGAGCATGGAGTTTCCAGGCTGGTGAGATCTGCCTGCGACCATGGGGGAGCCTCTCCCTTTGCTGCAGCTCCTATGCTACCCCTGACTGGGCGGAGAGCCGTGGAGGTGGAGGGCCCCCGCCTCCCGGCACCAACGGCTGATTTATCGGGAGGAGCAGACGGGACGAGCACGAGGCGGCAAATAGGCCTCTTGCCGGATCCCCCGCGGTTCTGCATGGAGGCGGCGTTCCTGGGCCTCGAAAGTTTGCTGGCGGAGGTAGAGGATGAGGATCGACCGCTGACGCGGGGCGACATGCGGCGCTTTACAGAGGTCCTGAGAGCCTGCGGAGGATCGTGTTCCGCGGACAGTGCTGCGCCGGATGGACCCGAGAGACGGCTGTCGTGAATGGCGGTGAGAACCTGGAGGGGACCTCTGGTCTGAAGGGTGGCTGGGAGTCTAAACAGCAGCCGCTTACCTTGCGGAGGGAGGATCTGTCAGGGCAGAGAGGCTCTGTTGCATCAGTCGCTAGTGGACCGTCGAGCTGTGAGCCGGTGTGTGGAGATCCCGATCCGTATCTGGAGCGGGAGGACCCCCACGGGCTGGCGGGACGGCAGCCGCAACCTGGGCCTATCACCCCATCCCCGGCTCTGCTATTGAAGGAAGTGGAAGAGGCAGCGACGTTTTACGAGGGGGCCCCGACCGCTCTTGCACCACCCTGTGACCCGTGCACGGTGGATTCCCCCACTTTATATGAGGTCTGCCTTGCTGCAGACACGGTGGTGTTCATGGCGAAGGAGGTTGAAGCGGAGATATCTGGGGCACCTCGATCCCCCGAAGATGCAGCGGCTTGGGCAGCGCGAATCGGCCTTCCGTGGATCAAGCTGCCTGCCAAGCAAGTACCCCCTTTTAGAGACACGGGTTGATGGGACACCTGAGACTGTTTTTTATTTTTCTCTTGCTGTTTTTGGGTCCTCTTATATCCACCTCTGATGATACTCCCCGGCTGGGGATACTGAGACTTTTTTTTTTTTTTTTTTATATTATTTTCTCTCTTGTTTTCCTTTCCCCATCTCTCTTTTCACTATTTGAGACTTTGCTGATTTCCTATGAAACCCCCCCGGGTATTATGTGCTTTTGACTGCAGACTTTCGTTGTTGTTGCCCCCCCTAATTTTTATTTCCCCCCCACCCCTTCCCCCCCCACTATGACATACTGTTACTTTGAAGCCGAGATTCCCCCATCCTTGATAGGTGTTATTGCTCTGTGTTCCCCTGAGACATCCCCCCCCCTTATTTCTTTTAAGCTGAGTCCCCCCTTTTCGGGGGATGTTTGTTATTTTTCACAAGTAGTACTTATGCTGGGGTTGGCCCTGCGTGGCCCATGCATTAATGTTTGATTCTATGCTGACTTCTTTACAAAATAAAAATCTTAAATACAAAAAAAAAAAAAAAAAAAAAAAAAAAAATTAGAACGGAGAACCCATTTTTTTTTTGGGGAGAAATTGCGTGATTTTAGCTAAACCCCCCCAAAAAAAAATCATTAGTGAAGCATCATTGTTCACATTATAATTGAAATGTGAATAGTGCTGCATTAAAAAAAAAAAAAAACGTATTTATTTTTTTATTATTTAATTTATTATTTTTTTATTATTTTTATTTTTACTTTTTTAAAACTTTTATTTTACTTATAACATGGTCATGTGTGATATCATTGGAAAGGCCATGCTCTGGCCTTTCTAGCAATATCAAACATGACCCCCTAGCTGCCACCGATCAGGAGATAGGGGGGTTCAAAGAACCCCCTATCTCCTCTAAGGGATTTCCATAGGAAATCCCTTTGCAGCTAGGGGGTTCCCCGGATAACTGACATCATGGCGCGATGAGTCAGTTGACCGGGGGGGGGACCCAGAGGTGGGGGCTGCCATCCAAGATGGCGGCCCCCACCGGAAATAGGCTGCGATCTGGCACAAATTAGTGCCCGGTCGCGACCTGGCAACTAAGGGGTTAACCCCCCATACATCGCTGGAAAGGTCAGGCTGTGACCCTTCCAGCGATGCTGGCCACAGCCGCCTGGTCCCCGGCGATCGGGAGATAGAGGGATCCAAAGGATCCCCCCCTCCCCTTCAGGCGCTTCCCCTGCTCCGGCGAGGGGGGACGCCTGAAACTGACATCATCGCGCCACCGGCGCGATGACGTCACTGCGCCAGAGGAGGGATTCACACTGATCTGACTCCACGGGAGTCAGAGCAGCGTGGGAGCGACCGGAGGAGGTGAGTATTACCGGAGGGGGGCTGTAAACACCGAGGACGTACATTTACGTCCTGCGGCGTCAAAGCCCGCCTAATGCAGGGCGTAAATGTACGTCCTGCGGCGTTAAGGACTATACATTACATTGTGTATTACGTTAGTTTTTGCCTTGGTTTAGTTG
Organism: Leptobrachium leishanense; assembly: GCA_009667805.1. Lineage (NCBI taxonomy): Eukaryota > Metazoa > Chordata > Amphibia > Anura > Megophryidae > Leptobrachium > Leptobrachium leishanense. The sequence continues at coordinate 106,319,744 of CM019064.1, forward strand.
TATATTAAGGGTTAATGGGTAGGGTTTATCCCACAGTATACATTTTATTTTTTCCTTGATTAATGGAATTTTAGGGGTTATTGGGTAGGCTAAATGCCACATTGTTTATTATTTTTTATTGTATTTCCCTGGATTGATGGCATTTTAGGGGTTATTATGAAAGTTAGAATCTAAAGGGTCTAATCCTCTGCTTTTCGCCACATTTCGGAATTAATTTCACCGAAAATATGTTGAATTCCCTATTTAGTGAATGGTCGCTGTAATTTGCTAAAATTGGAGTCGCTGAAGCAGCTATCAGACATTCAGCGAAAACTGACAAATTGTGGCAAATAAAATATTGAATTTAAGTATCAGGTTAGTACAACAAAAAGCCATCATTGCATCACATTACTCTGGGGTCTTGGAATCTTATTTATATATACTTATTTAGGGCACTATTACTTGGTGTGAGCTAACCCTTGCGTCGTCATGGCTTTGTGTTAGCGCCAGGTTAATTCAGTCTAGTGCCGACCAAAAGATTGTTTGCCTCTCGCTACAAATGGGGAAAAAAAAAAAGAAATCGCTTAGCGTGTCGCTATTAGCGATTTTGTACCACGAGCTTACTGTACTTTCCGCATCCTATTCTTAACACAGGGAGCGCTAGAGATCTTTAGCGCTTTTGCAACAACAGATCAGTTGGCGCCAGCGCTAATTTTTTGAGGGATGCAAATTGCAACATTTTAACTACTGCTCAACCATGGTGCTAACTCCAAAAACCCCAGAAAAAAACAGATCCTGGCCCAAAATTAACAGGCAATTTAAATAAATGCGGCCCCATACACCATAGCAATGGATCTGGTCAGCAATGTCGCTGCTTTTGCAGTAGGCTCTATTATGATATAAATGTATCCCTTATCCACATATATCCTGATTCTAATATATTGACTAATGTTAAACATATTCTGGGGTTATTCATAGTATGTAAGCGGTTGATTATTAGGGTGACCGCGTGGACCATGTTTAAAGGGACACGTGAATAAGTCTTGCCCTGAAACATTATTTATATGCTGCAGCAGGGAAATTATTTTCGTTCACCTGGCCTTCCTTTTGGATCTATTAAATGCAGTGTAATGATTCTACATGCTGCTGGGTGGCATTTATCATGCAATGCCCATCAGCCTTAATGAATATGTGTGTGCATATAAACATGGATAATACAGCCACCTTGGAGGACTTTAATAATGCAAGGTGTGAGGTCTATTCACTGGATGTGTACATATACAAGCTTGTGAGGGCAGGGGGATAGGTACGGCACGACACTCTGACTTAAAAAAAACAGTTCTGTCCTGTACACAACCGCATTAGCACTGGGTCTCAGCCTGGATCTTAGCGTTTCCCTAGCGTGCGCCAAACGACTTTCTACACAGACTCCCGCGGACAAGGTGATCTGTTAGTGCCTGACGACCTACTAAGTTTTAGCAACTCGCGCTAAATTTTTCCTTTAGCAAAGGTGTTTTAGCTCACACCAGGTGATTAGTGCCCCCCCAGTTTTATTCAGTGGTATGATATAGTGGTGAAAATTATTAGTGCCCCCCCCAGTTTTGACTGCTGTATCTTCTGTCCCCCCCCTAAATATTGTTCCTAGAGTCACCACTGCGCATGTTACACTGTGCGGCCCTCCCCATCAAGCTGCCAGAATGCTGCGACGGACGCAGGGAGGAATGGTAACCATAGCCTCAGTTGTGATGATACAATCTAAATGGAGTGTCATTTATCCAGGGGTCAAGTCCTAAAAAAACTCACCAAGATTCTGTACAACAATTAGCAATTATCATCTCACCCTTCACACAAACACACACTCAAATCTGATGTTTTATGTGTGATATATATATATATATTTTTTTTTTCGATAGGCAGTGTTAGTCCAGATGCCAAAATTACGAGTATAGCATTACGTAGTGACACCATTACGTAGTGATACCTTTTTTGTTGGACTAACGTTACATTTAAAAGACAAGCTTTCGAGAGTATTCCTCCCTTCCTCAGGTCTTGATGCTAACTGATCAGTTCCTAGAATTGAACATTAAGACATAAAGGGTCACATGGGTGGGGGGTTTAGATGTCAAAAAAAGTGAGAGTCAAATGGTATGTTCAAAATGTGTAAATTTTCCCATTTTAAACACCATTTGACTCTCACTTTTTAGGATAACTAAACCCCCCACCCATGTGCCCCTTTATGTCTTAATGTTCAATTCTAGGAACTGATCAGTAAGCATCCAGACCTGAGGAAGCGAGGAATACTCTCGAAAGCTTGTCTTTTAAATGTACCGTTAGTCCAACAAAAAAGGTATCACTACAGACTGCTATACTTGTGATTTTTTTATATATATATATATATATATTATATTAGACATGTGCACAGCACAAAATTTCGTTTTGAACTAATGCATTAGTACTAAAATGCAATTTATTTAGTTGCTAAAGAAATTCGTTTTCAGTTCTTTAGTATGAAAACTAATTTCGTTCATCCGAAACCAGTGATACAATTACTATTGTAGTGGCTCCTCAGAGGGCTGAGATCGCTGCTTGTTACAGTATCACTCACTCTCAGCACAATGTGGGCCATATTATATAGCTGGTGCTAACTTAACCAGAGCTGTTGTAAACTTCCGAGAGCTATTATAGCCTATGGAGGTTTTCAGTTACAACAGCTCTGGTTAAGTTAGCTCCAACATTGTAATACTGCCCCGTGTCAGGCAAAGCTGTTACAGTAACTGACTGCTGCTCATCACAGCGCTCAGAGTTTCAGTAAAACTAGTAAATAATATTTTTATATATAAAGACGTTAGAACAATATTATTTCCTTGTTTTACTGAAACTCTGAGCGCTGTGATGAGCAGCAGTCAGTTACTGTAACAGCTGAGCCTGATACATTGTTCTGAGAGATAATGTAACAAGCAGCCGATCTCAGCACTCACAGCCACTGGATTTAAAGGGCTAAAAAAAAAGGCTCCTCTGTATAATGTTTAGAACATCCTCCTGCATTAATTAATACCCCTCTCTGTATAATGTATACAACATCCACCTGCATTAATTAATACCCCTCTCTGTATAATATATAGAACATCCTCCTGAATTAATGTCCCTCTCTGTATAGAACATCCTCCTGCATTGGCATGTGGAGGGTGCAGAACTTCGGATGTTGCGATGTTGCGCTCTTCATTGCTGGTCTCCTTCACTCATCAATATAATATCACCAATAGGACTGAAACTAAAATTTAATGCATTTTATTTTAGTTTCTTTCGTTTTTTGTACTGAGCAGTTTCGTTTCTCTTGAGTCATACTAAAACTAAATTATCCCAAAATTCGGACTAAATCGTTTTAGTACTAAAACGAATGCACATGTCTAATATATATATATGTATGATCTTAGCAAAAATATGTAGAATAAATCTTCTATTTATTGTGCTGTAAAAGGGAAAGATATATGATTGAACACGAGTTATAGGGCTACATTACAATCCCCACGTTAAAATGGGGGCGGGAGAAAAAACTGCGCCTGCAGTTTTCCCCCTACCGCCCCCATTGTAACGGGGGTTTGCAATGCAGGTGCAAAAAATGCTGCCTGCATTTGTAGCGGGCGCTATGCCCCGGGATGCTCGCGGCAGCGCTGAGCGCACCCGCGAGTATCACTTGATGGAGTCAGTATACGATTCTTTTTCTTATTTTTTTGACTAGTGTTAACGGATTCTGCAGAAGTGGAATCCGTTAACGCCAAGTCCTGGCTCTGGTTAACTTTCCGCTAAACAGAGCCAGATGTTAATCAGCGTTAGGACTTTGTAATCCTAACGCTGATTAACACTTTGCGCTCCCCATGTTAAGTATAGGAAGCGTAAAGTACAGTAACCTCGCGCTGAAAAGCGCAAGGTACCAAACGCAAACGGATTACTTAACCCGTTTGCGTTTGGATTGTAATATGCGGTCGACACCGTGGCTAACGTTAATGCTCATGCAGGTGAGCAGTAACGTTAGCACATAGATTGTAATGTAGCCCATAGTGTATGAGAGCCATGGGAACTCCGTTCCCTCTTATAAAAATAGTGGAGGAACTGCGTTCCCACATGTTCCCCCTGGACCTGACCCCTGCATTTATCCCTTCACCATTGAAATTATTAGACTGAGTGATCACAGTGCCTAAAGTGTCCTTTAAACAGCTCCACAAGCCAAACAATTCAGACTTACAACAGCTAAACGAAAAATGTGCGGGGCTATTCATTTAGTACCTTGTGGCTGTGAAGCTCACCGTGCCCGCTACGAAAGGTAAAAATAAACATTGGCTGTCCACAGAGACAAAGTTCAATAACGGCAGGAGAATAAGCTGCGAACAACTATCAACAATGGTACCACCAAACGAATAAACAAATCTTTTTGACATGCTACGCAATGCTTCCAACACTGGTGAAAACCCTTCAGCAATTTTAAAGTAGCGATCTCCATTGAACTAGAATTGAGCAAACAATGGTAAAAACTACTGCTAGACAACTCTGATTAAATAAGATAAAGGGGAACTGCAGTGTTATATACAACCTTTAGATGGTCAATAACTCTGAAATAACAGCCAGTGTATGGATGAATTGCAGTGGCTAGAAGGACGAAACGCGTCGAGCTGACCTGTGTCTCGTTCATCTTATCGTCCTCCCGCCGTTTTGCTGTTTGCCTGACTCTGGATGTACCCAAGCCTTCGGCCGTTTTGATCTGCTGGTCTACAAGAATTTGCTCCTTCTGGACAGCTGTAGCGGTTTTCCCTGGAGTTTACCTCAGCTAGGATCCTTCTCTTCAACATCTATTCCCAGAGGACTACGCATTCCGGAGGCGGTGAATATTTGGACGAATTGTAAAAATGCTTATGTGCACACTTTTATTTATAGTGTGCCACTTATCTTGTGAGTGACCCCTTTTTCTGGATTTTATATACATTAAATTTTATACAGTGTTATGCTATGATGTTTTTTTACATTTCTAGCCACTGCAATTCATCCATACACTGGCTGTTATTTCAGAGTTATTGACCATCTAAAGGTTGTATATAACACTGCAGTTCCCCTTTATCTTATGACTGTCGTATGAGCACATTGGGGTGGAGAGTGCTGTGAACTGCAGTAGTTTCCTATCTTTGGGTTATATATCTTCACTTTCTTGTATATCATTGACAACTCTGATTAAAACTATATAAAGTTTGCCGCACTTCGGAGAGTTAAATTCGCCGACCCCACGGTGAATTCAGCATTCACTGTGGGGACGCCGAAGTGCGGCGAATCAACCCGCTGAATGCATCCAATAAAGTGCTGAATTGAAGGCATAAACCGATGCAAAACCGCCAAACGCAGCTGCAAACCTGCTGAAAAATGCCGCCGACCCGCCGAACAGACAGCCAACCAGCCTTTGGAAAAAGCCAACAAGCTGACGAACAGGGGGGGAAAAGAAAAAATTGAAATAAAAAAAACACGAAAAATACCAACTTTAAAAAAAAAAAAAATAATGCATGAAAATGCCTGGAAATATATAAGGTCGTATAAATAACAATAAAAAGGTCTGTTACTGGAAAAAAAAAAAAAAAAATTAAAAAAAAAAATTAAAAAAAAAAATCGCTGAAAAGAAAAAAAAGACAAATAGACTTCTCTGCAAATGAAAATAATGAATAAATATTTAATAAAAAACGAGGAGTATTTTTTACATTGAAACCTACAGGAAAAAAGCATCGTTGCTTTAAAATAAATTAGGAAACCTAAAATTTAACTAAAAAAAGTCTAAAAAAATAAAATAAAGACTTTTTGCTGCAATTTTTTAAAAAATAAACGTTGATTAAATATTTAAGAAAAACAGGGATTTTTTTAAAAAAAATTAAACCTATGGGAATCCATCATAGTTTCAGTTTACTTCATCCACCATAGTTCCCTGAGGTTTGCTGAACTAAATCTACCGTTCTACAATGTAACACGAATACTTAATGAATAACCCTCAAGGAACAATAAGAGCCAAGAAGAAGTAACATTAAATACGATGTTAGATTTTATATCTGGCTAAATAAACATTGTAATGAACGTCTGTACATTCCCTGTTGGCAGCCATCCACCCTGGGACCAATGTGTCCCTGTTACTACTTGTCCAAGGTTTTAATACCATAAGAAGTTCCTAGATGTTTTACGTAATAAATGACTATAGTTCTACATTTTAGATAACAGGTCTTTGGGAAATGCAGGGTGGTAATAATAGTAATAAAAATAATTATTATTACAATAATGGCACCAATTGGTTCTACAACATAGGAAGCCGAGAGGTGAGGTGTAGCGGGCCCTGCTCAGATGAACTTACATTCCTAGCAAGGATGCCAACTTCTGGCCCTCAGATGTTGCTGAGTTACGACTCTCATGACTCTCTGCCCATCTACTGCATTCACTGATTTCTGGGACTCACAGGCCTGGCGACAGGACTGGGCCAAAAAAAGAGAAAATTGGCCCTGGACTTCATCCAGACTGGCCCACGCCAATTATGCAAACACGCACAGTCGGCTTAAGATCTCTATGAGCCTGGAGGTAAAGATTTCATTCTGATTTTTTGGCATTTAGTGAAATAATTCCAATCTCGCAAGATCGTGCAGCGCTGTGGAGCAAGACTGAACTATTTATGCGAACACTCCGATTATGCAAACACGCAGGGCCTGATTAAATTCTCTATGGTCCTGGAGCTAAAGATTTTGTTCAGCAAAATACCGTGCTGTTCGGCGGCAGTGAGATTCCCTATAGGGAAGTAATGGTTAATATATTCAGAGAACGCCATGCAGCACTGCTATGCCCTGATTTTCAATGGTTTCATTCGACAGGTTTAAGCAGGTGAATCCCATAGGTTTCAATGCATAAAAAAATTCAGTTTTTCTTAAAAAGGTCTGTTACAGAATAAATATTTATGTTATTCATAGGACCTTATATAGGGCCCTATTACATTCTTCACGCATAAACGCACGCGCAATGCGTGAATTTGTGCACCAAGCGTTAAACGTTAACGCTCATAAATCAACGCTGGAATTACAATCCTCGCGCATTTTTTCATCCGTCGAGCAATAACGCGCGTTAAACGGATGCGCACAAACGCGCGTGCAGCAACGTTGCACGCAGAAATCCGTGTGCGGACTGTTTTTTTAACGCGATTCAGCCAATCAGAATTAAGAACCACAATTGTCTCACGTTAAGATTTTTCGCCTTTCAAAGTCAATCTGAACACATATGCTGCAGCAATAATAAATGCACACACAACTTCTCCATTTTATTGCTTTGGTATGAGTAGAATGTGTAACTATACTTTGCTGTATTTTTTTTTTTGGGCTGGTGTAATTTAGTTCGGCCAGGTCGTTCAGATTTGCCATTAACACCAGCTTTTAGGAGTTGCTAAAATAATGCGCACAAAGGCTGTGCGTTACAAACTGCGCATAGATTGTAATACCATCCGCGTGCCAGCGCACAAACGCATTTGCACTCACAATGTTAAGTATAGGGCACGCGCAGTAAAGTACACTCGCGCAGGGTTCGTGCAGGTTCACCCGCGGTAGACGTATACGTGCATTTGTTGCGTTGACATTGCAAAGGGTTTTACCCCTCACGATAATGCGTTTTTGCGCCGGCGCAAATGTTTGCACGAAGACTGTAATAGGGCCCATAATGTTTCCAGGCATTTTCATGCATTAACGTAGATACTCGAGTATAGCACGACCTGAATATATGCGATGGATAGAGATTTATTATGGAAATGAGAGAATGCTCAAGACTCAAATATAATGCGAGGAGCTAAATTATACTGTACCGGTAAACAATAAAATTCCTTCCAGTTTCTCTCAACACAGTCAGGCTACCCCTCAGACCAGGGTGTTCTGCTCTAGAATGATTGCAGTTGTTACTAAGTATGAAGCCGCCGACCACCTGTCTTCTTTACTAGCGATTAGATGGCTGATGGAGGCGAGAGAGGTGAATGATTTGGCTTAAACCGAACGTGCCCTCTGACCGTGATGGATCCCACCTCTCCTGAATCCGGGCATTACTGAAGTGTTTGCAAGCATCATGGAGCCCGCATTTACTTCAGCGAGACTACCAGAACTTCCGGGAGACTTGGGATCCAGAGCAAGGCAAGTTTTATTTTGACACACGATGCAGATGTCTCGAATATAACGCAACCTCTCCAAATTTAAGGTCAATTTTTGTCACCAAAATCTAGCGGTATACCTCGAGTATTTACAGTAGTTTTGTTTTGTTCTAAACGCCTGTAACAAGTAGCAGGTTTTTTTTTGCCCTGTTGGTTTTTCAGGTTTTTGCAGGTTGGCTTTTTCGGTGGATTTCGGAGGGTCGTCAGCTGCTTTTGGCGGTTTGCAGATGTATTTGGAAGTCTGTTCATGGTTTATGGCGGGTAGATCAGCGTCTTCCTTTGGCGTATTTCAGGGACCCTGTGGGCTAGACTATATGGAGGACAGCCTGACAGTGATAGGAGTTGTAGACAGTGTCATATCAGATAATATATATGTTGTTACATGGGCTACATATTATTTTGAATGGATTGGGTTTTGGTCCTCAAAGAAGTGTCTCTCTAACAGAGAGATGCTCTTAAAAGTCAGTGTAAAACATTGAGAGCACCATTTTTAGTGAGACCCTCTTCAGGACCCATTACACTCCACTATTGTAGTCTATAATGGGGCCTGGCGGGGGCTCTTTCCGATAGAACAGAAGCTATGTTCCATATGGCACAAAGGTAAAATGATAATCCAAGAATATAAATGTGATACAGAGAAAGTGCCGCATGCAACAAAGGTAAAAGTTATGATTGTTTAGTACACAGTTATTATTAGTATTCGTGAATCACAGAGAGTAAATATTCAATGTCCTCCTGGTGTGCACGCAATGAAAAACAAAGTCTTTCAAATAAAATATACTTAAAAATGAAGGGTTTTTGGTTCTCCGGTCCATTTTTTTTTTGTACCTCGGGAAAGCATAGAGAGAAATACAGCAATGGCGCAGAATCTGGGTAAGTAAGAAAATAATATTTTTAAGTAAAGTCAAAAACACTCACATAATATAGAGCCACACTAAAACCTGGCTCTAGGTGTGTACGCATTCGGCCAACTTAGAAGGGTGGCTCAACCTTTTCCTTGTCACTTTCTTCCTGGATATGGTGGCTCACAGGCTGGTGGCTCCCAGGATGGAATACAGAAGAGACAAAGCTCTCATTGCGTAATTAGTCTCACTAGGTAGTCATATAATGCAGTACAGAAATATACTCACCAATGCTGGAGCCTGTGATTTGGTTAGGCTCATGTGTTGCACCTTGGGGCTTTCAGAGGTAAGCGCCTCACCCCTTTAGGTTCTGGGTGTGATGGTTCTGCCGCTGTGTGTGTTCATGAGATGGGAAGTAGCAAAGAGAGCAAACTTTATATGCATGAAACATCTCTCTTTATTTGATATATAGGTCTAGTCCACACTGACTAGTAAAAACAATAATAAATAAAAGGACAATTTTTAAAAAATAAAAAAGTAGGCATAAAAATAAGTTAAATAGTAGGTAAAAAATAAATAATAGTGAGGAGAAGGGGGGTTTGTGAGGATCCTGAGAACGAGCAACAGCACTAGTGGCTTGCTCTACGGTGGGGCCCGCTCAGGTCTCACAAGGTTTTAGCTTGTATGTGCCATTACAGGGATGAATGCTCCATATGCAAATCAGTCTGCTCTCACCCAAAAAGGGTGGCCAGTGCTGACTGCCAAGGACGTCATCCCTGAACAAGAGGTGCAGAAACCCCCGACGATCATTTCGGCCTTGTTAGGCCTCGTCAGGAGGGTATAGCTGACACCCCTCTAGGCACACCAAGCAAGGGGTCCACATCTGGATGACCCTGTAGACTAATAGTGAGGAGAAGGGGGGTTTGTGAGGATCCTGAGAACGTGCAACAGCACTAGTGGCTTGCTGTACAATAAATATTACATAAAAAGGCAAAAAAAATGAAAAACAGTAAAAAAGTCAGGCCTCGAGTCCAGCAGGAACGCGTGGGAACGGTGTTCCTGCACTTCTCCTGTAGCGGGAACGCAGCAGGAACGCTGTTCCCAGGTTAAGCCAGAGACCGAGAAGCGCCTGTGGTGAGATTGCCATCCTCCTGTAATCACGGCCGCATGTGTGAGGCGTTCCGCTTCCTCTGACAGTGAGTCGGCGCACTTTCATGATGCATCACGCGCTGGACTCCCTGTCAGGTGGCCAGCACGTGAGGAGACCGGCCCCTCCCACCCAGACTACCAGTGATCCGAACCAGACCAGCGGGGAACCATGCTCCCCTTCCCTGTGCCCAACGGTCCAGCAGTGATTTGGCCCCCTCCCTGCACAGAAGGTAAGCAGGAGAGGGGGAATAATATCATTGTAATATGTTTTTTTTTCTGACTGGACTAAGAGGAGCAGAGTGCTGCCACTCACAGCACGATCCAACACCTCTAAAAGTAAGAGCCCTGTCTGACTCCTGCCTGATCTCTGAACAGCTGCAGCCTTTATTAGTGTGCAGCGGCTGGAGAGATCAACAGAGATCAGGCAGGACAGGCACAGCTCCTGTGTGCCTCAGGAATAATGGAAGAATGCCCCCTCCCTCCATTTAACCCCTTCCTGGAGGCCCTGCAGCAAAATCACCTTCCCTCCACAACCCCTCCCTCACCGAGTGACACCCACAGCCTCCTCCCTCCCTGTCAGGTTGCTGTTAAATTGTAATGGAGACTGTGGGGGTCCCACAATCTGCAGCCAGGACAGTCTCCCTCACCTCCACCTGCCACAAGTCAAACCTGTACCCAGTCTGCCAGGTTTGAATGGAGTGAAGGGAGGGGGAGTGATAAGCCAGGCTGCCAGCTTGATGGCTTTACTTATTAATCTCATTACAGGGAGTTTAATTGCTGTGGAGCTCTGTGTCCCCTCATACACACCAGGCACGACTGTGGAGCTCTGTGTCCCCTCACACACACCAGGCACGACTGTGGAGCTCTGTGTCCCCTCACACACACCAGGCACGACTGTGGAGCTCTGTGTCCCCTCACACACACCAGGCACGACTGTGGAGCTCTGTGTCCCCTCGCACAGACCAGGCATGACTGTGGAGCTCTGTGTCCCCTCACACACACCAGGCATGACTGTGGAGCTCTGTGTCCCCTCGCACAGACCAGGCATGACTGTGGAGCTCTGTGTCCCCTCGCACAGACCAGGCATGACTGTGGAGCTCTGTGTCCCCTCACACACACCAGGCATGACTGTGGAGCTCTGTGTCCCCTCACACACACCAGGCATGACTGTGCAGCTCTGTGTCCCCTCACACACACCAGGCATGACTGTGAAGCTCTGTGACACCCTTATACAGACCGTGCATGACTTTGGAGCTCTGTGTCACCCTCATACAGACCGCTCATGACTATGGAGCTCTGTGACACCCTCATACACACCGCACATTACTGTGGGTTTTATTGCTGTGGAGCTCTGTGATACATTCATACACACTGCACATTGCTGTTTTTTGATGTGACTAGTTTGAGGGGGGCCAGCAGCATTTTCTCTTTGGACCCACGCATAGGAGTGCGTAGGGGTTTGCCCCTTGCAAACACTAATGTTGAGTGAAGAGGTCTTCTTTCACCTCTTACATTGACCTTTTAGATGTCCCTCATCTAATTCAAAGAGCAAAAGTCCTATAAAAAAAATAATACGGCTGTTTAAAAAATTGGGAAACAAAGCTTTCGTCATATAAATACAAAAAGATGTTCAATAAAAGTTTTTAAGAAAAAAAAAAGATATTACATTAGTATATTGAATCCTATGGGATTCACATGTTTAATCTTGTGGTGACTGAAACATCGAAAATGTATCGTATAAGTAATGTGTGTGTGTATACTGTACATATGCGTGTGTAGCGATGTGTTAAAGTTTACTGTGGCAGTACCCATTTTTGGCCACAAGATGGAGACTATCACGATTTAAGACCCTGGACACTTGAACTACATATCCATGCATGCTTTGCGAAGAAACAGGAAGTGGGTGGGGTTGTGGAGAGCCTGTACATCCTGCACCTCGTGGAGAGCAGGCAGAACGCGCCAGAGAGCTGAGAGAGAGCGGAGAGCGGATGCACAGAGACACACACAGAAGGAGAGATCCAGAGCTAGGCCGGAGCGCAGACAGAGTGGATTGGGCCTCACAATCGGGCCACCCAGCCTTGCGGGAGAGAGACATCACCAGCTGTATTGCGAGTGCAGTGCTGAAGAGAGAAGACCCATCGAGTAAGGAGTACCGCGGTCGATGGAAGCGGGGAGCAGGCGGTAAGCTGGTTGAGTTGCGGCTGACAGACGGAAGGCCAGACAACAGATCCGGTGGTCGGCGTCCCCAGTTAATATCGAGCGGAGAGACGTCCTGGGTCAGCGGAACCTCAAGCTTGTGCTGGATGGGTGAGAGGCCCCCAAGGCCGTGTGTAAATTTAAGCGTACACTGCTGTTTCCTTCTAAAACCCACAGGGCCCCAACTGACTAGTCGAAGACATCGTTAAAGTAAGCTCACTGGCCAGTAGAAAAGTACCCGGGTACCCTACATATATAAATATATATCACTTCAAGTTCTGGGACTTAACCTGTGCGGGACTCTGTTTTCCTTTTTCAAAATCCATACAAGGGGGCAAAGAAAAAGCTACATTCTGAACGATTTTCCTTTTTTTTGTTCCCGCTGCGCGTCTATCGTAATACGAGAACTGTGTATTTTATTGTGTCCCGCTACGGGGTTTTTCCTCGAATTTCGTATCTTTTAATTTTCTGCTCGGTCGGGGTTTTTTTTCCGAAAATACGAAGCCCTCGTGTTTTCGTTTCTTTTACCGCTACGCGTTTATCGTGTTACGAAAGTACTGTAAATCTTCCTTTATAAACCGTGTTTTAAGAGCTGCAAACCTTTTAGTAAACCTTTTAAATTATAAAACTGTTCAGCGTGTTGGAGTATATTTATTCCCTAGTGCGGGGAGACTGACCCGTGGTTCATTTTCAGCGGCTCCTCCGGGAGTGAGCGCTACACGTGGGGGCTCGTCCGGGATTCAGTCTCTGGAAAAACCGCATCTAAAGGGTTAAATATGGATCCAGACACTGCTGCCGAATGGTGTGGGGAGTATAGTAGTCAGTTAGCATGTTGCGTAGTCATGGATATTCCCGCAGACACTTGGGCCGAAGATCAGATTCGCCAGGCCGTGGCCACGCTAGCACCAGATCATCGGGGGTTAATTCTGGACATTAAGAAAAACCCAGATACCTCTCACACGCATGTTCTTCTCGAATGGAGAAAAGGTATTCCAGCATGTTTTCGGGGCGCGAGCGTGAAGTTGACCGCTGAGGTGGAAGTCCAACTGATTCAGCCAAGTGCGCCACGTGGCGAAGCCGAAAGTGTTTCCGCGCCCAGTCCGTTGGCCATGATCGGGCCTGAATTTATCGTGGCTATTGGAGATTTGCTGGCTAAATGTCAGAAAACAAGCCCTCCTCACACTAATTTCGGTTATCGACGGTTAAGGAACTTTACAGGAAATGTACCAACTCCGGCGGGAGAAGAAACCTTTGAGGAATGGGTGGAACAGGCGATGCAGGCTCTGGATGAGTGGGACGTCCCTGAGGCCCAGAAAAAGCAAAGGATCACCGAGAGTTTAAAGGGACCTGCGTCAGAAGCGGTGAGAAACCTAAAATTGAGTAGAAAAGATTGTACTGCTTTGGATTATCTGAACGTTCTTGAAGAAGTGTTTGGGCGAACAGAAAAGGCAGCGGAACTGGTATATCAGTACGAACACACCTATCAGAAGAGAGGTGAGAGAATGATTGATTACATGAGGCGCTTGGATAAGATTCTGCACCAAATACTCCTCAAGAAAGGGGCCGAACCGGCTGACGTAGATAAGATACGAATAAAGCAGATCCTGAGAGGCTCTCAACCGTTAGATCCGGTGATGATGCAGCTGAGAAGCAGAGCAGTCAATCAAGAGTTGAAGTACTTGGAACTGATCCGAGTTGTACGAGAGGAGGAGGCTCTGCTGGAAGAGAAATCCTTCAGGCGGGGAGAAAGGGCTTATGATCACAACCTGCGAGATATAACGACGGTCTACAGCCTGAAAACGACTCGATAGACACCTATGGATCTGACCTGGACGAACAGGAACAGTTAGTCGGGTTTAAATCCACCGGAAGGGCTGCTAAAGAATCGAACCCTTCTGAACGAAGCGAGTTGTTCAAGACTGTAAAGGAGGTACAGGAAGCTCAAACTGAACTGCAGAAAGCGCACGCTGAACTGTGCAGGGTGTTGATGAAGGTGACCGAGATGCAGGGGGAAATGCAAAAGTTCCTAACAGGTATGCAGACGACAGAAGTTGCTGTGGCGTCTGGTCCAAACCCTTTAACAAAATCTCAACAAGAAACTACGTCTCCGCTCTCTAAGAAGAGATGTTTCGGTTGTGGAGAAATGGGCCATTTCCGCGCACAGTGCCAGGGCCGAAAGCCTGAGAAGGATAGAGTCGAGAGATTGTTGAAAGCTTTAGAAGGACTGTTGTCTACCCCACCGGCGGGAAACGCCAGAGGGCACCAGTGAAGGAGCAACCTGGGTGCCCGAAGGTTGAACCCCGCTCCAGAAACCAAGTCAGGCTAGGAGGGCAAGAGGGCCCAAAGTTAAGCCAACTGCTGAGCCTGCCAGAATGGAAAGAGTCACTCCCTTAGTGTCCGGGTCTACGTCATGGGGAGGCAATGCACACCCAAAACCTGCACGGGCCAAGAAAAAGGCCAGGGTCCAGCAAACTGGGTCTAAACGTCCGGATACCGCTACAAAGTTTCCTGATCAGCTGATAGGTCCTTCTCCTATTGTGCCAATTCAAGTGGAGGGAGTCTACACCAAAGCCCTGTTGGATTCAGGGGCCCAAGTGACTTTGATCTACCGAGATTTCTATGAGAGACACTTGAAACATATTCCCTTGCAAGAACTGAAGGATTTGGAAATCTGGGGTATCGGCACTGAGAAACTCCCTTATGACGGGTATCTGCAAGTAAGGTTGGAGATCGGATCTGAAGTCATCGGACAGTCCGGAGGCTGTGACGCCTTGGCCATTGTGTGCCCCCGACCCTCGGGTGCAAACAGAAGCTCTCTGATAGTGGGGACGAATACGGACCTAGTGCGGCGTCTCCTGACCCCCATCGTAGTGGAAGAAGGGTCAACTCAAGGAGTGCACCCCATGTTACGACCGGTCTATCAGAGGATGGTTGAAGAACGGAAAGCACCTGCTGAGGTGGGAAGACTGTGGAGACTGGGTGGGACAGAGAAGGTCCTGCAAGCGGGAGAAGTAGCGAGCTTCCGGGTTTCAGTCAAGTTGAACGGATCGCAACCAGGTCCTTATGTGGTGCTGGGAACCGATGTCAGTCATGGGAGTGAAACCGGAGTCGAAGTAATTCCTGAAATAATCTCCACAAAAGCCTTGAAGAGAACACGTGGAAGAGTCTCGGTCAGTGTGTGCAATGTGACAGATTCTCCAGTGGTCCTTAAAGCACGAATGCCTATCGGGCAAGTAGAGTCTGTTACACCCCTCTCTACCGATTCAGGAGGGGGAGAAGAGAAAGAGATTCCAGATGAAAGATTCTACCCCAAGGACGCTCCCATTTCACCTGAGTGGAAGAAACGTCTTCAGTCTCAAGTTCTGAAGTGGAAAGAATTATTCTCGAAAGATGAGTTCGATGTGGGCCTGGCTAAGAGTACGGAACACCGCATTCGGTTGCAAGAAGACAAGCCGTTTCGTGAAAGGTCAAGGCGAGTTCCGCTGGGAGACTTGGATGATCTGCGAGAACAACTAAATGAGTTGCAGAGAACCAATGTGATTCAAGAGTCCAGGAGCCCATATGCATCTCCAATAGTGCTGGTCAGGAAGAAGAATGGTTCTGTCCGCTTGTGCATAGACTATCGCACCCTGAACCGAAGAACCATCCCCGACCAATACGCCACTCCTAGGATTGAAGATGCCTTACAGTGTTTGTCTGGAGCAAAGTGGTTCAGTGTACTAGACCTGCGAAGTGGATATCATCAAATACCGATGCACCCTGAAGACAAAGAGAAAACTGCGTTCATTTGCCCACTGGGGTTCTTTGAGTTTAATAGAATGCCTCAAGGTCTGACGGGAGCTCCCGCCACGTTTCAACGGTTGATGGAGAAGACAGTCGGGGATATGAATCTAATCGAAGTGTTAGTGTACCTGGATGACATAATTGTGTTCGGGAAGACTCTGGAAGAGCATGAGCAACGTTTGGAGAAGGTCTTGAAGAGGCTCCATGAAGAGGGGTTGAAATTGTCTCTGGAGAAATGCCAGTTCTGTTTACCGTCAGTCACCTATCTGGGACACGTGGTCTCGGCAGAAGGTGTTTCGACAGATCCTCGAAAGTTGGAGGCCGTAGCTTCTTGGCCTAGACCTCGAAACGTCACTGAACTTAGATCTTTCTTGGGATTCTGCTCGTATTATCGAAGATTTGTGGGAGGATTTGCAAAGATAGCTCAGCCGCTGAACAAACTCCTGCAGAAAGAGACCACCGAAGAAGGCTGTAAGGTCTCTGACCGAAACCCCTCCGCTCCAGGACCAAGGAAGGCTAAAGAGTCCATACAAGGTGAATGGACTAGTCAATGTGAAGGTGCGTTTATGAAGCTGAAAGAGAATCTAACCCGAGCTCCTGTTCTGGCCTACGCGGACCCTCACAAGCCATATGAACTACATGTGGATGCCAGCCGAGAAGGTCTGGGAGGAGTCCTATATCAGGAGTATGATGGATTGCTGAGGCCTGTAGCGTATGTGAGCCGGAGCCTTTCGCCTTCTGAGAAGAACTATCCTACTCACAAACTGGAGTTCCTGGCCTTGAAGTGGGCAGTGGTGGACAAGTTGAAAGACTATCTGTATGGAGCTGAGTTCGTGATCAAGACGGATAATAATCCTCTCACCTATATCCTTACTACTGCGAAACTGGACGCAACGGGACATCGGTGGTTGGCCGCTCTGTCAGGGTTTCGGTTCAGCCTGAAGTATCGCCCTGGGGTGAACAATCGAGATGCTGATGCTTTATCAAGAAGACCCTACACTACAGAATGGACTCAGTTAACTCCAGACGGGGTGCAAGCTTTGTGTCAAGGAACAGAGCGCCGGGTCAAGGGAGGAGTTGAAGCGGAGGCCATAGGAGTCATGGCCGCGGCTGTTCCTGAGTTCTACTGTAACCTACGCAATTGAGAGATGAAAATCTACCTACCTTTTCCAAGCAGGATCTGAAAGCGGATCAAGCTAGAGACCCTTTGATTGCATTGACCATAAAGGCCCTGACTGCAAACCAGCGAGAGATTCTGCTAACCAATTCCCCGGATGGAGCCAGATTGGTCTACAAAGAGTGGGAGCGGTTGAAGATGTTGGATGGTGTGGTCTACCGAAGGGGCCCCTCGACCAATTCCGAAGAGATTCAACAGTTATTTCTCCCCACCAAACACAGGGAGAGTGTGTTGCGATCACTACATGATGAGCATGGACATTTGGGTGCTGAGAGAACTTTTAAATTGGTGCGAGATAGGTTTTATTGGCCTTGCATGAGGGCTGAAGTCGAGAGTTACTGCCATTCCTGTCTGAGGTGCATTCAGAGGAAAACTCTACCAACCCGAGCTGCTCCAATGAGCCATCTACAGAGTCAGGGACCCATGGATTTGGTGTGCATTGACTTCCTGTGCTTAGAGCCGGATGCTAGTGGGCAAGGGAACATTCTGATAGTGACTGATCATTTCACCCGTTATGCCCAAGCTTTTTCTACAAAAGACCAACGCGCTCCGACAGTGGCGAAGGTGCTGATGGAAAAGTTCTTTGTTCATTACGGCCTGCCAAGAAGAATACACTCTGATCAGGGAAGAGACTTTGAAAGTAGATTGGTCGGGCAATTGCTGGAGTTGTTGGGAATTCAAAAGACTCGAACTACGCCATACCACCCTCAAGGTGATGCTCAGCCTGAAAGGTTTAATCGCACGCTGCTAAATATGCTGGGGACCTTGTCTAATGTGGAGAAGCAGAGTTGGAGTCGTCACATAGCTACTCTGGTGCATGCATATAACAGTACGGAGAGTGATGCAACTGGATATTCACCGTACCGTCTTATGTTCGGAAGAGAAGCTCGACTGCCAGTTGATTTGGCATTTGGGTTATCTCTAGACCAGACGTCGGTAGCTTCTCATAGAAACTACGTGGATAGACTTCGGAAGAATCTGGCTTCTGCGTTTGAACAGGCCCGTTTGACTTCAGGTAACAGGGAACAGAGGAACAAGAGGAACTATGATTTGAAGGTTCGGATACAAGATCTACAACCCGGTGATAGGGTTCTGTTGAAGAACTTGGGTGCTGCTGCAAGACACAAGTTGGCGGATAGATGGAGTTCCCAGGTTTACATTGTCTGCAAGCAACTGCCGGGTCTGCCAGTGTATCAAATCCGCCCAGATGGAAAGGCTGGGCCTCTTAAGAACTGGCACCGAAATCATTTGTTACCTTTGAGAGAGGCTGTGAGGATACCAGTTGGGGATGAACTCCCTCCGCCGAATCTGCCTGTTCCACGTTTACCTCCTGTTACTCGGTCTCAACAGACTCGGTAGTTGACTCTCCGCCGAATCCGCCTGTTCCATGTTTACCTCCTGTTACTCGGTCTCAACAGACTCGGTTGTTGAAGAGAGCGAAAGAGACAGCGAGGAAGAAAGTTTTTGTCTGGACTGGATACGTTCACCGGAGCCTGAAGAGATTACCTCAGTTCCTGAACGATGGGAGAGTAATTTGAGGCCTGAGGCTCCTGAATTCTTGTTGGAAGTCCCTGAGACTGTTGATATCCCTGAGCCGCTTGAATTTCAGTGGGAAGCCCCTGAGGCTGTGGGGATCCCGATAGCTCCGGAAGCTTATTCAGGTGATTACGGTTCTATGCCTTCACTGGAGGGATCATACTCTGAAGAAACGTCTGCTCCAGTGATAGAAAGAGAAATTGAGCCAACGCCCATAGTACTTCCACCTGAAGAGGAACGGAGGGAGCCTGAACAAAAACGCTCTATTCGGCCGCCCCAGCGACTTACTTATGACTCACCTGGACATAGCACTGAAGAGGCCATCACCACTGTGCAGAGATTGCCCGAAGTGTCTGCTATGTTAGCTGAGGTAGCCCAGACCATGAGTCAGCTTGAGAAAGTGTTTCTAACCCACTGCATGTATGCTGCTGAACCTGTATATGCTGTATAAACTGTGTGCAAATTGTAAAAGGATAATGTAACTGTTGTACCTCCTTGGAGAGACCCAAGAGTTCTAGGAGGGGGAGAGTGTAGCGATGTGTTAAAGTTTACTGTGGCAGTACCCATTTTTGGCCACAAGATGGAGACTATCACGATTTAAGACCCTGGACACTTGAACTACATATCCATGCATGCTTTGCGAAGAAACAGGAAGTGGGTGGGGTTGTGGAGAGCCTGTACATCCTGCACCTCGTGGAGAGCAGGCAGAACGCGCCAGAGAGCTGAGGAGAGCGGATGCACAGAGACACACACAGAAGGAGAGATCCAGAGCTAGGCCGGAGCGCAGACAGAGTGGATTGGGCCTCACAATCGGGCCACCCAGCCTTGCGGGAGAGAGACATCACCAGCTGTATTCCGAGTGCAGTGCTGAGGAGAGAAGACCCCTCGAGTAAGGAGTACCGCGGTCGATGGAAGCGGGGAGCAGGCGGTAAGCTGGCTGAGTTGCGGCTGACAGACGGAAGGCCAGACAACAGATCCGGTGGTCGGCGTCCCCAGTCAATATCGAGCGGAGAGACGTCCTGGGTCAGCGGAACCTCAAGCTTGCGCTGGATGGGTGAGAGGCCCCCAAGGCCGTGTGTAAATTTAAGCGTACACTGCTGTTTCCTTCTAAAACCCACAGGGCCCCAACTGACTAGTCGAAGACATCGTTAAAGTAAGCTCACTGGCCAGTAGAAAAGTACCCGGTACCCTACATATATAAATATATATCACTTCAAGTTCTGGGATTTAACCTGTGCAGGACTCTGTTTTCCTTTTTCAAAAAATCCATACAAGGGGGCAAAGAAAAAGCTACATTCTGAACGATTTTCCTTTTTTTTGTTCCCGCTGCGCGTCTATCGTAATACTAGAACTGTGTATTTTATTGTGTCCCGCTACGCGGTTTTTCCTCGAATTTCGTATCTTTTAATTTTCTGCTCGGTCGGGGTTTTTTTTCCGAAAATACGAAGCCCTCGTGTTTTCGTTTCTTTTACCGCTACGCGTTTATCGTGTTACGAAAGTACTGTAAATCTTCCTTTATAACCGTGTCTTAAGAGCTGCAAACCTTTTAGTAAACCTTTTAAATTATAAAACTGTTCAGCGTGTTGGAGTATATTTATTCCCTAGTGCGGGGAGACTGACCCGTGGTTCATTTTCAGCGGCTCCTCCGGGAGTGAGCGCTACACGTGTTATATTATATTTATATTGAAGAGGCCATTGCACATCACACAATTCAAAGAACTGCTTCACAGAGCTGTGCACATTGCCCATATGCAGCAAGGAACTCTGGGTAAGACATGCAAATGACATCTGTGTTGCATACGGGAATGTAACACAGGAGCTCTGGGATACAGTTCTTTGAATTGCTGTGATGTGCAAACGGCTTCTGTAATAATAAACTTTATTAACTATTGCCTGGAGGCTTTTTATCTCATTTTTTGCCCTCCACCACTAATATATATATAGAAACACACTTTTTTTCCCAGTGGTGGGGATAGTGGAGGAAATCTTGGGTGAGTTCCCTCACTTTTTTCCCCAGGACTTGACCCCTGAAAAAAGTAGGCATAAAAAGTTAAAACGTTGGTAAAAAAAATAATAATGGTAGTTTCCTGAGACTCATTTCGGCAAATAGCACTTGCCTTCCTCAGGCAGGGATGGATAAAGAGTCCAAGGTGCATCTGGTTTGTTACCAGTAGGAGATAAGTAAAGGTGAAAGTACATGGTGTATGATGGGACTTTTATAGGACTAAATTAAGGTCCAGGTGGTTTATTCCAGGTTCTATGTGCACTTTGAAGGAGAAAACAGAGGAGGCAGAGCAAGTCAAAGGAGGGGGTAGGCCGCTGCCAAAAGAAAAAAAAAATGTTTGTATGGCAGAGTTAAACCCTTTAACCTCGAGACGTATAAATGCAAAATATAAAGAAACATCAACTATTACAGAGTTCTCCACATATTTTTAAGTGGCTAATGCTGATAGTGAAAATTGGAGAACCAGTAATACATATAATTACAATTGTGCATCTGAAAGAAAAGAAAATGGCCTGGAGTGCAGGCACTAGAGAAACTAACAGGGTTATTCAGAGAGAGGTGAAAACCAGGAGATTACTGGAGAAGTGAAAATTCTAGGTCAAAATAGCCAATTTGGAAAGTGAGATAATGGGAGAATTTTTCTGGTTTGGCTATTTTGACCTAGAATTTTCAATTCTCCAGTCATTCTCCTAGTTTTCACCTCTCTCTGAATAACCCTTTAAACGGCTGTCTTTATTGTGCCCAGTCGGCAGGATGTGCTGTCTATACAGCTAAGGGGTTTAGAATAGTTTCTGTCAGTTACACATTTCACTAGCCACTGCATTGACTAGTGTTCCCGCCTGTCCGGTTTTGGAATTATGTGTCCGGGTTTGACACCCTCTGCCACCCGGACACATGACTCTGAGGTGCCGGCACAAGTCCCCGCCTCATACTTACATTTCCTGTGTTCCCCCGGAGCCGCGGTCCTCTCCTCAGTCTATTTTTTTTTTCATTTTGGAGACGCAACGCCCACTGTGGGAGGGGTTGGGTGGTCTGTCCATGACGTGTCGTCCTCCCCACCTCCTCCCATGAGCCACTGTCAAACACGCTCAGGCGCAACGGCTCACATGACAACGTTCACGTGGTTGATAATGCCCTAGCGTGCGGCTCCCTAGTCCCGAGCAGCCAACGAGACGTGTTGACAGTGCTGCATGGTCTCTCTCTTCATGGATCGATCTCCAGGCCAGCTCTCCACTCTGACCGAACCAATCTAAAAGCAACTCTGACAGTGTGAGTGAGGCGCAGGCTCACAGCATCAGCAGTCAGTGTGCCTGCCAGCTCAAGACAGTGCCTGGTGCCAGCCCAGCTGCGAGTGCGACAGGACTCCGTCCATTCCAATACTGAGAAAGCATTAAGGTGAAATAAGATGATATTGCTGAAAAGTATAAACCCCCCTCTCGAATATACCAGTTTCGTGTGCCATAAAAATACAAGTCTACCAGTGCCAAATCATTGTGCCATAAGCCCATACCAGTGTGCCAGTCACATCAGTCTGCCATGCATAATACCAGTGTGTCATAGTGTGCTATGCATATAGTACCAGTGTAGTAGAGCAGATTAAAAGGTGGAAAACCGTTTTCAATATCTCTTGATGCTTCAAATAAAGGCAACTTGAAATATTTTTCACTTGCAGTGACTTATTTCGACAAGGAAAAGAGAGCACAGAAGAGCCTGCTGGATTTCTATGAAGATGCTGATGAAACACCTGATGCAATGTTTGGCCATGTACATCAGGTTCTAAGTAGGGATGAGCTGTTCGATCAGTTCGGAGTTCGATTTGAACTTTGGCTGTTCGCAAGTTCGCGAACTTCGAACTTTTTGCCGTGTTCGGTTCGAGTTCAGAAAAAAAATAATTGTGAAAAGTATAAAAAATGCTTAAAAAAAATACTAAAAAAAATCTAGAAATAAAAGACTCTTTACTGCAGAATATTATAAGCAATGGTTTATTAGATATTGAATTAAAAAATAATGTCTACGTTCAAAGATTCTCACCTCTAAATGACATGTGCTCTCAAACGGCGTAAACAACAGGTGTTTAATTAGTGTTTGGAAATAACATGTGGTTCTAATTAGTCCGTCTCATGAATCCCCCCTCCTTTGACTTGCTCTGCCTCCTCTGTTTTCTCCTTCAAAGTGCACATAGAACCTGGAATAAACCACCTGGAACTTAATTTAGCCCTATAAAAGTCCCATCATGCACCATGTTCTTTCACCTCTACTTATTTCCTACTGGTAACAAACCAGATGCACCGTGGACTCTTTAACCATCCCTGCCTGAGGAAGTCAAGTGCTATTTGCCGAAATGAGTCTCAGGAAACTACCATTATTTATTTTTTACCAACTTTTTAACTTTTTATGCCTACTTTATTGTTTTTCATTTTTTTTGCCTTTTATGTAATATTTATTGTTTTTACTAGTCAGTGTGGACTAGACCTATATATCAATTAAAGAACATTTTTTTATGCATATAAATTTTGCTCTCTTTGCTACTTACTCCCCATCTCATGAGCACACACAGTGGCAGAACCATCACACCCAGGACCTAAAGGGGTGAGGTGCTTACCTCTGAAAGCCCCAAGGCGCAACACATGAGCCTAACCAAATCACAGGCTCCAGCATTGGTGAGTATTTCTGTACTGCACTATATGACTACCTAGTGAGACTAATTACGCAATGAGAGCTTTGTCTCTTCTGTATTCCATCCTGGGAGCCACCAGCCTGTGAGCCACCATATCCAGGAAGAAAGTGACAAGGAAAAGGTTGAGCCACCCTTCTAAGTTGGCCGAATGCGTGCACACGTAGAGCCAGGTTTTAGTGTGGCTCTATATTATGTGAGTGTTTTGACTTTAAAAATATTATTTTCACACATACATGAATTCCACACCATTGCTATATTTCCTATCTTCTGTTTGTATGAGTGTTTCATTGTGTATTTTTATTCCATTGAGGCAGCAGTTATCACCTGTTGATAATAGATATAGATGATCACTGTGGAGCGCCTCCACTGGATACTTTGAATCCTCTTTTTCATCTCTTTCCAAAAGAGATTGTGGTAAAGGACACTGAGAGCACCTCTGTTAGTGAGACTTTTTTGTTTAGTGGTGGGGGTGTGTGTAAAAAAAGAGTATCTGCCCCAGGTGTCAAATACCTAAGTACGCCTCTGGTGCGAGAAGGATGTCAGAAAACAATCAATTGGGGAGATATGTTGAATATTGGTGGGAACTACAAATGAAAAGGATGTGGTGGGAAAAAAACGGCATAAATAAGATGAGGAAGGAGAACACTATAAGCAGTAAAATAATCTAATATTGGGGATAGATTTATTAAATACTCAGGGCCACATTACAATCCTGGTGCTAACGTTAACGCTTACCTGCGTGAGCATTAACATTAGCCCCGGTAGCTACCGCACATTACAATCCAAACGCGTTAAGTAACCCGTTACCGTTTGGTATCTTGTGCTTTTCAGCATGAGGTTCCTGTATTTTGCGCTTCCTATACTTAACATGGGGAACGCAAAGTGTTAATCAGCGTTAGGATTACAAAGTCCTAACGCTGATTACCGTCCGGCTGTGGTTAGCAAAAAGTTAACCACAGCCTGGACTTGGTGCTAACGAATTCCACTGGTACAGAATCCGTTAGCACCAGCCAAAAAAAATAATTGCCAGATACTCACCTGCTGTCCCGCGGCGAGGACCGAGGCTCCGTCCGCCTCCTCTGTCGCCGGGAACCGAGGTAGAGACTGGGGGAAAAAGTCCCCCAGTCTCTCCCTGCAGATCACTTCGCCGACCTGCCGGATCTCGCGAGGCGAGATCCGGCAGGTCATGTGACCGGCAGGGGGAAACTCAATGGAGTCCTATGGACTCCATCGAGTGGATGCTCACAGTGGCGCTTAGGCTGGGGTCAGACTAGCGCATTTTTAACGTGCGTTTAAGCGCACTTAATCACGGGCGCAGTAGCAGCAAATGACGCGCAATGACGGCCAATATACGAAGTACTGCCACACAAAAGTCCGGCTGCGCAACGCAAGTGGAAAATTAATGCATTTTTTTTGAGAACGCAGAACCGCTAGTACTGACGTACAGTGTGCGCTGTGTCCGCTAGCGGCGTGTGCGCGTGATTAGGAGATGTCAGACGCTGCTAATGTCCAGCCTACATAACGTCCAGACGCAAAAAGTGTTTTGACGATCCGTAAAAAATCACGCACGAAAATGCGCATCGTATGACCGTTTTCACGCATTCCGTGAAAAAATACGGCAATGCGTTCGGGCGCACTTTTTGACGGTCGCTGCTAATAATGCATTCATTTGACCCTAGCCTTAGTGCTGCCACAAGCATCCTGGGGCGTAGCGCCTGCTAACAATGCAGGCAGCTTTTTAAGCGTCTGCATTGTAATCTCCTGCTAAAACGTGGGCGCTAGGGAGAAAACTGCGGGTACTATTTATGTATAGATTTGAAACCCTGACCAGAATCTTTTGGGTTAAAAACCCCATCCCAGTCAGGTACCCCATTAAAAGTAACACCGACCTACATAGTTTATCAATATGATCAATGACTGTAAAACGGAACCATCACTTCCCTATCACTTGTGCCTGCTGACATTTCTTTGACAGTATGCTCAGTCTCAGGACTGTTTTCCATATGATATTATAATTACAAATATTTAGAAAGTGGAAATTCCATGACACTGTACAATGAGCATAAATGAAAAAGTGCACATTTTATTTTAATAAAAAAAATTTCTTTATCTGACTCAACCTTTTATGTCACTTTAATTAGTTAAGGCATTGAGATAACATGCCACACTGGGAGGCAGAGTTCACTAAACTCAGAGGGCACCACGTAATTCTGAGTAACCCACAGTTCACTGCTATACAAAATGCACCTGTAAACATGTAACATAGTGACTATATTTCCTACATATTTATTTTCTGTTAATCTGTATATTTGTGCTTTGTTTTTCTAATATCTTGCATTTTATTACTTTTGTTACAGTAGTTACAGAAATACATTCAATGTTCTCGAACGCAGGACATACTTGAAAACGAAAGAAATCTCAATGTATCCTTCCTGGTAAAATACTTTATTATTTTATTTATAAACAGTGCTCAGTATTACTAGAATTCCTGGAAAAAAGTCCTTATAAAATATAAATGAACTCCAGTGATTGAGATTTGCTTTAAGCAAACAGATACCCCCCCCCCCCGGTTACTTACATGCTTCCGTGAAATACAAGGAGAACTGTAGCAATAGTAACCCAGCAGCTGCTCTGCTCACTTCCCTGATAGTAAAGATCAAAGCTCAGTGCTAGGACTGAACATAGTATTTGGGAGGAGACATCCATATACACTAGTATTTATATACTGAATAGACAACCAACCAGCACGACTCTCTAACAAGTCAATTTCAATGAATGCCATACACCAATAAGGAAGTATAATATATATATATATATATATATATAGCCACTTTACAATCCTGCAGCAATAAATCATACAAATTAAATCGTCAATGTTTAAAAGCAAGAGAGGACAATATTATTATTATTTTTATTTTTGCATCACATTATGTATGGGTTGCATCATTAGGAGCAATGAAATTTCAGTGCTCTCTCCTTCGTGACCGATTCACCGATGCAGTGTTGAATTCAGCATTCACTGCAGGTTCCTCGAAGGGTTCCACTGAACATTGACGGTAGACCGCTGAACACAGCTGATGATCTGCCGAACGCAGTCGACGATCAGTCCAACAGACCGCCAAATGCCACTGGAAAAAGCCAACCCTCCACCGAACAGGGAAAAAAAATGAAAACCCACACCCAACACAACCTTTAAAAAGGTGTTTCTAAAAAAATTTATTGCATGGAAATTGACAGGTGTGCAGTGAGAGGGCGAGTCCGGTTTTCGGTAAATACAGGAGGCTATACAGGTTGCAGGGCACAAGGTTTGGTTTCATTTAACACGGACAGGGAAAAGGAAAATACAGAAGTAAATACAAATGACTAGACACAAGAGCAATACATGAATTGAACGGAGATGTAAACTAGATGCAAGGGAGAGACAGAAGAACTGAGAAGGATAGAACAGATAACTAGACAAGGAGGGAACTGAATGAACTAAACATAGGCTAAAGACAGAGGGCATGACATGAACAAGGAACTAAACACAGAAGGTACTTACTGAGAAACAGAATATAAACAAAAGGCACATTGCCAGGACACAGAGACAGACACACAGCAGAAGGATAGCAGAAGGTCTTTGGATGTGGAAACAAAGGGGTCGTAGTACAGGGGTCAGCAGGAGTGTATATGAATAATGGTAAGAAACAATAGTCTTTAGGGCAAGATGAGGGGATAATCCAAAACAGAAATCCAGATAAACAAAGGGTCTTGATAAACCAGAGTCTGGTAGAGAAGGCAAGGGAGTCTGGAATCCAGTAACAGGCAGGCTCACACAGCTTGTGACTCACAGGTCAGACTTTAATGCTGAAGTGAGGAGCATTGGACTTAATCTCCCTAAATGGAGACCTGGGCAGCTGAGGGGGGTCACAAACCTAAGGGTTATACACAGTGCTTTTTTTCTGGAAAATTGGTGGGGGTACTCTCACGCCCAGGGAAAAACTGATTAATGTGACTATTTTTCATGTCCTAATAAATACTCCTTTATTAACCCTTTAAGGACAGAGGCAATTTTACAAGTTCGGAACACTTCTAAAAGTAGAATTTCAGTTATTCTCCTGTTCAACCATAATTTACTTCTTTCATATTAAGTGCACCCAGGGGTGTACCTCATGATGCTGCCAAGAGGGCCACTCTTTCTTATTTTGTGGAGTGCAGGCAGCAGATAATGTGGCATTTCTAGGAGCAATACCAGCCTTTAGGGTGCAAGGCAAGGGGGCAACGCCAGACTGCGACAAGGACACAGACACAGACACTGAATTTTACGCACAGCAGCCTGTTTAAAGACAAATACAAACATTTACACACACACAGCCATTGTGCGGTATGTATGAGCGTATCCCAGAGCTCCACAGCAATAAAATTCCCAGTAATGTGTGGTGTGTGTGAGTGTATCAGAATCCACAGCAACATAACTCCCAGTAATGTGCGGTGTGTGTGTGTCAGCATATCAGAATCCACAGCAATATAACACCCAGCAATGTGTGGTGTGTGTGAGTGTATCAAAATCCACAGCAATATACTGTAACTCCCATTAATGTGTGGTGTGTGTGTGCGTATCAAAATCCACAGCAATATAACTCCCAGTAAAGTGTGGTGTGCCAGCATATCAGAATCCACAGCAATAAAACTACCATTAAAGCTTGATGTGTGTGATCGTATCAGAATCCACAGAAATACAACTCCCAATAATGTGTGGTGTGTGTCAACGTATCAGAATCCACAGCAATAAAACTACCAGTAATGTGTATTATTTTTTTTTGAGAAAGGATTTTACCAGGAAGGATACATTGAGATTTCTCTCATTTTCAAGTATGTCCTGGGTGGCGAGTCTGTATTGTCTGTGAGCGTATCAGAATCCTGAGCAATAAAATTCCCAGTAATGTTTGGTGTGTTTGATCGTATCGGAATCCACAGAAATACAACTCCCAATAATGTGTGGTGTGTGTGCATATCAGAATACACAGTAATGTAACTCACAGGTGGCAGCCTCTGCATTCCTGAAGTTCCGAGTTTGTGGGGTGCTGCAACTGCAATCTGTGCTTCTTCCCACACTGACTGTACACAAGTGCCGCCGGCGATCATTTTTTTGTTGAGAAAGTATTTTTTTTACCAGGGAGGATACATTGAGAGTTCTCTCGTATTCAAGTATGTCCTGGGTGGTGAGTATTTGCCGTTGGGTGTCTTGCCCAAGGATACTTACTGGAGAGGTGCTCTTGCCAGGATTCAAAACTGTGTCTCCACAGTCATAGAGCAGTGATATTACCTCTACTCCACCCAGCCCGCTCCCTGTTACTGAGCTTATTCTGACCCAGTCAATTTTTAGCAGCTAGAGTTGGAATAGTTGAGAGCTGCTGCAGATACTGGCAGTGCCGGGATTGGTGCTCAACTCCTCAAGTCTATTGGACTCCATGGAGACCAGGCCACCCAGCAAAAATTCACTCGCTGTCAGGCCAGAGGAAGCAGTGAATCAGGCCACCTACTGCAGGGGACCTGAGCTAAGTATGATTTTATTGGTGGGAGTTTGCGGTGTTAAGTGATTTTGCAACAGCAAAATGTTTCAGACGGTATTCATTTTTTGAATATAGTCTTGTTTAGAGGAGAATGAACTAGTTTGGAATACCATAACAGATGATGTAGCGCCACACAACGTGCATCCACCACCAAAGAACCTCAACATCCAAGATGTCAGCCACCTCCAGGAGCGGACCCTGATCCGGTGCCAAATTGTGATACAGCACCTAAGGGGTTAAAGAGAGGCATTGCTGGAAAGGGAAGACACTGCCCTTTCCAGCGGTGCCTCTCTTTTGTTTCTATCTGGAGCTGTTTGGGAGGGAGAGGGGTCCAAAAGGACCAACCCCCCCTTTCAGGTTCTCCCCTGGCAGGCACCAGGGGGTGCCTGAAACTGACGTAATGGCACCCGGCCAGAGAGTTGATTATAGGGAGGGGCACGGCAAACTGCCATTGATGTACATAGAATGTCCTTGGTGGTTAACGGGAGTTTTTCTCAGGACGTACTATGTACATCAGTAGTCCTTAAGGGGTTAAGGAATAGCAGAATTTTTTCTGCATTTCAGAGATCTGTTTGGAGGCGTGCATGGCATTCGTTGATCTGTTCTGCGTGCTGATTGGCTGTTCCACGTTCGCCGCACTTCGGGGATCCTGCAGTGAATACTGAACTCACCTTTTTATATGTGAATCATAAACTCTCCTGGACACCAAAAAAAAGTCAAAAACAAAACCTGATGACCACAAAATGGCGAAAATGAGCTCAGCACACAGGGGGTGAGATGGCTCATCTGTGACAGGGTTAAGAGGGATATGCAGAATACACACAAAATTTAAGTGCTTTCTCGTTCAACTCACTTCGGAGCACTTTGGCAATTCCAGTTCGCCTCAAAATAAATAAATCACAAATATAGTGCAATAAAATCATTATTAATTCAAATGATTTTATTGCACTGTATGTGTGTTTTATTTATTTTGAGGGGAACTGGAGGAGGATCACTGCATTACTCATGGAGATTAAGAATCTATATTTGTGACAGAAACGCTGACTCTACCACATCCCATTGCTCTTATCTACTTTAATCTGGAGTGGTCTAGGATACACCACTGAGTGGAGGAGTGCAGCAGCTGGACTCGTAGGAACTATAATTATTTCATCCCTGCGCAAGAGAGTGCATCAGCTTTTATACAGAAATTCTATCTGGACCACTAGGTGACGCCAACAACACAGTTATTCTGCCTTCTATATTGCTTATAAAGAAGCCCTGCAGAACAGACTTATGTGCTTCCCAAACCATCAAACCAGGCACAGAGGGGTCAGAATTCGCAATGAAAAATATTGCCTCCTCGGTCTCTTATTTCAAAATAAAAAGGGTCAAAAGGGTCCGACAGCAAAGATACAGTCGCCAAACGCAATCCGATGGACGACAGAGCAAAGAGGTAAACTGGAGGGCTAGATGGGCATGATCAGACCACGTTTGGGAGCCAATTCCACCAAGTGTAGCGAGTGAAACTGCACAAATAGGTAATCAATCCATGTGTACAAATCGTGAACTGCGGAATAGTACGTGAAGTCCCTATCAGTAGCATGGCATGCCTGCCAGACATCATCTAACTGAAAACGATCAAGGGACCTACAGATGTGGCGCAATACGTTAGGCCGAATGGAGGAATGGCCAGTAGAGGTATCAGACCTAGGATCTAAGGGGACATTAAGGTCCCCCCAACACAAGGACTCCATATGTGACCTGACCCAAGCTCTGGAGGATATGGACAAATTATCTATGCTGGCATTTATTAGGGAGGTGAATGGTGCATTAATGGTGCCTTTCACAAATAAAAGCTGACTTTCCAGGTCGTTCAATTGGCCTTCAAGAGGAACAGAAAATAAGTGTGAAAAGAAAAGCAACCCTTCTAGACTTATTCACAGTTGCTAAAGAAGCCCAAAGAAAAACTTGCATCAGGCAACGACAGGGAAAGTTCTTGTTTAAAGTGTGTTTCCTGAAGAAAGGCCACCGACGGGTGATGAGTAAGAAGTTCCATGAGTAGTTGCCGTCTTTTTTCTAGTATATTAAGTCCCTTAGTATACTAGGTAAAAATACAAAGCGTTCAAAAAAATGGGTACAGCGCACTCCAATCTCTGTCAAAGTCTCTGTGTTCAGATGGACATTCACATATTCTGCGTGGAATGTTCAGACATAGAATAAATAAATGAGAAAAAACAATTGGTACAGTACGTTTCACTGGTTCGCAATATATAGGTCTCAAAATTGTAAAACTTACAAACAAAGAGCCCAGGTAACGACTCTAGTACTATTCGCCTTCTAGGTATTTTTCTTTTTTTACAGGCACCTATACAACCTGTTAGAATATTCTTTCTCCAGATGTTCCATATACAAGGGAAACATTAAAACAGAGGGAGAATCCCCAAGTGTAATTCCACAACAAATACTTATTATATGTGCAAAGCAAGGGCCAAGGGCTTACTCATGGGTTATATTATATAATATTAGAATATAATACTCAAGATTTATAGGCTATATAGTATTTATTTGGTGAGGTATTCTCTCAAAATAGAAAGATATTTGCACAAAAATCATAGGTTAATCACATATTAGTGTGGTAATCCATTCACAAAATGATGGATTAATAAATGACGCATATGTTAGAATGAACACCATGTTGTTAACGCTTAGTTAATAGATGTGCAAATGAGGTTTGGAAATGGATTAACCCATGTACAGTATAATGCATCTGACAAACATAGAGCCCTATTACATTATTCGCGCTGCGCATTTGCGTGTGTGCAAA
This sequence comes from Leptobrachium leishanense, assembly GCA_009667805.1. NCBI lineage: Eukaryota > Metazoa > Chordata > Amphibia > Anura > Megophryidae > Leptobrachium > Leptobrachium leishanense. Next base: position 106,351,637 of record CM019064.1, read on the forward strand.
TGCGCATTTGCGCGACTGCAAAACCATTTGCGCAGAATGTCGTATTACGACATTCGCGCAAATGATGCGCGTTAACGTCCAACGCGAGTGACCCTGCGTGAACCCATTGCGAGCACAAGTGCGTGCGCGCATCCTATACTTAACGTTATGAGCACAAATGCGTTAAGTGGATGGTCTTGCAATCGATGCGCAACTTCCTACGAACGACGTTTGCGCGCATAATTTTAACTTTTTTGAAAACCTGGTGTTAACTGCAAATCTGAACGTTCTGGCCGGAACAAAATACACCAGCACGAAAAAAAAAATACAGCACAGTATAGTTACACATTCTACACATACCCAGACATTAAAATTTAATAATTTGTCAAAATATTTTTTTGCTGCAGCACAGATACGCAGATTGACTTTGACATGCAATACAACAGAAACCTAGAAAATGGTGGTTCTTAATTCTGATTGGCTGAATCCCGTGAAAAAACAGTCTGCCCACCGATTTCTGCACGCAACGTTCATTTGCGCCCGGCTTTGCGCGTCGGATTTGCGCACGACAAAACTTGAAGGCTGAAAAAATGGGATTGGATCGTAATACCGCGTTAATTTTCACGCGATAACGCATTTTGCGGTGCGCAAAAAAAATTGTGCTGTGCGAGCGCATTTGCCCGAAGAATGTAATAAGGGCCATAGAAAGGAGGCTTGGAAGCAATTGATTGCTCATGGGTAGTTATTTGATGTGTATACGAGGCTTGGAAATGGATTAACCCATTTATAATGCATTTGACTTACATGGAAATGAGGCTTGGAAACAATCGATCGCTCATGTGTAGTTAATTACAATTAGTATACAACAAATATAAAATGGCAGGAGGGATCCAGTATAACATACCTGTTTTACCAGCTGATGAAGACGGTGCTCCGTCGAAACACATTCTGGAATTTTATTTTATTTTTATAAATACGCTTTTTGAATCCTGCCGTTCCTGCTCCTTTGCGCTTGGAGTGGTGTTTGTGAATTTTTTCCTACAAATTCATCTGCGGATACCCCAAGAGTGAGTAAGCCCTTGGCCTTTGCTTTGCACATATAATAAGTATTTGTTGTGGAATTACACTAGGGCAGGGGTCTGCAACCTTGGCTCCCTGAGGTTTTGGGAACTATATTTCCCATGTGACTCAGCCAGCCTAATGGGTGACCAAGCATCATGGGAGATGTAGTTCCCAAAACAACAGGGAGTCAAGGTTGCAGACCCCTGCACTAGGGGATTCTCCCTCTGTTTTATATTTCCCTTGTATATGGAACATCTGGAGAAAGAATATTCTATCAGGTTGTATAGGTGCCTGTAAAAAAAGAAAAATACCTAGAAGGCGAATAGTACTAGAGTCGTTACCTGGGCTCTTTGTTTGTAAGTTTACAATTTTGAGACCTATATATTGAGAACCAGTGAAACGTACTGTACCAATTGTTTTTTCTTATTTATTTATTCTATGTCTGAAAATTCCACTGAGAATATGTGAACATCCATCTGAACACAGAGACTTTGACAGAGATTGGAGTGCGCTGTACCCATTTTTTTGAACTTATTGGGACTGTATGGTCTGAATTTCTGGTTTCATTGGGGAAACCACCAAGAGGGGACATAGCGACGTCGTAAGGTATCGTGAGGGGATTGATGTTTTGGTGTGACGCTCCACTTTTTCTTTACCAAAAAAAATACGAAGCGGTTTTGGGTAGTATACGCCAGCAGTGCGGGAAGCCATGCATCAGCCCTCAGCTGTCTCCACCTCGGAGACACAATCAGGGAAGGAGAAAAGGGGAAGAGGGAAGAAAGAAAGAGACGATGATACGCAGGGAGAGAAGGGGAAAAGAAAGCTAAGGAGAAAGAAAAAGGTGAAAAAGAAAAGCCATAACAAAAAGGAAAAATAGATGACAACCTGTCTGATTCCCACCCACCCCACATGCAAAACTAAAGAGAAATCTGATGTTCAAACAAAATCCATGCTCCCTTACTACTGGGCCCCCACCACCCCATGACCTAGCCATCAATAACAAAGCAACATTTTACATCCAAGGTAATAATGTAATAGAATGGAGCAGTGACATAGGCTGAACCCATATCCCACGTGTGAACCCCCCACCCACAGCTATATCACTCCTAACCCCAGCAGCATATACAGCAATAATAAACCAGCATATATACAGAAAAAACAGTGTTGCGCCTACCCCCACCAGGGTGGCTGCAACAATCAGGAGAAACAGCCCAGTTCATGTATAAAACAGAACAAGAAAAAATATGTCATCTGCGCTCATTTCTATACTGTAGCTCCATGTGAAACTGTCAGGGTATGGTACTAGGGGGGCACTGGGGTGATGGGGATATGGTGAGCCCAGGGTGCAAACACAGAAGGTATGGATGGAGGAAGGTAAGTGGATGGAGACTGACCAGGTGTAAATACTGCAGATGGAGAGAAGGGGGTTGCTAGAGCTTAAATAATTTATTTATTTATAAAGTATTTTACCAGGAAGGATACATTGAGATTTCTCTTGTTTTCAAGTATGTCCTGGGTTCAAGAACATTGAATTGTTACAGTTGTTATAGAAATACAAAGTGATACAATGCAAGATATTAAAAACAACACAGATATACAGATTTACACAGAAAATAAATATGTAAGAAATATATTCACCATGTTACATGTTTATTACAGGTGCATTCTGTATTGAGGTACATTAACAGAGATCTCTTAAGTGACTTTAGCCTGGGGGGAAGATTTGATGGCGTCTTGGAGGTTATTCCATAATTGCGGTGCTCTGTAGGAAAATGAGGATTGAGCCACTTTCTTTTTGGATTGTGGTATTGCAAGTAAGCTGCTGGTCCTGGATCGGAGGTTATAGGATGAGGGAACTGCTAAGGGAAGCAGTCTATTCAGGTAGGGTGGTAGCTTCCCAAAAAAGCTCTTAAACGCCGGGTTAGAAAGTTGAAGGGTGCATCTAGATTCCAGCGATGGCCAGTTTAGCTCTTTTAACATATCACAATGGTGGGTCATGTAGTTTCATTGTGGCACAAAGCGGCAGAATGAGTTATACAATGTAGTAAGTTTCTGAAGGTGTGTTTGCGGGACAGCTGCATACACTACATCTCTGTATTAAATAGCCGGCATAAGCATTTGTTGCACAATCCGCTTTCTTACCGCGAGGCTCAGGCAGGATTTGTTTCTGTACAGGGCACCTAGTTTGGGGTAAAGTTTAGATGAGAGTTTTTCGTGGGGGCCAAAGGATAGATTTGGGTCTAACCACATACCTAGATATTTGAGGGAAATGACTGTGGTCAGTGTGTCATTTGATTTTGTCCTGACACATAGATGGGGATTTTGCAATTTATGTAGTTTAGGTACTGTTCCAAATAGCATTTTGACAGCTTTGTCCATATTTAGAAAACGTTTGTTATCTGCAATCTACTTTTCTACCTCTGTAAATTGCTCTTGCAGCACTGCCACCAGGTGCGGGAGATTTGGTTTGCTGGTATAGATTACGGTGTCGTCTGCGTACATGTGTTCAGTTGAGGCTTTGCAGACATTGGGCAGATCATTTATGAATATCGTGATTAGCAGGGGGCCGAGTATTGAGCCTTTCGGTACACCGCACATGACTGGGAGGGGGGAGGGAAGCTCTGTCAAAAATGGACACATATTGCGATCGGTCGGATACATACAATTGAAACCAGGTTAGCGTGCAATCACCAATACCAGAGTTTTTAAGTTTTCGTAATAGGATGCCATGGTCTACTGTGTCAAAGGCCTTGGCAAAATCAAGGAAGATGGCTCCAGTTAGGTCTCCTTGTTCCATGCCAGCTTGGATATCATTGCAGACTTTTAAAAGGGCAGTTGTAGTTGAATGGTTTGGATGGAAGCCTGATTGATCTGGGGTTAAGTAGTTCCAATATTGATAATAATCACATAATTGCGTGTACATACATTTTTCCAAAAATTTTGACATTACAGGGAGCAATGATATCGGACGGTAATTAGATACCAAAGTATGTCGCTACTTTTATGGATAGGTACCAACCTCGCGGTCTTCCAGAGTTTCGCTATGTATCCAGTCGCCATTGATTAGGGTTGCGGCAGGATTTGCATTTGCCGGTGCAATGATTTTCAGCAGCATTGCTGGGATTTGATCAGGTCCAGACTGGTATTTCATTTTTTGGTTATGGAGAAGTTTCGTTATGATAAATCAGAAGGTATGGTGGGAATCCGGTGAACAGGTAGAGGGTTTGGGTAAACTGGATAATTCAGAGAAACAGAAAGTACGTCCTCACTCTGTTAGGATTGAACTGTAATGATCAGCAAAGGAGATCTTATGTGGTTCACTGCTGGATCAGAGAGAGGAGCAGGATCCCAGTACTGGATCTGGGTTTGGGCAGTACTGGTAAGGTGCTACCAGAAGTTCAAAGGATGGGGTGTGACAGAAACAAAACACAATCAGAGGTTTTGGTTTATTTGAATGGCCATTAAAGTGTAAGCTCACCTGCCTCATCATGGCACCTCTGTAAGGCGAGTCCTACCTAATGAAACCAAGAGCTACTCCTCTGAGCAACCACACACGCTCATGTTGCTTCTCAGCTAAGAGACAAAATGGTGGGTTTTATTTATACTCTCACCAAATACTTCCTGGTTGGTGTTACAACAAAATATACATTCATACAGAAAAAGCAGTGTCTCCCCTATTCCCATCAGGGCACCTGCAACAACCAGGAGTAACAGCCCATTTAATGTATAAAACATAACAAGAAAAATAAGGTGTCATCTGCACTTATTCCTAGAGCTCCATGTGAAACTATACATAATGAGAGGTTTTGGTTTACTTTTTCTTTATGTATGTATGTATATTTTGTTGTAACACCAGTAAGGTCATTTTTGCTGCTTGTTTTAATCCATTAGATATGTATAGAACATAATTTGGTCCCCTCTAGATCGGCCCATTCCAACATTTCAGTGTACTCTGGAGACATGCAGTGCCAACTAATTCAGTTTGTTTTGGCAAATTTTGGAATTCAAAAATGTCAGATTTGGAAGTTTCAGAATTTGCTGTTTTAGATTTTCCAAATATCGGACAAATCCAAAAATGTTCAGAAATATCAGAAATTTTGCAGGCGCACATTTTTTGGCTCCCTACAGTCCCTCTATACCCATAGATCCCACTATACAACCCCATTTTACCTCCTCCAACCCAGGTCATCTAAACTAATCTGATACCACCTCTATACTCTCTTACCAAAAGGTTTATTCACAAAGCATTGAAATTTCAGTGACATTTTGGTGATTTTCACTAGGGTGCAGTTTGGTGCACTGCGGCAATTCCGTTTCACTGACATTTCGGTGAATTCGCTATTCACCGAATGGTTATCGTAGTGCGTTGAAGATGGAGTCGCGGAACCCAATGAAAAACTTGGAGAATGTCACCAAAGAGAACCAAAGTGTGCCAAAGCGGCCGTGGCAAATTCCACCGAACTGCAAAAAAACCATAAGTCTCCTATTCTCCTAATAGGTGTTTAAACCAATAAAAATGTATTAAAATGTATCTAAATACTAAAAAGGTCCTTTAAAAAAAGATAATAAAAAGCTCTGTTACAGAATTAAAAAAAATGCCTTTTAAAAAAACTGAGAAACAAAAATTTCATGAAAAAATAAACTGTCTTTAAAAAAAAAAAAGAAGATATTCTCTTTCTACCCTGAATCCTAAGAATTCACCTGTTTAAACCTGTTGAACTGACACCGAAAATCAGGGCATTTCGCCGAATTTCTGTGTAGTTTGGCGTTCTGTGAATAGAAAACACAATAGTCTACTATGGGGCAGTTTGGAAAACTGTGGCGTACTGCCCCGTATTTTGCTGTCAATTTGCCAGTATTTCGTGAATTGACAACTTAGTGAATAGAAATTGCACCGAATGGTGAATAGCTCACTCTGACTTTTTGTATTTCCGGCTACCTATTTCTTGCTTAACCGGAATAGGGTATCCATTATTTTCCCGATGCAGTAAAGTAATTATTGAGTAACATAGTGGAATAATGGATAGCAATATTGTTAATAAAAACAGAGGTTGGAGTGACTCATTAACCACCGCCTTGTGCTAGAAAGATAAATATTGGACTGGTATGCCCAATTAATGAAAATAAATAAATGAAACACCTAAATGCAATGTTTGTGTAGTATATGATATATTCGATTTTATCTATTTCTTTTACCCCTCAAAATATTATTTTTAATTCTGTTCAGGTGGTTTTGCAGCAGAATTGGAGGAAATAATCATGTCATCAGTTTTAAGTCTCATTCCAGTTGATATTTGAAAAATGAAAATTTGCAGATCCTCCACTTTGTCTAAGAGTCCTGTTGGTACAGTACAGATTTACATTTCAAGCAAATATTAAATGCAGTTAGAAAATGTTTAAATGAGTTGTATATGTAAGTGTGGCGTTTGAACATAATGTACCATTCCACAGGGTGTATTTAGCATTCAAGTCCAAAGGCACGTTTGCTAAATGTGCTAAAGGTTGGCAAATGAAACGCACAACTGTTTAAGGGACAGAATGTACGTGTTAAATCTGCTGACTTGCTAAGTTAACTAAAAGCTAACATGTCTCTCTACAAAGCTTATTCAGGGGTGACTGAACTTCTAGAGTTACACAGTAAAAATTATAAAGTAGGAGCAGGGATCAAATTCTAAACAGTGAGTTTGGAAAATCATCAACATATATGCTCCAATTAAATTTGCCATCTGACTTTTAAAGGGACACTCTACACATCCAGACCACTTTAGTGTTTTAAAGTGGCCAGTCTTTGTGGAGTGCCCCCACTCCGCTGCCTGACTGGAGAAAGCATTGCATGCAGTGGAGTAATTTTCTCCACCCACAGGCAAGTCACAAAGCAGCTGGACACTGGTGGTTCATTGTAGGTCAGATGGGGCAGCACCCTACCATTTCTTTATGCAAATTCTTTTTTCTGTTTTCCGTGTCATTTAACATGTCCCTGATTGATAAAATGTGTTATGTCCCTTTTTAACTAGTGTCATTGTCTCAACTGTTTATAGACATAGTAAATAAAAAGAAAGATTACTTGATCATTTGTCTTTGACCAGCATCCAGTAATCTGATAATGGCTCTATGCGAACTCTTAGGCTAGGGTCAGACTGAGGCAGTGCGAACGCGCGTTCTGGCGCACTTAATCACGGCCGCACTAGCAGCAGATGCCGGGCAATGACAGCCAATATACGAAGTACGGTCGCACAAAAGTCCGGCTGCGCAACGCAAGTGGAAAATGAACGCATTTTTTCGAGAACGTGAAACCGCAGGTACTGACGTACAGAGTGCGCTGCGCCCGCTAGAGGCGTGTGTGCGTGAATTGGAGACATCAGACGCTGCTAATGTCCGGCCAACATAACGTCCAGATGCAAGAAGTGTTTTATTGATGATCCGTACAAAATCACGGACGAAAATGCGCATAGTATGACCACTATCACGTATTCTGTGAAAAAATGCGTCCATTCGTTCGAACGCACTTTTTCACAGACAACATAAAAATGCGTTCGTCTGACCCTAGCCTTAGGAATCATGGACTGCAGCTGTATCATACCCCATGCTGCTGGCTAATTGAGCTTTGATGGGCGTCAAACAAACATCCAAAGCAAGCTCCCGTCTGAGGCTTGAATGGAGAGCTAATCTGCTACACATACCATGAGCCTGCCATAACCCCTTAATGACAGAAAATGCACCCAACATTTGGCTTTATGTGCTAAATACAAATAAAAAAATAAAAAAATTATTGTGCAACAGTAAACAGGATTTTTTTCTTTCCTACACCAACGTTTTGTATACTTAGAGTTATTTAAAATAAAATGGATAGGATCAACATTCAGTTTTTATTTTTATCAAATAATAATAGAATTACTTTTTTCACTTGGTAATCATTGAATTTATGGACATTTTATTTGACGCATTAATAGGAATATGTCTGTATGGTTTATTCCCTATACAGTATATGGGATCATCCTCATTTTCTCTATATTTTGGAGGTAGTGAAAGGGACTCAGGTCAAGAGAGGGCCGCCATCTTGAGCCAGGCGGCCATCTTGCTCAGAACATTGGTTCACTTGAATCTAAATAGTAGATATTAGATGAAATTAGGATGTAGTTTACATAGAATCTTAGGAATGTGTTGAACTAACAGCAAAGCAATTAAAACCTAACGAGGATCCAGGCCATAGCTGGCACACAAGTGACAGGATGAAGAATAGATACATCAAGGTCAGAGAAACAGGCTGTTGAATAAAGAGGAGTGTGAAACCAGACGAGGCCTTATTTAGAATATACAATAAACAAGCTTTAGGGAGGTGGACATATGCAGGAACCAGAGAAAGTGTAAATCTCCTATTGTCAGAATAGCATGAAGTTTGCCAATTTATGACCAATGTGTGGAATGTCTTTGTATTCGAATAAGGGAGGTACGGACCCACGTGGGGTGGGATAGTGTCACAGCGGGGTGGGCTAATTGGGATGTACCTAATTATGTATTCGGGGTATAAGACCCCTTGTCGGAGGGAGATCGGGGCTCACTCTTAGCGATTGAATCCTGTGTGAGCATCTGTGACGTCACAATAAAGTTTGCCTTTCCTGAAGAGACTCGTGTCCAGTCAATCCTTGTCCGTGCCGGCCCAGTCTCGTCCAGAGTGAACCAGGTGGATTCCGGTAACAGTAGTAGAGCCATATTCCTATTCATGATTAAAAACATTAATGTTTCCAGGTGCCCCACTAACTCGAAATGTCACCTGCCGCCACTGCAGCAGGGTTCTAGAATTTCCTGGCTGCAGGTCACCAGATCAGTCACTAGTGATGTCAGCATGCTCTGCATGCTGGCATCACCCTTTCTCAGACCGCTGGCAAAAGTTATAGTTAGACAATGATTGTTACTACATTATTGTTTCTAAATATTATACAACACATACCCTATATTTGCCTAGATGTTAAGAATAACATAGGAGCTCCACTTGTAAATGTTGACAGCAGTCTGGTAATCTAGCTGAACTGCAAACCTCTGTAGTGATTTGGTTGTTATGCCTGCGGTAAGCACATTCGTGCTTCATATTCTTTGGAATTTTGCTTATCCTCAAGGCAGTACCTCAATGCCGCAATGCGTCCCGGTGCAGTCGATGATGCGATCTATGGGAAAGCTGTGGGGCGTACTATGACGGCCCGCAGCATTTAAGCACCCACCGCAGGGACAGCATAGTATGCCCTGTGGCGTTTAAACAGTTTAAAAAATTAGTTACAAAATTATATACTTACCTTTGTTCACCCAGTGAAGAGGATGGTGCGATACACTGCTGTCTCTCGCTAAAGACCAAAGCCAGGGAGAACAAATAGGACTGCCAGAACAGAATATAGGGGAGCGCTTCTCGAGACCTTGGTTGAATAGTACAAGTCACCAAGTGTTTGTGATTACACAATGCAATATGTGTCATATTCTGGAAAATTTATCAGGTGATCACTGTAGGTGTATAATGGTCGATGACAGTGCTCATACAGAGGGGTCAAACAATCCTTCACCCTCACATATACTGTAGATACAATACATATTACCTTGACAGTTTCTTCCTGGGGTGGAGTAAGCTCCCAGCAGGTACATGTAAAATATAAATATAAAAACACAATAGTGCAATACAGTAGACCATAATAGTCCAGCATTGGGTCCGTTTTGGGATGACCCTGTCTCGCTTGTTTTAATATTCAGCAGGTGTCATGTGGAGACAAAATACAGGTGGACCATAGCATAATTCTGCATGGAACATATGTTGTTTATTTAAAAATAAATGGATAAACTCATGTGGTCCTGAGCCTGTACATATAGTGGTTCGGTAATGATAACAATGGGTGCCTTCAAATGGGAGCACCAATCTCCGTTTGCAACCGCAACAGACTTGGAGAACAAATTCTCCTTCTGTCAACCTTGTGCAAATGCGCAAGATTGCAAACATGTTGTCATGTCCCACGCTGCTGATCCGATCCGGCACCCGGCAGCATCGTCCTCGCTGCTCGCTGGCTGGGCGCTGAGTGATTTGCACACTCACTTTCACGTGGGTAGCCGGGGGAGCAGGACGTGGCATGATGACACAGCGCCACCGGGTTTAAAATCAGTCACCTGAGAGCCAGTCGTTGCCCTGATGTGGTTTTACCTGCTCTCAGTGCTTGTGTTAGAAATTATAGTGCACTCGGTAATGTCACCCTGCTTGTCTGACTACTCTCCTGCCTCTTAACCCTTGGCTCCTGTTCTGACTCACTCTCTCTCGATACTGACCCCTGGCATACGGCTGACACACTCTCTCTCGATACTGACCCCTGGTATATGGTTGACACTCTCCAGATAATACGTACCTTGGTATTTCTCTGTTAACCCTGTGTGTCAAGCTTAGGTTGCAACTATGTTTGTTTTGATCTTATTCTGATTTTGGAAAAGCGTGTATATGTGAAGGCAGCACTTCCGTGCAAAATAAATAGATATTAATTAGGGTAGGTGCTGCCGTAGTGGAATGTGAAGTGTCCACACACCTCCAAGGACACAAATAATATAAAAGGAACAAAACATAAATTCCTGGCGCACCTTGTATATTAGAACATTGTTTTAAAACACAATATGTATGATACAATTGTAAGTGAACAGTGGGTAAAAAATATTGAGTATGGTTTTTTTTTGTGTTTTTTTGTGTTTTTTTTTTCCTCCTAACACTGAAAACACTCAATTTGAAAACAAATTCAACAAAACACAAATTTCAAACAAATTAAAAAAACAATAGAGAAATCAGAATACTTATATTAGTAATGATGGTATCTTTATCTTCCTCCTTTCCTCCTTGGCAAATCCTCTGGAGTTAGCTTTTTTTTCCCCCAATGGTGACTCGTTTATTCATTAGCTCATTCGATGGTATATGGAGGTGCTATATAAATTCCAGGGAGGGGAGGGAGCAAACCTTATATAGACAGGTGCTAAAGTAATAAATATGCAGCAGGACGATATGCTACTATATTCAAAAATTTATTCATATAAATTCATATAAAAATAGACCATATGGTATGCATAATTAAAAAAAGTTATTTGACAAGTAATCGTAAAAGGGGATCACTTAAAACGCGTTTTCGCCTACCGGCTTCCTCAGTAAGTGTCCTCAGATAGTCTCTGGTGAAAAATATCAGTGAAAAATCTGATTTTGGCTATAGGTAGTTGTGCCGACCATTACAAGGATCGGAAGGGTAAGATAGTCGTGCTGCGTATAGAGACCAGATTCATATATATCAGGGAGGATCGTGACGCATGCGTAGGTAGGTGGAAACTATCGTCAGGGGTTTCTGTCTCTCTCTCGTGCAGAGATGACTTCCTTGGCATTTCTGTCCTGGCCATCGTTTCTGGTTGATAGCAGTCTGATTTGATTATGGTATCTTTTTCTTTGTAACGGCACCATCAAGCTAAGCAAGTCACTTAATCACTTATGATCTCATAAACTTGTTTTTATTCTATAGCGTGAAGGTGTATCGGATTCTTTTAAAGCAAGAGCTTGCGAAATGTTTCGAGAATAATTAAAGGAGTTTTGTATGTTCAGAAAGGGCTTACATATAAATAGACACTTTAGACAATGATTTTTCCATTGGTGCCTCATGTTGAGTCCAAAGGTAAATTCATCTGTCACCGAAAGTAATGTACCACATACATTAGTTTAAAATTCAGGTTTCATCCTTATGGGTGCAGAGTTCCTCCCTGAATTTTTATAATCCATAGCCCTTTGAAGATATGTGCTACTGTAAGTAGTAAATGTAAAACTTCAGCCATTTCAGATGTTGCTGAACTGCACTTCCCTCGATTCTCTGGACATTTATTATATTCATAGATTTCTGGGAATAGTAGGTCATCAACATCTGGGGGCCAGAGATTGACACCCCGGCCTTAAAGCAAAGCACCTAAATTTAAAGTTTAAATCTAGAGTTTATCAGGAAAATATATATTGTATCTCGGTCGGACATCACTTTAATCTGAACTATTCTATCCAGAACCTCAGGGTTAAAGTCTTTAAAGGAAATTTTAAAGACTCCACATTACAAATTGTTGCTCCGTTCCTATAGTCTCGCTCTATCCCTTGCTAAACAAATGTATTTCTCATCCCCGATCTCTCCACCTTTTCTAGTGATTCCAGATGCCTGTTTCATACGTTCTATCTGTTAATGGGCCCTATTTCCACAGCACCTTTCACGGAACTCACGCTGTCAGCTTTGCTGACTAGTTCACAGATATGATTAACAAACATAGACTAGAAATATGTTCAACTGCCGTCCTCCATTAACCATTCAACCTCACTCACTCCATCCTGACTCCCTTCCCCCTCTTCTACTATCAGGGTTATTCAAAGGAAGCCGAATTGGCTCCGAACAGTGAATTTCCCTGTGCAGTGCAATTTTGTGGCCATTCGGCAATTCAAAAAGCTGGCAGTACACCAAATATTGGCGAATTGCCTGTGAAGTACAGTGGAATTTGGCAGCAGTGAACTCCCCATACAACAGTAATGGTTAATCTATTCAGAGACCACTGAACAGAACCGAAATGTCAGTGAAATGCCCTGAATTTCAGTGGTTTCATTCGACAGGTTTATTGTAAAAAATATTCCCTGGTTTTATTAAATATTTATTCACCCGTTTATTCTTTTCACTTACAGCAAAAAGTCTTTATTTATTTTTAGGATCTTCATAAGCATTTTTCAGGATTCTTTCAGCAAACTTTTTTATTTTCTGATTTTTATTTATTAATGCATTTTTTAAATGGCTTTTTTTTCCTGTAACAGACCTTTTTATTATTATTCACTGGACCGTATATATTATTTCCAGGCATTTTCATGAAGTAGTTATCCTCCCCCCCCCCCCGTTCATCGGCATGTTGGGTTTTTATGGCGGCTGGTCGGTACTCTGTTTGGAGTGTCGTCGGCTTTTTTCGAATCGATTCGGCTGTTTTGCGGCGGATCGTCGGATGCATTTGGTGGTTTTCAGTAAGTTTTCAAATCTTTTTAGATGCGTTCGGAGACTTGTTCCCTGCACTTCAGGGACCCTGCTGTGAATTCAGTCAGTGAATCGTACTAGCTGAAGAGCAGGGATTGGGAGAGCACAGTGGTGCTCTCTGAATAACCCTCTTGGTTTTCCTTTTCCCCAGGTTCGGAACTAATAATGTACTCTTGCCAGCTACCCGTTTGATCCTATCCCTCGCACCTTTTTCTGTCCTCCCAGTGATTGCCCCTCCTTTAACTCATATTTTCAACCTCTCTGTACCCTCTGCATTCAAACGTGTTCATCCCCATTCTGAAGAAGCCATCTCTTGATCCTATTTCCACTCTCATCTCTTTGCTTCCCTTTGCCTCCAAAATCTTAGAATGCCTGGTCTATAACCTGCTCACTGGTTTCCTTGATGCTAACTCTCTACTTGATTTTCACAAGTCCGGCTGTCACTCCCAGCACCTTACTGAGACTGCGCTGACCAAGGTGACTAATGACTTAGTTGATGCTAAAACCAAAGGTCACTTCTCCCTGCTTATTCTTCGTGATCTTTCAACTGCCTTTGACACAGTCAGCCACCCTCTTCTGCGTCAACTTGGCCTCAGTGACACCTTTCTATCCTGGTTCTCTTCTCTCTCTCACTGATCTTTCAGTATCTCCTTCACCAGTGCTTTTTCACCCCTGGTTCCTCTTTCAGTTGGGGTACCCCAAGGTTCTGTTTTGGGTCCTCTTCTTTTATATACTGCCTCTCTTGGTAACGTCATCTCTTCCGTTGGATTCTAATATCACCACTATGCTGATGACACCCAAATCTACCTTTCCTCTCCTGATCTCTCTCCTCCTATCTTCTGTCTCCGACCGGATGACCACCTTTCCTAAAGCTCAACCTCTCCAAAACTAAACTTTTTGTCTTCCCTCTTCAGTCACTAACTAAATCTTGTTACTTCCACATAAAAATTATTGGATGCATTCGCCCCTTTCTTAATTAGGACTCTAACTAAATGCTCATCGAAGCTCTTATTATCTTTCTCCTTGACTACTGTAACCCTCTTCTCAATGGCCTTAAGAGTTCCCAGATTCTCCCCCTGCAGTCTCTAACGCCTCTGTCAGGCTAATCCAACTCACATCCTGTATCTCTCACGCTTTGCCCTTTTGTCAATCTCTGCACTTGTTCTGTCTCCCTTAGAAACTAACTTAAAATACTGGTGCTCCCGTACAAAGCTCTCCATAACTGTGTACATAACCTCCCTTATTAGCAGGTATATTCCATCCCATCCTCTTTGCTGTGCCAATGATCTGATGTTATCATCTTCTCATACCTGCACCGCAACATTCGCCTTCAGGACTTCTCCTGAACTGCCTCCTTTCTGTGACACTCCCTCCCATTCAAGAAATCTTTAAAAACACTTTACTTTAGAGCAGTGGTTCCCAAATGTGGTCCTCAAGTACCCATAACAGGTCAGATTTTCCAGATAGCTCAAGCACAGTACATGTGATATGATTTGCTGCTCAGTGATTGCAGGATTCAGTCTGCTTTTCTCCAAGGTAATCCTTAAAATCTGGCCTGCTAGGGGTATTTGAGGACCGCGGTTGGGAACCACTGCTATAGAGAAGCCTATCACACCATTCTATAGTCCCCCATTTTACCTTTCTTGCTCCATCTTCCCCATGCACCCCACTACTTCCCAGTCAGCTATTTACCCTCATCTAGGTGTGTCTACCTTCCCCTCTTAGACTGGAAGCTCTTGAGCAGACCTAAAAGATAACTTTTCTGTACATTTGTTATGTTTTACCCATTGTACAGTGCTGCGGAACTTGTTACGCTTTATAAATAACTAGTAATTGTAACTTCACTTTATCCAAACCTTGACTCCCTAAATAGAGATATCACTTAGGGGCAAATGGGGCAAAGCCTCACCACACCATCCAGATTGCACCCCTCTTGTGCCCACTGCAGGACTCAGTGGTTGTTTGTTGATCAGAATGTTCATTGCCGGAGCAGCTGTGATAGAATACACTCACTTCTCATCTCTACTATATCAATGGAGGCAGTTTAAAATCCAGCCAGCCCCAGCCTCCTTAACCTCTACACAACTCAGTGTTTGTCCCGTTAACCCCCAAGCATCCCTATGCCTGCTCCATTAATCCACCCCCCAATGTCCATCCAATAAACTACACCTACCCGTGTCTCACTGACCTCATGCTCTCCTCAGTCTCTCGTACATCATTGCCCCCTCACCCAACCCTATTCTCAGGCACATTCAGCTAAGTTGCACTTCTCCTCGTTAGAAAAGCCCTTATTTTAAGAAAAAATCATTCTAGAAAGAAAAATATAATAAACCGAAATATAAATGTCTATCATGTAGAAACTCAGAGGTACATTTTTAGGCACACCCGTACACAGACACTTTCAGATACTTAGAGGTACGCGCTCATACAAGTATACTCATACAGGTACCCAGGAGAGTTTGTAAGTATTTCAACTTTACAATTTATGGTTAGGTATTTAGCACTGGTTTTTATGCCTATTCTGGACCTCTTGGTACCAAAGATCAGTAAATGTTATTTATTTTAAACCATAACACTTCATGACTATGATCTAGTAGTAGAAAATTAATTTATATTTGGAATAAAATCTCAAGTACCTTAGTCTATATCCAATTTGTTTTAGGTCATGTTATGTTACATTATGAACACTAGAGGGAGCAAAGAGACAACAGTGTCTAAAGCCAGACCATATAGAGATCATCTTACAGTATAGCGACTGTATTAACAGCACTGATTTATATTTGGTGTTTGCTAGATCAGGATTAAAACGTGTGTATTAAGAAAATATACAGACGATACAGCATATTGAAGAGCTCCATGTGTCCTATTGATACATTTTAATTATAGACTAGAATTAACGCTAAACTGATTTTCCTTCGCCAGGGAAGCATCCTCTGTAATAATGTACTAAACATATAGCAACCCAAACAAACTTCTTTACCATTCATTGGGCCTTGTGTAGCTGTAGATGTAGCTGATGCTCTTTTAGGTTCTTTGGGAAATCGAGGGAGAGGGGGGCAACAAATATGACTTGGGTGCAAAACACAGAATTTGATTGAACAAAACACGTAAAAATCAGTCCTGCATTCTAATCTCAGAGTACTTGTAGCAGTGTATGTAAACTGTATTTTTCAGTATTTTACAGCCGAGTCTTGTTTTCTGCCATCCCCGCCATGCTTTCTTTTTGTCCGAAAAAGGGGATTTTTAGTACAGGAAATAAGTAAACCCCTCATTTTGTCTCCGAGCTCAAAACATGCAGGAGGCATCTGCATCAGGTTAGGATCCACCTAAATATGTTTGCCTAGGCCAGTAATGGCGAACCTTGGCACCCCAAGTGTTTTAAAACTACATGTCCCATAATATACTGACGGCTTTATCCATGACTGTGCATTATGGAACATGTAGTTCCCGAAACATCTGGGGTGCCATGGTTTGCCTTCGCTTGCCTAGGCGTTGACAGTTAGGCTAAAAACACCTCTGATGCCGCAATTGCATTAACGTGCTATTCAAATGCACCTGACTGTGCCTAATATCAAGATAATCTGATATGGTTTTATCCTGGATCAATGTAAACAAATTTAATTCCGCTCCCTTGCATAAAGGCTCCAGGTTGTGCCTCTAATGTTCTAGCACATGGGACATGACAGGCAGGGCCGGATTAAGATCTCTATGGGCCTGGAGCTGAATATTTTGGTGTCTTTTTTTGGAATATATTGAAATGAAAACATATTTTAGGTTATTTAATAGTGCAGATGCGAGTATATTTAACCAGGCAGATACTGTGTGAGTATATTTCCATTCAAATTTCAATCATTTACAGCGTGTAAATTTTTTTCTTCACATTTTATCATCCAAACCTTTGTGGTTATATATTCTATAGGGAGTTCTTGTAAAAAAAATTGAAATGGGGACCTGTTACTGCATTTTTCTGAGAAAACACACAATTTCAACCAAACCGATAAAACGAAAATTTTCGCTTGTGTTTGGAGGATGGTGTTTTATGACTAATATGACTATCAGGGTTATTCAGAGAGAGGGAAAACCAGGAGAATGACTGGAGAAGTGAAAACTCTAGGTCAAAATAGCCAATTTGGAAAGTGCGATAAATGGGAGAATTTTTCTGGTTTGGCTATTTTGACCTTGAATTTTCACTTCTCCAGTCATTCTCCTGGTTTTCACCGCTCTCTGAATAACCATGTATGTATGAAACACACTGACCGTGCTCCCAGCGCGGGAAATGAGAAGGTGAGTAATGGCAGTGGTATTGCTGATTTTATACTTGACAAACGGACAATGCAATCGCTTTGGAATAAGCAAACAAAACTATAAAAAATGCTTCTTTTTTTTTCTTCTTTGTCTAGATTTTGCATGGTCATTTTTGGTATCCATGCAAAGGCCAGACTCTGTCCTTTCGTTTGACCTTGTGCAGTGTAAAGATTAGAGACTCGGGGTTTCAAAGTCCCCCCAATGCTCTTCGCTGCAGTGTGATGGTTTAGGTTTTTGATGGAACAATGTGTAATAACACATTGTGCCATCACCTCCAAACTTGTTGGTGACATGAGAAATGAGATGGAGAGTTAGTGCAGCATCATTGTTCACTTTATAATTGAAAAGTGAAAAATATTGCTGCGTTCCAAAAATATAATTTTTTTCTCTTTTTCTATTTTTATTGTTCCAGAAAAGTTTGTCATGTTTGTGATCATTGGGAATGCTATGGTCTTTCCAGGGTTACCTCACATGACACTGTAGCTATGGGGTTGGAGATACAGGAGTCCAAGTGCTCATCAATGCAAACATACAGGTCTATTCAAAGAAAGGTGAAACTCAGGAGAATGACTGGAGAAGTAAATATTCTAGGTCAAAATAGCCATTTATCTCATTTGGTCTAGATTGTTCTCTTCTCCTGCCAATTCTCCTGATTTTCACCTTTCTCTGAATAATCCTGATAGTTATCCTTTCTCTGGGCCGATTAGGGGGCATGGGTCTGGAGCTGCTGCTCCAATAGCCCCTATGTAAGGCTAAGGTCAGACTAACGCAGTATTAACGTGCGTTTAGCCGCACTAAATCACGGCCGCGCTAGCAGCATCGTATGACCGCTATCGCGTATTCTGTGAAAAAATGTGTCCATTCGTTCGAACGCACTTTTTCACAGTGCGAAAAATGCGTTAGTCTGACCCTAGCCTTAATCCGGCCCTGATGACAGGTGATGTGCTGAAACTGTATGAAGCACTGCAACATGTCTGAGGGGGTTATTTAGAGAGATCCGAAATGTTGCCGAAATGTAACCGGACACTGAAATTCAGCAAACGCTGACATTTCGGGGCCGTTCAGCTATTCAGAGAGCAGGCAATTTGCCAAATGTTGGCGAATTGCCTGCACATACGGTGCCTGTTCGAGGGCAGTGAAATCCCCCATAGAGAAGCAATGGTTAATCTATTCAGAGAACACCAAACAGCAGTGAAAAACTGCGAAATGCCCTGCTGTTCGATGGTTTCATTCGTCAGGATTATTCAGGCGATCCCATAGGCGTCAATGTTAAAAATATTCCCGTTTTAATTCAATATCTAATAAACCATTTATTATTTTAATCTGCGGTAAAAAGTGTCTTTATAGATATTTTTTTTAGGATCTTTTAGGCATTTTTGGGGATTTTTTCAGCAAATTGTTTTTAAAATTGTATTTTCTTTTTTCTGTAACAGACCTTTTTATTATCATTCATAGGACCTTATATGTAAATTCCAGACATTTTCGTTCAGTAGTTTTTTTGCAAACAGCGTTTCAATTGAATCGCTAAAGCCGATATTTCTTTTAACCCTTTCGCTGCTGAGGCATTTCCCGCCTCTGTGCTGAGGTAATTTTTACCGGTTTTGCTCATCATGTTTAAATGCGTTTTGAAGGCTTATTTTAGTATATGACCCAGACATATTATATATCGTTCTTTCCGGCAGACTCGGCAGATTCATAATATGTCATTATTATATGTATACGTCATGACCTGTCTGTATATTATAACAAAAAATGCAATAAAATATGATTTTTCAATAATTTACAACGTGTAAAGTGTTTTGTTTTCACATTTTAACATGCGAGCAATTGCGGTTATATTTTGTATGGGGTGCGCTTGTTAAAAAAATTAGAAATGGGGTCTCGTTACATTTTTTTTGGGGGAAAATTACGCGATTTTTAACAAACGCAACGCATACAAAAATCGTTAGTGCAGCATCATTGTTCACATTATAATTGAAATGGGAACAATATTGCTGCATTAACGAACCAAAAAAAGAAAAAAAAACTTGTTTATTTTTTTTTTATAATTTTTTTTTAAATATTTTTTTATTTTTATTTTTTATTTTTTTTAAAAAACTTTTTCATAGTCATGTTTGGTATTGTTGGAACAGCCATGCTCTGGCCGATCCAACAATATCGAACATTAACCCCTAACTGCCACGGATCGGGAGATAGGGGGTTCATTGGAACCCCCTATCTCCACCATTGGTGGCAGTTAGGGGTTAACTCCAGGACTGGCGTCATCGTGCTATGCACGTTGACACCAGTCCTCAGGGGGCATTCCCGGAAGCTTGGCTGACATTCAAGATGTCGGCCAGCTCCGGGAAAGGATTACGAACCGGCGCTTTTCGGTGCCGATTCGTGATCCGGCCCCCATGGGGTTAATTCCAGTTACCGTTAGGAAGGGCAGGCTGTGCCCTTCCAAACGGTGCCTGGATTAACCCCCTGCACCCCGGCGATCGGGAGGGAGAGAGGTCCGAAGGACCTCTCCCCCTCCCTTTCAGGCGCCTCCTCCGCACATGCGGGGGGGCGCCTGAATTAGATGTCATCGCGCCGCCGCGATGACATCTAATTAGGCCGGCGGCGGTTCCAGGTGCTGGGCTGACATCGAGGATGTCAGCCCGCACCGGGGGCACAGGCCCCAAAGGGAGGACACGCCCAGCGCATCCTCCGCAAGGAGCGCTACCTGCGGGTGGACGCGCTGAGCGCATCCTCCGCAGCGAACGGGTTAAAAAGTATAGCCGTGAGAGCCGATATTTGATCCGGATTTTTATCGGGAATTGAAAAATGCCGGTAAGCCCGAATTTGAATCTTTTGAACAAAAAAATGGCCAAAATAAGGACTAAAAAAGTGCCAATTTTGACAATCTGGCAGAATTAAATTGTGACCTACGTTGTAAGCGATGCTTGTGGATCAGATTTGGTAGCTGCTTATTGCAAGTTAACGGCTCCGATAATTTGCATAGGAACCATTTGCTATCGGCTATCTGGAGAATAATGAGCAATTTCCTGGTAGCTCATTATTCTCAACTCAAGCCGGTATTCAAGAAGGAAAACTGGCATTCAAGGATGAATACCGGATCAAAGACCCCAGTGGTAAGCTATTTTACTATAGCAACATAGCTAAAAGAAAAATCACATACTTATTGCTGGTCTCCAGGTGTAGACAACCGTGTGACCTGCTGCCTCCTCTGCCACTTGCAATGGAATACTAGGAAAAAATAGCTAGCAGTGTCCTTCTTTGGCTCTGGTATAACCACACTTACAAAAGTTTGCGTAGGGTCAAACTGATCTCCATAGACCCTCTGGAGTCCAGGGTTTATAGCCGAGATGTTATGCAGCGCCGCTCCAGTATCGTCAAGTTCAGGGATTTCAAACTCTGCCCCCCCAACATGTTCATTGCCTACAGTTTCCAGAATTCTTAGATTGCAATAGTCAGAGTATCATGGGAGGTGTTGTTCAGAAACATCTGGGGGGCCAGAGTTTGAGATCCCTTGTTACAACTCAAGCTGCTAATACAGCAGCTCTGTCAAAGAGAGCTGGTAACAGGAAGCCACTAAGGCTGTGGGCATACAAGCGTTTTTCAGAGCGGAGGGAATGTCCGTGAGAGTGGACGTTCCTTCCCCTCTGACACTCGTGTGGCCACCTCGCTGAGCGCAGTTAGTGTGCTCAGCGCTACAAAGCAAGATCCTCCTATAGAGGATCGTGCTTTGAAGTCCAGTCAGCGTCCGTTGTAGCTTTTTGATGCCCCATGGTAGCGCGCAATTCGTGTGCACGCTACCCCATGTGGCCCTACTCGTCGATCTGTCACAAACCTACGACGGACAGAAGGAAGGGCGGTCACACGGGCACAATCAGTGCGCTCGTGTGGCCGCGCCTAAGGGTTATCAGATCTTGCTGTTATTTACTCTAGCCAATTCTAAAATGGTTCAATAATAGGTGGAATGAGTCAGTAGACTACTTAGGGTACCATAAGAACACAGTCCAAGCTCTTCTAAGAAGTTTTCTTGTATCAATTGATTGATTCATGTATTTTATATATCTTTAAAAGGATTGAATCATTCATCCTTTGGAAGTCTTTTTTAGAGTATGTATAGTAGAGTTAAATGATTCTCAAAGTTTTTCTAGTAGAATGTCAGTTCAGCGATTGACATCTATTATTAATGACTCCACCTTGATACTATCTATTGTAGTTTTCTTAGAAACTTTGTTTTGTTACCCACTTATGTTGTTATAGTCTAATTATATTGTGTATTTTAATAACTTGGTAACGGAATATTTATTGTTTCAGATTGGCTTTCCAGCTTTAGACCTGCAGTCCAGATGTGGCACATAGACATCTTGGTTCCCTAGACTATATAAAGTTGTAGTTTTAATGATATTACATCATAGTTTTAAAGAGCTGGCATATACAAAACTCAATATTTTACACAACTGCTGCATGAAAATATTCTGTTTACTACAAGTTACTACTTGACGAAAAACTGGTAAATTGAAAAATGTAGCTAATAAACAGTCTAAAATAACCATGCTATTTTTTTAAACGTAGTATTTCTTGTACGGTGAAAGAGGGAAATCAGGGATTGATGTGCAGAAGAAGGGTAAAAATCTCCCTTCCATTCATTGTAAGCAATTGCAGTGCATATTGCAATGACAGAGTAATAATATTTCTGGTATCTAGTTCAATATTATTAACCCGTTCACTACCAAGTTGTTTTCCATGAAAAGGCTGCCAAGACCCAGTGGACTTATGGTAAACAGATTTGTATTATAAATACATTGAAACTTTGCTTCAAAATATCAGAAACCCATTTTCAAGCTGTATCTAATAATTTGACAAGCAGGTGGTGCCATCTGCTGGTCAAATAGTGCTACCACATTTCCATAATTCACCTTGAGTAAATGTAAATCTGTATTATGGCACCCCCTAGTAGTCTCACTGAATAATTTTTACTTAACCACTTGGCTGCTATGGACGCGCTCAGCGCGTCCAGCCAAGTGGTTCTCCTGTGCTATGGACGCGCTGAGCGCGTCCATGCACAGGAGGCAGCAATCCGCTGGATTCCGGCAGAGTGCTGCGCCCCCCCGGTGCGGGCTGACATCTTGGATGTCAGCCCAGCACTCGGGACCCCGGTGGAGCAATTAGATGTCATCGCGGCGGCGAAATTTTGGCTGCAAGATAGAATGAGTGACAATGGAATCACTCATTATTCTCTGACCATATTAGTACTTACTGTACCAGAAGCATTAAATTATAGTAGGCAGCTGTAACAGCTGGGCCACAAGAACTTTTTATGGCTCAGCTGGAATATTAATGAGTGAACTTATTTTGCCTGTGTTCTATATCACTTTATGGACTATAAAATGGAAATGTGGATTTTTGCATTCTCAATAAATGGTGTCAAAATATAATTCACAGCTTATACGTATTTTAATCACAGGCTTTTTGTAAGCAATCTTCCATCTTGATATGTAATAGTGTAAAATGTTAAACCATATCTTTGTAGTCAACCAAATCCTTCAAATTAAGTAATTAATATATATAATAATGGAACTAATTTAAAAATATGGTTTTCAGTGGCATATTTTCTTCTCTGAATACATGTTTTTGCTGGTTTTAACTATAGCTCACGTTTGACTACCCCTTCCATTTCTTAGAAAACACTTCTCTTTGAAAGGTCGTAAAATAGTTTCCTCACTACCAAGGTATGCTTCAGTGGTAAGGTTATTAAAAAAGAGACTCAAAGCATCTGCTTAAGTGCTCACCAGCATGTGAAGGTAAGGAGGATAAAATATATTTTTGGCTTTTCACTTCTTTATTTAGGAATGTCTTTGTTATTTGCTAGTATTTTTTCTGTTTCTCAAATTCACATTCTCCGTCTCACTCTTCAACATTCAGTATGTGTAGTGTTGTTAAGGAGGACATGTGCATGATGAGAATAACACTGTTGATAAAATAAAAATTGAAATAAAAATAAAGCTGCACTCACAGATTGGGACTAGAGCATAAAAGTGTTTGTCAAACTCCATATTTAACCACTAAGCATATACATTTGCTGGCAAATACATACCTGTTAAAACGTCTTTTGTTGCACACAGACGATCAGCAAAGTTTTAGGCTAGGGTCAGTAGAACGCATTTTTCACGTCTACCTTCAAAAAGTGCGTTGATGCGTCCAAACGCATTTTTTCATGGAAGACGCGATAGAGGTCATACGATGCGCAATTTCGGCTGTATTTTTTACGGATCCAAACCAGGAAACCTTGGGTGTCTGGACGTTATTTTGGCTGAACATGAGCTGCGTCTGACGTCTCCTAATCACGCACACATGCCGCTATGCGGATGCAGCGCACGCTGTACGTCAGTACTAGCGGTTCGACGTTCTTGCAAAAATGCGTTCGTTACCCGCTTGCGTTGTGCGGCCGAACATTCGTGCGGCCGTACTTTGTGTGTGGGCCTGCGTTGGGTGTCATTTGCTGCTACCAAGGCCGTAAAAAGTCCGGCTAAACGTACGTTTGCACTACGTTCGTTTGACCCCAGCCTTAACCTGCACAAAAGTTTTTTTACACGCTTGAAAAAGCCATTCCATGAGTTGCTGTCATTGCTGATCGTCTATTTACAATAAAAGACTATTTAACCGGAATGTACGTGTACCGCCAAGATTCTAAGGTTGCTGGAAAAAATAAAATTTCAGACCAAATTTAGAGTTTTAATGATAGGTATTATCAAAAATATTCTGGTCTCATGATAGCAAAAGTAAACATTTTGGCCAAGGATAATGCTCTATCTCATCCTGATAATCCCAAGTGTCAGGATTGGTAGAGAAGCAGTAGACATGTGCATTCGTTTTAGTACTAAAGCGATTTAGTCCGAATTTTGGGATAATTTAGTTTTAGTATGACTCAAGAGAAACGAAACTGCTCAGTACAAAAAACGAAAGAAACTAAAATAAAATGCACTACATTTTAGTTTCAGTCCTCTTTGTGATATTATATTGATGAGTGAAGGAGACCAGCAATGAAGAGCGCAACATCGCAACATCCGAAGTTCTGCACCCTCCACATGCCAATGCAGGAAGATGTTCTATACAGAGAGGGGCATTAATTAATGCAGGAGGATGTTCTATATATTATACAGAGAGGGGTATTATTAATGCAGGTGGATGTTGTATACATTATACAGAGAGGGGTATTAATTAATGCAGGAGGATGTTCTAAACATTATACAGAGAGGAGCCTTTTTTTTTTTAGCCCTTTAAATCCAGTGGCTGTGAGCGCGGAGATCGGCTCCTTGTTACATTATCTCTCAGTACAATGTATCAGGCTCAGCTGTTACAGTAACTGACTGCTGCTCATCACAGCGCTCAGAGTTTCAGTAAAACAAGAAAATAATATTGTTCTAACGTCTTATATATAAAATATTATTTACTAGTTTTACTGAAACTCTGAGCGCTGTGATGAGCAGCAGTCAGTTACTGTAACAGCTTTGCCTGACACGGGGCAGTATTGCAATGTTGGTGCTAACTTAACCAGAGCTGTTGTAACTGAAAACCTCCATAGGCTATAATAGCTCTGGGAAGTTTACAACAGCTCTGGTTAAGTTAGCACCAACTATGTAATATGGCCCACATTGTGCTGAGAGTGAGAGATACTGTAACAAGCAGCGATCTCAGCCCTCTGAGGAGCCACTACAATAGTAATTGTATCCACTGGTTTTCGGATGAATGAAATTAGTTTTCATACTAAAGAACTGAAAACGAATTTCTTTAGCAACTAAATAAATTGCATTTTAGTACTAATGCATTAGTTCAAAACGAAATTTTGTGCTGTGCACATGTCTAAGAAGCAGTATGATGTATCATTAAAGTGAACCTATGGAGGATAGGTTACGTTTCTTGGCAATGATCCGTCAAGGGATTGCTATCACATTGAAAATAAAGATAAATGCAATAGCTTATCCCTTGTTGAGATATCGTAGAGTATTTATTTATTTATAAAGTATTTTACCAGGAAGGATACATTGAGATTTCTCTTTTTCAAGTATGTCTTGGGTTCAAGAACAATGAATTGTTACACTACGGTACAGAAATACAAAAGTAATATAATGCAAGATACTGTATTAAAAAACAACACATATATACGGAAAATAAATATATAAGAAATATACATGTCTATTCAGAGAAAGGGGAAAATCAGGAGAACTGGCAGGACAAGAGAACAATCTAGACCAAATAGTCAAAAAAGAAAAACATTCTCCCATTTATCTCACTTTCCAAATTGGCTATTTGGTGTAAATTGTTCTCTTCTCCTGGTTTTCACCTTTCTCTGAATAACCCTGATAGTCACTATGTTAAATGTTTACAGGTGCAGTCTGTATCGAGGTATGTTAATAGAGATCTCTTAAGTGACTTTACTTTAGATTGAGGGAAGATTTGTTGGTGTCTGGTAGTTTATTCCATATTTGCAGTGCTCTGTAGGAAAATGAGGATCAAGACACTTTCTTTTTGTATCGAGGCACTGCAAGTAAGGTGCAGGTCCTGGACCGGAGGTTATAGGATGAGGAAACTGCTGGGGGAAGCAGTCTATTCAGGTAGGGTGGTAGCTTCCCAGAAAAGCTCTTAAACACCATGTTGGAAAGGTGAAGAGTACATCTGGATTTCAGCGACGGCCAGTTTAGCTCTTAACATGTCACAATGGGGTGTCATGTAGTTACATTGTAGCACAAAGCGACAGAATGAGTTACACAATGTAGTAAATTTATGAAGGTGTGTTTGCGGGGCAGCTGCATACACTAAATCTCCGTATTCAATGACCGGCATAAGTATTTGTTGCACAATTTGCATTCTTACCGTGGGGCTCAGGTAGGATTTGTTTCTGTAAAGTTTGGGGTAAAGTTTAGATGAGAGTTTTTCAATGTGGGGGCCAAAGGATAGATTTGGGTCTAACCACATACTTAGATATTTGAGAGAAGTGACTGGTCAGCGTGTCACTTAATTAATGCAGCATATGAATTCGCACACTGCTGGGCAGCACCTCTCTGGAGATCAATTCATTGATTCGGATTGATTAATTTTTTGATCAGTTAGTTTTCCATTTTTTATGAGTTATAATTAATGCAGCATATGAATCCACACACTGCTGGGAAGTTCCCGGATTCATATGCTGCATTAATTATACTGCAGAGAGGCGCTGCCCGATAGGGATGGGCTGGCGGTTCGATCCAAACAAGAGTTTGATTCGAACATTGCCCGTTCAGCCGTTCGGTGAACATCGAACATTTCCACGTGTTCGCCCACAATGGACCACAATGCACTTTTCCCCTGGCCTGAATCTTGTAATTGGCTACAGCCTTGCACCTGACCACAGGTCAGGTGCAAGACTATGCCAATCAGGGCTCAGAGTCCTGATTGGGCAAATTTTGCCCAATCATGGGCTCATAGAGCTAAGTCCCGCAGCACACTATATAAGGGTTCCCCGCAGCCCCAGCACATGTTTTTTTGCAGCAGTGAGAGGAGATTGTTCTTTTATGTGTGTCACACAGACGTCTAGCAGATGTCTGGGAATCGTAATCTGTGTCTTCTCACTGACAGCTATCAGGGGGACTCACATACTTCTAGCAGATATCTGGGAATTGTAATCTGTGTCTTCTCACTGCCAGCTATCAGGGGGTCCCACATACTTCTAGCAGATATCTGGAAATTGTAATCTGTGTCTTCTCACTGCCAGCTATTGGGGTCTCAGATGTCTAGCAGATATCTGGGAATTGTAATCTGTGTCTTCTCACTGCCAGCTATCAGGAGGTCTCACAGACTTCTAGCAGATATCTGGGAATTGTAATCTGTGTCTTCTCACTGCCAGCTATCAGGGGGACCCACATACTTCTAGCAGATATCTGGGAATTGTAATCTGTGTCTTCTCACTGCTAGCTATCAGGGGGTCCAACATACTTCTAGCAGATATCTGGGAATTGTAATCTGTGTCTTCTCACTGCCAGCTATCAGGGGGTCCCACATACTTCTAGCAGATACCTGGGAATTGTAATCTGTGTCTTCTCACTGCCAGCTATTGGGGTCTCACAGACTTATAGCAGATATCTGGGAATTGTAATCTGTGTATTCTCACTGCCAGCTATCAGGGGGTCTCACAGACTTCTAGCAGATATCTGGGAATTGTAATCTGTCTTCTCACTGCCAGCTATTGAGGTCACAGACTTCTAGCAGATATCTGGGAATCGTAATCTGTGTCTTCTCACTGCCAGCTATTGGGGTCTCACAGACTTCTAGCAGATATCTGGGAATTGTAATCTGTGTCTTCTCACTGCCAGCTATCAGGGGGTCCCACATACTTCTATCAGATATCTGGGAATTGTAATCTGTGTCTTCTCACTGCCAGCTATTGGGGTCCCACATACTTCTAGCAGATATCTGGGAATTGTAATCTGTGTCTTCTCACTGCCAGCTATCAGGGGGTCTCACAGACTTCTAGCAGGTATCTGGGAATTGTAATCTGTCTTCTCACTGCCAGCTATTGGGGTCTCACAGACTTCTAGCAGATATCTGGGAATTGTAATCTGTGTCTTCTCACTGCCAGCTATCGGGGGGTCCCACATACTTCTAGCAGATATCTGGGAATTGTAATCTGTGTCTTCTCACTGCCAGCTATCAGGGGGTCCCACATACTTCTAGCAAATATCTGGGAATTGTAATCTGTGTCTTCTTACTGCCAACTATTGGGGTCTCACAGACTTCTAGCAGATATCTGGGAATTGTAATCTGTGTCTTCTCACTGCCAGCTTTCAGGAGGTCCCACATACTTCTTGCAGATATCTGGGAATTGTAATCTGTGTTTTCTCACTGCCAGCTGCTGCCAGGCTATCAGGCTGTATCACTGACTTATACCAGAGTTGTGTGAATTTGAATCTGTGTGTTGCAACTGCAAAGACTATCAGGGTGTATCATTGATTTACAGCATTGTTCTGGAAAAACTGTATATCTTTAATCTATATATCACTCACCATGTCAGAAAGACCAAAAAGGACAGGCAGATGCTCCCAGACACAGATAAGAGGGCAAGCAGCCTCTGTGTCGGAAGGCTATGCCCCTGGTCGTCGTGGACGTGGTGCATCCTCTGCAGGGGCACGCTTGTCCTTTCTAACTGGTGCTGGCCGTGTTAAGCAGCAGCAACATACAGAGGATTTGCAGGATTGGCTAACCAGGCCAACCTCATCCTCAGTCCTCTGCCAGCCAGGCTTGTAGTGGTTTACAGTCCACCTCAGCTGCCGAAACATCGAATTCAGCCTGCATGTCCACAGCTACTCCTGCCATAGCCTCACTATCACACATGGAGGAGTCAGCTGAATTGTTTGACTACAGTGACAGGGACATGCTGCTTGAGGATGCGCAGCGTCTCCAGTGCTCTGATTGAAACTCTGAGGTTGAGGAAGGGAGTATAATCAGCCTAGCGGAAGGGGGCACCAGTGACACACAAAGAACTGGCACTCATGTTGCCCCAGCAGCTGCAGCATATTGCGAGGTTGGCTCCAGTGACGGATAGGGGGTGATGACAATGATGATGAGGTCACTGACTCCACCTGGGTGCCTGATCGAACAGAGGAGTCAAGGGAGGAGTAGGAGGAGGAGGCACAGCAAAAACAAGGCAGAACGTCCTCTATGAGCAACTGTAGCCAGTCCAAGGCATCAGATGTCAGAGCTGCTCAGGTGCAGAGCGCTGTTGTCTCGCAGCACACGTCCAGGATCTCTGCTGTCTGGGAGTTCTTCACGACATGTGCAGCAGACTGCAGCGTTGTTATTTCTAAGCTATGTCGGAAGAGGATCAAGCGTGGGAAAGACATCAGACACTTGGGTACCACGTGCTGAGGCAACCTATGACCACCTGCCACGCATCCTGTTGGCACAACACTTTGCATAGGTCCTCCTCCTCATCATCTGTCTCTACCCCCACTATATGTCCTGCCATGTCATTGCCTACAACCTCCACTGAAAGGGATGACGGTACAGTAATGGGTGTACCACATCCTTCTTCTGACTCTGCCAGCATCCCATCAGCTGCAGATTTATGCAGTCAGATTCCGTTGCCCCAGCTGCTGCAGCGGAAGAAAAAATATTGTCCCAACCACCCACATGTACAACGTCTAAATGCCAGCTTGGCAAAATTGCTCGCATTACAGCTGCTGCCTTTCCAGCTGGTGGACTCTGCTTCCTTCCGTGAATTTTCCGAATGTACTGTACCACAGTGGCTGGTTCCAAAACACCATTTATTTTCACGGAAGGCCATTCCAGCACTATACCAGCACGTGGAAGACCATGTTATTGAGTCATTGGGAAAGGCAGTCAGCAGCAAGGTGCACATGACTTTAGACACGTGGTCCAGCAAGCATGGACAGGGCCCTTACATTTCCTTCATGCACACTGGGTAACTCTGCTTGCAGCTGGGAGGGATCCAAGACGGGGCTCTGTGCTGGAGCTTGCTCATCCACCACACCTGCTTATATGAGGTCTGTCACTCCACCACTTCTTCCTCCTCCTTCACTGTCTCTGGCGAAGAGGCAGTTAAACCGACGCGTGGCAGGGGTTACGCAATGGCTCAAGCAAAAATATGCCATACTGTGCTTGAGCTGGTTTGTTTAGGGGACAGGAGCCACACCGGGACAGAAATTCTGTCAGCTCTGCAGGGGCAGGCGCAGAGATGGTTAACACCACACCAGCTTGAGCTGGGAATGGTCGTCTGTGAAAATGGCAGCAACCTTCTTTCCGCCCTACGCCAGGGTAAGTTGACACATGTACCATGACTAGCACACGTCCTAAATCTGGTGGTACAGCGTTTCCTAACCAGGTACCCAGGGCTGGCAGAGCTTCTCAGCCAGACCAGAAAAGTCTGCAGCCACTTCAGACGGTCATTCCCAGCAAGTGTTCACCTGGCAGAAATTCAAAGAGAATTCCACCTTCCCACAAACCGTCTGATCTGTGACATGCCCACCAGGTGGAACTCGACATTGGCAATGCTGCAGTGTCTGCACAAGCAGCAGAGGGCCATCAATGAGTACCTGTGTGAGTATGGCACAAGGACAGGTTCAGGTCAACTTGGTTCCCCCCCCTCGCAGTGGCTGATGATCAAAGATGCATGCACTGTACTGTCACCATTTGAGGAGGCAACGAGGATGGTGAGAGGGACAGTGCATGCATCAGTGACACAATTCCTTTAGTTTTCCTGCTGGAGCGCACTCTGCAAGGAATTATAGATGTGGCACTAGAGGCAGAGCAGTGGGAGGAAGAGGAGGACTTCCCTAGCTCTCAAGGCCCCAGTCTTTACGCCGACAGCATTCCTGCAGGTCTTCAGATCAGACAGGAGGAGGATGAGGAGGAATATTTAAGTAGTGGGGGCATTGAAGGTGGGGATTCCTCAAGGGAGGGTTTTGTGTCCCCAGAAACCCAAGGACTAGTACGTGACTGGGAGGAGGCAGTGCACGATACGGTCATCCTCAGCGACCAGGAACACTCTGACGCAAATGCCACCTCCAACCTACGCTGCATGGGCTCCCTTATCCTGCAAAGCCTGCTAAAGAACCCCAGGATTCGTGCTATCAAGGAGAGGGATCATTACTGGTTGGCAACCCTTCTTGATCCACAATACAAGGGTAAGGTTGCAGAGCTCATCCTGCCCTCACAGAGGGAGCACAGGATGAAACAACTTGAGGACGCACTAAAGCGACACTTGTGTAACACCTTTCCAGACACTGGTAGGTTACCAAGTGATGACACAGGTGCTTCTGAGGAAGCGGATGATCAGAGGAAGAGCGGTGAAGGCCGGGGCCGCTTGACTGATGCCTTTTTAAATTTTTTTAGTTCACGAGGGACGTCAAATGTAGGCACCCATTGCCAGCGTCTTCAACGTATGGTGCAGGACTACCTAGGGGCAAGTGCAGACCTGGATACCTTTACAGAAGATTGTCCACTGACTTAATGGGTGTTGAGATTGGATCACTGGCCAGAATTTAGCCAATATGCTATGCAGCTACTAGGTTGCCCTTCATTCAGCATGCTTTCTGAAAGGACGTTCAGTGCCGCTAGAAGGTTTTGTGACAGACAAAAGAGTGTGTCTCTCCACCGACTCTGTAGACCGGCTGACATTTATAAAAATGAATCAGCCCTGGATCAGCAGCTATCACTCCCTGATGCTGATGTAACTGAATAGATTGGGGATCTTTTCTGCATTCCCAAAACCTCCACCACTGCACTCTTCCACAATACCTCAAAGGGGTTACGGTGTGAAGGCACTTGCTGGCACCAAAGGCAAAATATTTGGGTGCATTGACGTCTGTACCAGATTCCAATCATTTTATTATTTGAATGCATTCAGAGTCCACCCCTGCACTTTTCCACAATACCTCAGTGGGGTTACGGTATGAAGGCACTAGCTGGCACCAAAGGCCCAATATTTGGGTGCACTGACACCCTTACCAGATTCATATCATTTTAATATTTGACCACAGGGTCCAACCCTGCACTCTTTCACAATACCACTGAGGGGTTACGGTGTGACGGCACTGTTGCCGACACTAAAGGCCCAATTTTAAAGTACCTATTGTTACTTTCATCCAAAGCCTGCATAAATTTCACCATAATTTAGCCCAAAAAAATCACTAAATTTGTTCTGCATGTCCTAAAACGTCTCCTCTTTTCATACAGGCTGCCGCCCCAAGCAGTTGTTTATGAATAGATTAAAGTATACCATTTACCATCATTTGAAATGTCATTTTTTTGTTTTTAAATGTTTGTATACATCCTACAAATCCGCCACTTCACGGGCAGGTTATGGGGACCTGCTAGGCACGATATTTGAAGGAATTTTTGGTTTTTATTCTTAACCTTTATTTCATAGAAAACTCACTGTTCCTTTAAAAAGTTTTTTTTTTAAACTTTTTGTCCTTGTTTCCTGTCCCCCAGGGCACTACCCGGATCCCCATACACCTTTTATGGCAAATATCTTGCATATATGACCTCTTGGAGGGCACTCTAAGTATCGAACGTTCGAGTCCCATTGACTTGCATTGAGTTCAGATCCGGTTCGCGTCCGAACTCCAACTTTTGAAATTGTTCGAGTTCGAATGCGAACCTAACACGGGGGTGTTCGGCTCATCCCTATGCTGAATTAATTATACTGCAGAGAGTCGCTTCCCCGCAGTGCGCGGATTCATATGCTGCATTAATTATACTGCAGAGAGGCGCTGCCTGGCAGTGCGCGGATTCATATGCTGCATTAATTATACTGCAGAGAGGCGCTGCCCGGCAGTGTGCGGATTCATATGCTGAAGTATACTGCAGAGAGGCGCTGCCTGGCAGTGTGTGGATTTATATGCTTCATTAATTATACTGCAGAGAGGCCCTGCCTGGCAGTGTGCAGATTCACATGCTGAATTATACTGCAGAGAGGTGCTGCCCAGCAGTGTGTGGATTCATATGCTTCATTAATTATACTGCAGAGAGGCCCTGCCTGGCAGTGTGCAGATTCATATGCTGAATTATACTGCAAAGAGGTGCTGCCCAGCAGTGTGTGGATTCATATGCTTCATTAATTATACTGCAGAGAGGCCCTGCCTGGCAGTGTGCAGATTCATATGCTGAATTATACTGCAAAGAGGTGCTGCCCAGCAGTGTGTGGATTTATATGCTTCATTAAATATACTGCAGAGAGGTGCTGCCCGGCAGTGTGCGGATTCATATGCTGAATTGTACTGCAGAGAGGCGCTGCCTGGCAGTGTGCCGATTCATATGCTGCATTAATTATATTGCAGAGAGGTGCTGCCCGGCAGTGTGCGGATTCAAATGCTGCATTGAAACCTACGGGTTAAGGCTAGGGTCAGACGAACGCATTTTCGCGTTGTCTGTGAAAAAGTGCGTTCGAACGAATGGACGCATTTTTTCACGGAGTACGCGATAGCGGTCATACGATGCGCATTTGCGTTCGTGTTTTTGTACGGATCATCAATAAAACACTTTTACATCTGGACGTTATGTTGGCCGGACATTAGCAGTGTCTGACATCTCCAAATCACGCACACACGCCGCTAGCGGACACAGCGCACTCTGTACGACCGTACTAGTGGTTTCACGTTCTCGACAAAATGCGTTAGTTTGCCACTTGCGTTGCGCGGACGAACTTTCGTGCGGCCGTACTTCGTGTGTTCCCCGGCATTGGACGTCATTTGCTGCTAGCACGGCCGTGATTTCGTGCGGCTAAACGCACGTTAAAACTGCTTTCGTCTGACCCTAGCCTTAAAAGTCTTGTTTCTTTAAAAAAAAGTTAGGAAACCTAAAATTTCACCCAAAAAATGTCTAGAAAATCCTAAAAGAATAAATAAGTAAAGAAACTTTCATTCAGTTGGTAGTAATCTACTTCCCATTCATAAAAAAGCAATAAAAAAATGAAATAACTCATGAAAAAGCAAAAAACCAGCTGATCCGAATCACCCAAAATTATCCGAATCGCCTAATGATCCGAATCAAATCGATCCGAAATTTCGATATTTCTTTTTTGGAAATGCTCCCAAAATACGAAAATGGTGAATTTCATTCGAATTTCAATTCGGAACGAAACAAATTGCTCTATCTCTAATACAGGTCTTTGCACATTTGGAGGGGCCTCACCTGCGTGCGGCCTTTCTGAATGCATGTCATTTGCTAGCTTAGCAATTAGCTTTATCCCTCTATCTGTACATTTCTGTGATACCGTCTGCCCCCACATTAAGACACTGCTAGAGATCAGAAAATAGCCAAAACAACACATTGATTTCTATTACATTTCTGCCGTGATTGGCTTTAAGCGATCACATAAATCAAAATAATGACTTTATCCACATTTTATAATTTACTAGTGAATTATTTAATAATTTGTGAAATTTATATGAAAATGCAGCTTTCAGAGTGAATTTAAAGTCCAGACGAAGTTATTCAGTGATGCCCCTTAGTGATGCTTGTGTTGCCATGTAATGTTGTGGTGTTGTTGCACCGATGCCATGTTGGATGAAAAGCCACACCCACTTTACCCTACATGGAATTACAGCACAGTCATCTGATTGTGAATGATGTCAGAGTGGACAGGTCAGTGTAAAAGACGCGTCTCTTACCCTCTGAGCTTAGATCCCAGAAAATGACCAAGATAATAAGTAAGTCTCTTCGCCTGAGGCTCCCCCTTCTCACTGCCCCCTTCTTCCACTCTCTCCTTTTCTCCCTCCACTTCTTTCTCTCCACCTTTTCTCCCTCTCCTCTTTCTCTCCGGTCTCCCCTCTTTCTCTCCCTTCACCCCTCCATTATACTTCCCTTCCTCTCTATCTCCCTTTCTCCCTCCCCTCTTCTTTTCCCCCCTCTCTCTCCATTTTCTCTCTATACCCTTTTCTTCCTCCCCATCTCTCCTCTCCCTTTCTGCTGGTTGGTGAGTAATGACCTTGTGGGATCGAAGGCCAGCGTGGTGGATGAAGAGGATAATGAAGAGCTGGGGATTTTTTTTTCTTGTCCAAAAGGTTCTTTCCATTTTAATAATCTATCCAGGGACAGGCAGGTTTATTGTGCGGCCGATCGCCTTCAATGGGGTCAGGAAGGAATTTTCTGCTTGTGACACCTTACTAGAATGATGTCCAAGTTTTTTCGCCTTCCTCTGGAGACGGCAGGGGTCGGTATCCTCGGCCCCCAGATGCTTTGGGACTGCGTCTCTCATGATGTTCAGGCACGCATTAGTCTGACTGAGTAGCATGGGAAATGTAGTTCCATAAAATCTGGAGGGCCAAGGTCGCTGACCCATGTCGTACATGATAAGGAAAGCATCTTTTGGACATGGATTTTTAATTAAATATTTTAAATAAAGTTTTAAATTTAGTTTTGTCTCTTTGCCTTTTTTTCCATTACTAAATCTCATAATGAAGGCTAATGTCAGAGAAACGCAGTCTGAGCACACTCTGCGTGCGTGCATAACGGACGGATGTACTGACGGAAGATACTGTAGACACCACAAAGGTCGTGTTTTTTTTGACGGATGTAGAAAAAAAAAGGGAAATATGGGAAACAAAATTTATTAAAATGAAATGACAGGTACAGTCAGCCAGACCAGAAAAACTTCTGAACGTCAACGTGATGGACATCGCACATGCACTGCGTCTGATGACGCGTCATCAAGCACACAGGCCGCTAAGCGGACGTGGCACACTCTCGGCATCGTATCACTTTTACGTCAAGGCCTAAATGGCGTCCGTTGCCACCTGCGTGGTGTGTGCGCACTTCGGTGCACCCGTACTTCGCGTGTCGGTCTCTATTGATCACAAATCAATGTTATGACGGACGTTAAACTTTGCAGTGACACGGACGTGATGACTGCGTTCGTCTGATGCTTCCCGAAAGGTTTTAGAAATGCAGACCGTGAGGTATGAAGGGTTAATATGTGGGCGGACATTGTGCTGTTGGTTGTATGTGCCATTGGAGGATGCCAGGTCACCATGAAGAGATGTCCCATGGGCTTGAAATTTCACTCAACTGATACGCACTGCACATTACTGTGAGTTCTATTGCTGTGAAGCTCTGTGGCACGCTCATGTAGCTAGGCCTTAAATTTGAAAACGGTTCACCCAGTCCTGACTTCTGTACATATAATATGGATGTAAAAAGCACGCTCCCTGTCAGAGCTGCCTTACTGCAGAGTCCATTTAACCCTCGCACTGCAGAGAGCTCCTGGAGGCAGGGAAAAAAAATCCTGTTCCTTTTTCCAGAGCCTGGGAGTACTTGTCTAGTTCCAGTGTAGGGCACCACAATGTTGTTCCTCGATAGGTGACAACAGTTAGAACATCAGCAGTCTAATAGCTGCCTGGTGTGAGAAGAGGGTTGGCTTGTAGGATGGCTCTTCTGCTAATGATAAAGACAAAGGAAATTGTACTCATTGTAGTTGCTTATAGAAGCCTCTATAATGAAAATGGGAGCTCTTGGGACCTGAGTGGCCAAAATCTGAAGGACGAACCAATTTAAAAAAAGGTACCAGGCAATCCCACATAATTTTTAGGATCTTTATAGAGATTCACACAAGATTTCGGTCACTAACGAGCTTTCTCTGCTCATAACTGATACTCATTTGGCATCCTGCCACCAGAAGTGAACTTTGATAGCTAATTACTCCAGATTTTCAGATATACCTGTAGGTATTACCATAAAAACACTATAACATATAAGGAGTGTTTGCCTGCCAAATTAGTCCAACATTTTTATCATGACTGGTGCATTTTGACATCACTGGAAGTGGACACATTGGGACTGAAGATCTCTTTAGCATTCAAAATAATTTTGCCTGTGTCCAGCAGAAGACTAGGAACAAATAGTCCCCAGGTAGTTCCTTTACAGCGATTCTTCCTGTGCTACCCTGCTTGCATGAGTTTGTGGTAGGATTGCGCTTGGCTCCATGGAGTCCTATAAACTACAGGAGGCGATACTAGAGACAAAAACAAATGCAAGGAATTGCAACTTGATTTTTTTTATTTTTATGGAAAGTTTGATGCTTTTTTATTTAAATATGAATCTTCACAACGCTTTGGCTTGACCAAATTAAAACATTTATTTTTTGAGAAAGGATTTTACCAGGAAGGATACATTGAGATTTCTCTCATTTTCAAGTATGTCCTGGGTGGCGAGTATGTACCGTAAGGTCTCCACAG
This sequence comes from Leptobrachium leishanense, assembly GCA_009667805.1. Lineage (NCBI taxonomy): Eukaryota > Metazoa > Chordata > Amphibia > Anura > Megophryidae > Leptobrachium > Leptobrachium leishanense. The sequence goes on from CM019064.1 coordinate 106,388,742, forward strand.
TGTCTCTCCACGGCTATAGAGCAGTTTGTGTCCATACGTTGTGGTCATTTAGCACAGATCACTTGTCATGAAGAATTATATCTCGTGAAAAAATATATTATGCTCACGGTGGATAAAACTGAAATGAAGCTAGCTATTTTCTGAACATACCAGAATGCAATGCAATAAAAATGTACTCAATAACTCTGTTTTCAAACGTAATAGTGATATTAAAATTATGATGGATATATATTTTGTTTAGTACTTTTACATCAAGAGAAGATTCAGACTGTGCATGTGAAGCTCCAATTACTCAGGACTGTACTGGAACTATCGCTATGTTAATTGCACAGTAAAATGCTCCATGTCACTCAAAGAGAAATACATAGTTTCGGAATACCGAAAAATTATTCTGCGATAGTGGGTTGATGGAGACCGTCATTACTTGCAGAAGGCTCAACATCATGTTACTGTTTTCTGAAGTTTCTAAGAATGATTTTATCTAAACTCTTTATGCATTACTATCCAAAGTAATCTAAAAGGTGACAGTGTGGAGACTGTGTAGCGCTCACTCCCGGAGGAGCCGCTGAATAAACCTCGGGTTAGTCTCTCCGCACTAGGGAATAAATATACACCAGCACTGTTGTGGATTTTATAAATTACAGTTGTGTTCAAAATTATTCAACCCCCACTGAAATTGAGTGTTTTGGCCAGTTTGACATTGATTTTGATCATTCAGTCATCTTGCTTACAATTAAATCAAAGAGGCACGTGTAGGTCAGACAAATATAACATAACATTTATATTGAAATAACCACAAATGTCTTTTCTGTGCTCACATCATTATCAGTTTTATTCAACCCCCAAGTGACATTCAATCTTAGTACTTAGTACAACATCCTTTTTATAGTTATAACAGCTTTTAAACGTGAAGCATAGCTTGACACAAGTGTCTTGCAGCGATCTACGGGTATCTTCGTCCATTCGTCATGGGCAAAAGCCTCCAGTTCAGTCACATTCTTAGGCTTGCACACTGCAACTGCTTTCTTTAAGTCCCACCAGAGGTTCTCAATCGGATTTAAGTCTGGTGACTGCGATGACCACTCCAAAATGTTCCAGCCTTTAATCTGCAACCATGCTCTAGTGGACTTGGAGGTATGCTTGGGATCATTGTCCTGTTGAAAGGTCCAACGTCTCCAAGCCTCAGGTTTGTGACGGACTGCATCACATTGTCATCCAATATCTCCTGGTACTGAAGAGAATTCATGGTACCTTGCACACGCTGAAGCTTCCCTGTACCTGCAGAAGCAAAACAGCCCCAAAGCATGATTGAGCCCCCGCCATGCTTCACAGTAGGCAAGGTGTTCTTTTCTTCATAGGCCTTGTTCTTCCTCCTCCAAACATAGTGTTGATCCATGGGCCCAAACAGTTCTAATTTTGTTTCATCAGTCCACAGAACACTATCCCAAAACTTCTGTGGTTTGTCCACATGACTTTTGGCATACTGCAGTCGACTCTTCTTATTCTTTGGAGACAGCAAGGGGGAGACAGCCTGGGAGTTCTGGCATGGAGGCCTTCATTACGCAGTGTGCGCTGTATTGTCTGAGCTGAAACTTCAGTACCCACATCTGACAAATCTTTTCTCAGTTCCTCAGCAGTCACACGGGGACTTTTCTCCACTCTACGCTTCAGGTAGCGCACAGCAGTCGAAGTCAGCATCTTCTTTCTGCCACGACCAGGTAGCGTTTCAACAGTGCCCTTTGCCTTGAATTTGCGAATGATGCTTCCTATGGTCTCTCTTGGTATGTTTAACATCTTTGCAATCTTCTTATAGCCATTGCCCTTCCTGTGAAGAGTAATCACCTCTTCTCTTGACTTCACCATGTTAGTAACCACACCAGTAAATGTCTAGAAGGAGCTGAGTATCACAGTCATTTTAAAGCTGCCTAATTGGTGCTTATTATGCTTTATTGCTGCTCCGTGACATCCACAGGTGTTTTCAATACCTGATTGAAAACACTTGAATGAACCTCTGTTCTTCAGAGTGGTAGTCTTTAAGGGGTTGAATAATTGTGTCAATGAAGAATTCACAAAAGAAACATTTACTACTGTATTACAAAACCAATTGATGTAATTTTAGTTGCATATGGTTCTTTAAAAAGTCCTTGTAGGATTTCATTCTGAATACAATTACAAATTTACACTAAATTCCCTAAAAGCCTTTACAGCATTGGGGGTTGAATAATTTTGAACACAACTGTATATACTTTACTGATCCCAATAAAGTGACACATATAATACAATTACGGTATAGGAACAACAGGATTTTCGTAATGCGGGAAACACGCGGCGGCAAAAAGGAAAGATTAACCCCTTCGTTTCTGGAATGTAAGTCCCATAAGAGTAGTGTCCCAAAAAGGTGTGTGTGTGTTATCTCAGGTACCCGGGTACTATATTCAACTGGCCAGTGAATGGATTTAGCAAATCTTCGACTAGTCACGTTGGGGCCCTGCAGATTTAAACAATACTGCAGCGTGCTTGGTTTAAACTTTGACTGTGGCCTGGAAGGCCTCTCACCCATCCGCCAGACAATCTGTTCCGCTGTCCGATCAAGGATCTCTCTCTGCTTGGTTATACTGGAACTCTGTGCCACCAGATCCGCTTCTCCTACTTGTCCAATTTCGGTAACGAGAATTACGGCCTGCCACCTACACTCCCAGTGGATCATCGCGGTCTCCTAACTCGGGGTCCAAACTGGAACGTTGTGTCTGCGCAAAAACCTCCCAGCGATGTGTGGATAGATCTCCGCCAGCACTGTCTCTGATTATCAGCACCCGCAAGGCAGCTCCTGCTCTCCGGCCTGGTCTTAATCTCTGGCAGTCTCACGTGCGTCTTCCACCTTTCGTCGCTCGACTCACACTGGCTCTCCTTCGTCGAGGCTGCGGATGTCCTTTGCTCTCTCCCACCCACTTCCTGTCCCCGCCGCAAAGCATGATGGAAAACGTAGTCCTGTTGTGTCCAGTATACTCTACATTGCGCTTGCCCCTGGTGGCCAAACCCGAGCAATACATCAACAGAGTTTAAAACAGCGCTACAACTGTTTTGTGTGGAGACAGTTTGCAGCTGTGCAAAATATAAAACACTACAACCAGAACCTCCGAGACCCAAGTCAAGTTTCACGTACTTAAGATCCACGGCAGACACATTCAAATAAGGCATCTTCATACCATAGATATGGATATTGGAATGGAGCTCAAGAAGGAAAGCAGAGTCTTGAATGTGTCTGTAAGATGATAGTTGTAGCATGACATCACAGGATGGCATCACTATTAATTCAAAGCTGGTCATCATTTTCCAGCAGGAAATGGAGAAGAACATGATCAGCAATATTAAATGGGAGGGATATACAGCTGAATGTACAGTCTTCCCTATCAAGCATGTATCAATATCAAACCGCAAAATCTAAAACATTTTTCTCTTCTATTCTCCTGGGGGGGGGTGAATCAGTGGGTTATTTGGATAAAGACAGCTCTTCTCTAAAGTATTCTCTGTCAGTGACCTTTGCCCATGGATATTTTAACTTATGATATCAACACACTATAGTGATTACATCATATAAAACCAGCCAATGGTATTAAAGAAAATTAAAAAAACAATATATATATATACATATATACTGTATATACACTATATTACGAAAAGTATTCGCTCACCTGCCTTGACTCGCATATGAATTTAAGTGACATCCCATTCCTAATCCATAGGGTTCAAAATGACGTCAGTCCACCCTTTGCAGCTATAACAGCTTCAACTCTTCTGGGAAGGCTGTCCACAAGGTTTAGGAGTGTGTTTATGGGAATTTTTGACCATTCTTGCAGAAGCACATATGTGAGGTCACACACTGATGTTGGACGAGAAGGCCTGGCTCTCAGTCTACGCTCTTATTCATCCCAAAGATGTTCTATCGGGTTGAGGTCAGGACTCTGTGCAGGCCAGTCAAGTTCATCCACACCAGACTCTGTCATCCATGTCTTTATGGACCTTGCTTTGTGCACTGGTGCACAGTCATGTTGGAAGAGGAAGGGCCAGCTCCAAACTGTTCCCACAAAATTGGGAGCATGGAATTGTCCAAAATGTCTTGGTATGCTGAAGCATTCAGAGTTACCTCTCACTGGAACTAAGGGGCCAAGCCCAGCTCCTGAAAAACAACCCCACACCATAATCCCCCCTCCACCAAACTTTATACTTGGCACAATGCAGTCAGACAAGTACCGTTCTCCTGGCAAATCGTCCATCAGATTGCCAGATGGAGAAGCGCGATTCGTTACTCCAGAGAACGCATCTCCACTGCTCTAGAGTTCAGTGGTGGCGTGCTTTACACCACTGCATCCTACGCTTTGCATTGTACTTGGTGATGTATGGCTTGGATGCAGCTGCTTGGCCATGGAAACCCATTCCATGAAGCTCTCTGTGCTCTGTTCTTGAGCTAATTTGAAGGCCACATGAAGTTTGGAGGTCTGTAGCGATTGGCTCTGCAGAAAGTTGGCGACCTCTTTGCACTATGTGCCGCAGCATCCGCTGACCCCTCTCCGTCAGTTTACGTGGCCTACCACTTCGTGGCTGAGTTGCTGTCGTTCCCAAACACTTCCGCGTTCTTATAATACAGCTGACAGTTGACTGTGGAATATTTAGGAGCGAGGAAATTTCACAACTGGATTTGTTGCACAAGTGGCATCCTATCACAGTTCCACGCTGGAATTCAATGAGCTCCTGAGAGCAACCCATTCTTTCACAAATGTTTGTAAAAACAGTCTGCATGCCTAGGTGCTTGATTTTATACACCTGTGGCCATGGAAGTGATTGGAACACCTGATTCTGATTATTTGGATGGGTAAGCGAATACTTTTGGCAATATAGTGTATATTACAACTCTGCAATGGTCATTATTATTGCTGATAAATCTCCTTTTAAAAGAAATTATGGTTATGAGATGTATTAGTATTATATTGGATATCAGGTTGCTGCACGGGTGAGCAGAGTCACAGGAATTTTTTTTAATTTTCAATGACATTGTTATAAAACTGGATTTTAAATGTACAATACGGCATGTCACATTCTATTATCTTACTTTTTCAACTTTGTAAAGAATTTATTTGCACAGTAAACTATGATTCTAGGATATGCTTAAACAAACAGTTACATAAGCTGATTAATGTGACAATGTTTGATATGGGTTGAGGCCCAGGAAGTAAATACTGCAATTTCCATTGATCATTTAGAAATCATGACCAGCAAATCAAATGGTTACATCTATATTTATTTATTTTACTATCAAAACTATCCTATATTTCTAAATTTGAAATAATCAAATGCAGAGTATGCACTTATTTATTGGAATTTCTTTCTCATTTCAGTCAATCTCACTATATTGACAAAAGTGCTGGACACATTTCTTAATTATTGAATTCAGGTGTTTCACTCAGTCCCATTGCCATAGGTGTAGAAAATCAAGCACCTAACCATGCAGTCTGAAGTTACAGACATTTGTGTAAACCATTGGTCTTTTCCGTGCCAGCATGACTGTGAACCAGTGCTCAAAGCAAGGTCCACAAAAGCATTCGGCCCTATTCCAAGATTGGTGTAAACTAAACCAGCGCTGTTGTAAACTTAACAACTCCATAGACTTTTGGCTTTATTAACCCCTTAAGGACCGAGGACGTACCATGTACGTCATTGCAGCGGGTCTCTCTTAGACCCGCTGACGTACATGGTACGTCCTGCCGTTTTTGAGCTGCTGGAAGCGATCGGATCGCTTCCAGCAGCTCAAACGCCATTGCAGGATGCCTGGGAGTCCAGGCATCCGTGCAATGGCCGTTAGAAGTGCCGGGGCACCATGTGATCGCTCCCCGGGAGCGATCTACATCCGGTTGCACCGGAGAGGTGCCCGGCACTTCTACAGAGCGCTGGAAGCGATCGGATCGCTTCCAGCTGCTCTGAGCATATTACAAGGATGCCTCGACATCGAGGCATCCTTGTAATATACTTACCTGCCGCCGGTCCGTCCGTGATCGCTCCCCCGAGCGATCACTTCCGGTAGCGGCAGGAAGTACTGAGTGCCACGAGGTATCGTGGCACTCAGTACAAAATCGATCACTTCAGTGATCAGGTGCTCTGCTGGGTGCCTCGAGGGATCAAGGCACCCAGCAGAGTAAAAAAAAGTGAAAAAAAAGTAAAAAAAAAGTGTAAAAAAAAGTAAAAAAGTGTGTAAAAAAGTGTAAAAAAAGAAAAATAAATAAAATAAACTGACAGTTAGGGGTAGGGTTAGGGTTAGGGTTAGGGTAGGGTTAGGGTTAGGGGTAGGGTTAGGGTTAGGGGTAGGGTTAGGGTAGGGTTAGGGCGGGTTAAGGGGTAGGGTTAGGGTTAGGGGTAGGGTTAGGGTTAGGGGTAGGGTTAGGGTTAGGGGTAGGGGTAGGGTTAGGGTTAGGGTTAGGGGTAGGGTTAGGGGTAGGGTTAGGGGTAGGGTTAGGGGTAGGGGTAGGGTTAGGGTTAGGGTAGGGTTAGGGGTAGGGTTAGGGGTAGGGTTAGGGGTAGGGGTGGTTAGGGTATAGGGATAGGGTTAGGGGTAGGGTTAGGGGTAGGGTTAGGGTTAGGGTTCTAAGGGCAGGGTCAGGGGTAGGGTTAGGGTTCTAAGGGCAGGGTCATCTTGGGGCTGAGTGGGATGTTCCTAGCCTGCCTCATCAGAGAGGCAGGCTAGCAACATCCAATCAGAAGTTAGAAAAAATCAAAATAAAATTTCTAATTTGTCAGGTCAGGCCAATATTTTGTAAATATTGGCTCTGACCTCTGTGATTCTCCCTCCCTCTCCTCACTTTTTTGTTTTTGGTGAGCGAGAGAGAGAGATCAGATTTGACAGGTTAGAGATTTTTTAGTGAGATTTAGTGAGATTAGAAAAATTGAGGCAGATTTAGAGAGATTTTAGGGAGATTTAGAAGAATTGAGGCAGGTTTAGAGGATTTAGAGAGATTTAGGTGTTTATTTGTATTTTCTTGTGAAACCCAACGGTTCTTCTAAGAACCAACAATCCGCTTATATATATATATAATTATAAAATTTTATAATCTATTATATATAATGTCTGAGAGGGTGTACAGCGCCGAGGAGGCATATGCCATCCTGGCGTCAGAATCTGAGGCATCTGCGTCAGACTCAGACCCTCATTTCGACCCCGCTAACTGCTCAGAGGCGTCGCTAGATACATTATCTATGCTGGCTGATGTATCTTAGTGATGTTTCTGATGCAGATCCTGGGTCACCACCTGCCAGCAGGAGACGCACAGCTCCAGCTGAGGAGTGGGTAGTGCCTCATCGCCAGAGGCCAGATATCCCTCCTTTCACGGCAAATCCTGGCATCAATATTGAATGTTGCAGGATTTACCGCCACACAGTTTTTGCAGGTGTTTATGGGGGATGATTTGTTGGGCCACATCGTGGCCCATCAAATCTGTATGCCCATCAGCATTGTGCTGCGAAGCCAGACTCCTACTTGGCAAGGCAGAGGCAATGGACCCCGCTAGATGTGCCAGAATTTCTGAAATTCTGGGCACTTACTATGCTGAGGGCATCATAAAGAAGCCCTCAATTCGCTCCTGCTGGAGCAGTAGCCCCATCTGCTCTACCCCCATTTACCTCCAATCAATGTCACGTAGAAGGTATGAAAACATTTTGCGTTTCATGCACTTCAGTGACAACAGCCTGTGCTCCCCTAGAGAGCATCCCCAGTTTGACAGGCACCAGACTTTTACATTTTATTCGTACATTTTTATGTTCTACAATTGGTGCTGTATTTTGCCAAAATCTTTGCACACCTATGCATGGGGGGCATGGGTGTACTCAGGAGATCTTGCAGAAAACAACCTGGAGAGTTTTCATGCAGTAACAAACAACAGTGTCTGCTAAGGCTAGGGTCAGACGAGCGTGATTTCTACGGACTGTACGTCCGTGCAGTACGGACATCGTCAGTACGGAAGACGCAGTAGTGGTCACACAGTCCGTTTTTTCACTGACATTTATTTTTTGACAGATGTAGGAGGGACAATAAATTCAATTGCAAAACCATTTTGTCCGTGAAAAATGCAGGACGTATAAATGCAGTCCGTCTGACCACGTTCCATCACTCACACACAAAGCTATGCAGACGTTGCGGACGCAGCGCACTTTGTGCGGCCGTTCTAGCGGTTCTACGTTCTTGCCTGCCTTGCGTCCGTGGGCCGCGGCCGTTGTGCGTCCGCAGTTCAGTGCGGACGTACTTCGTGTGTCCGGGCTCCATTGGACTTTATGTCATGCTATCACGGACGTACTTTTAGGCGCGATCACGGACGTGAACACTACGCTCGTCTGACCCTAGCCTAAATCACAGTCCAAAACTACTGTGGCGTAAAAATCTGAAATTTGAAAAATTACCGCCACACACCTTGTTGCCAAATGTTTTGGGCTAAAACCGTTGCATCCATGGAATCAAAGCACTCCATATGCAATACTTTGGGGTGTCAACATAACAAATATAAACAATTTTCTGGCAATAATTCAAACTGGGGTATGCGGTAGACCCAAAACCAAAGATAGGCCTAGCTGAAGAAATAATCTCAATTTCAACTCTAATGACAAAGTCATAAAAATTGTATTTGAACCTTCCCAAAATCCTGGCAAACCTAGGCATGGGGGGCATGGGTGTACTCAGGAGATCTTGCAGAAAACAACCTGGAGAGTTTTCATGCAGTAACAAACAACAGTGTCTGCTAAATCACAGTCCAAAACTACTGTGGGCGTAAAAATCTGAAAATTGAAAAATTACCGCCACACACCTTCTCAAATGTTTTGGGCTAAAACCGTTGCATCCATGGCATCAAAGCACTCCATATGCAATACCTTGGGGTGTCAACATAACAAATATAAACAATTTTCTGGCAATAATTCAAACTGGGGTAGTATGCGGTAGACCCAACAAAGCTAGGCCTAGCTGAAGAAATAATCTCAATTTCAACTCCAATGACAAAGTCATAAAAATTGTATTTGACCTTCCCAAAATCCTGGCAAACCTATGCATGGGGGGCATGGGTGTACTCAGGAGACCTTGCAGAAAACAACCTGGAGAGTTTTCATGCAGTAAAAAACAACAGTGTCTCCTAAATCACAGTCCAAAACTGATGTGGGTGTGAAAATGAAAAAATGACCACCAAACAGTATCTAATTTGTTTGGAGCAAACGGATGCATCCATAGCATAAAAACACTCCATTTACAATACTTTGGGGTGTTAGCTTACCAAATATATGCACGTTCATAAAACTGGGGTGTATTAAAAAGCCCCTAAAAGAAGATAAGCAAAAGAAGATACTGTATGTCAAATTAGAAAATTGACAAGCACATGTCAAAGATTGGCGTAGCACCCCAAAAACAACAGAACAAATCTATATATGGGTGGTATCAATTTACTCAGAAGATGTTGCTGAACATATTTTGGGGTGTTTTTGGCAGTAACCCATAACTGGATTTGACAATTCATGCCTAAAGTACAATGTGTGTGAAAAAATAACACAAAAAGTGACTACCTGAAAGTTTGACAAAGAGCTAGTGCATGGAAAGTGTTAAAATACAACTCTTTGAAGCACCCTAGGGTGTGCCCTTTCTAAAAATATATGGTTTGATGGGGGTAAATTACTTTGGCCGGCTTCAAAAATGTCCCAAATAGGACATGGGTGCATGATGACGAAATGTGAAAATTCCAAGTTGGAAAACTGAAATGCGCACCCCCCAAATAAGGCCTTTTAGCCCCCAAATGACCCGACATACCTATACATGGGTGGTATCAATTTACTCAGAAGATGTTGCTGAACATATTTTGGGGTGTTTTTGGCAGTAACCCATAACTGGATTTGACAATTCATCCCTAAAGTACAATGTGTGTGAAAAAATAACACAAAAAGTGACTACCTGAAAGATTGACAAAGAGCTAGTGCATGGAAAGTGTTAAAATACAACTCTTTGAAGCACCCTAGGGTGTGCCCTTTCTAAAAATATATGGTTTGATGGGGGTAAATTACTTTGGCCGGCTTCAAAAATGTCCCAAATAGGCCATGGGTGCATGATGACGAAATGTGAAAATTCCAAGTTGGAAAACTGAAATGCGCCCCCCCAAATAAGGCCTTTTAGCCCCCAAATGACCCGACATACCTATACATGGGTGGTATCAATTTACTCAGAAGATGTTGCTGAACATATTTTGGGGTGTTTTTTGGCAGTAACCCATAACTGGATTTGACAATTCATGCCTAAAGTACAATGTGTGTGAAAAAATAACACAAAAAGTGACTACCTGAAAGATTGACAAGAGCTAGTGCATGGAAAGTGTTAAAATACAACTCTTTGAAGCACCCTAGGGTGTGCCCTTTCTAAAAATATATGGTTTGATGGGGGTAAATTACTTTGGCCGGCTTCAAAAATGTCCCAAATAGGCCATGGGTGCATGATGACGAAATGTGAAAATTCCAAGTTGGAAAACTGAAATGCGCACCCCCAAATAAGGCCTTTTAGCCCCCAAATGACCCGACATACCTATACATGGGTGGTATCAATTTACTCAGAAGATGTTGCTGAACATATTTTGGGGTGTTTTTTGGCAGTAACCCATAACTGGATTTGACAATTCATGCCTAAAGTACAATGTGTGTGAAAAAATAACACAAAAAGTGACTACCTGAAAGATTGACAAAGAGCTAGTGCATGGAAAGTGTTAAAATACAACTCTTTGAAGCACCCTAGGGTGTGCCCTTTCTAAAAATATATGGTTTGATGGGGGTAAATTACTTTGGCCGGCTTCAAAAATGTCCCAAATAGGACATGGGTGCATGATGACGAAATGTGAAAATTCCAAGTTGGAAAACTGAAATGCGCACCCCCCAAATAAGGCCTTTTAGCCCCCAATGACCCGACATACCTATACATGGGTGGTATCAATTTACTCAGAAGATGTTGCTGAACATATTTTGGGGTGTTTTTTGGCAGTAACCCATAACTGGATTTGACAATTCATGCCTAAAGTACAATGTGTGTGAAAAAATAACACAAAAAGTGACTACCTGAAAGATTGACAAAGAGCTAGTGCATGGAAAGTGTTAAAATACAACTCTTTGAAGCACCCTAGGGTGTGCCCTTTCTAAAAATATATGGTTTGTCGGGGTAAATTACTTTGGCCGGCTTCAAAATGTCCCAAATAGGACATGGGTGCATGATGACGAAATGTGAAAATTCCAAGTTGGAAAACTGAAATGCGCACCCCCAAATAAGGCCTTTTAGCCCCCAAATGACCCGACATACCTATACATGGGTGGTATCAATTTACTCAGAAGATGTTGCTGAACATATTTTGGGGTGTTTTTTGGCAGTAACCCATAACTGGATTTGACAATTCATGCCTAAAGTACAATGTGTGTGAAAAAATAACACAAAAAGTGACTACCTGAAAGATTGACAAAGAGCTAGTGCATGGAAAGTGTTAAAATACAACTCTTTGAAGCACCCTAGGGTGTGCCCTTTCTAAAAATATATGGTTTGATGGGGGTAAATTACTTTGGCCGGCTTCAAAAATGTCCCAAATAGGACATGGGTGCATGATGACGAAATGTGAAAATTCCAAGTTGGAAAACTGAAATGTGCACCCCCAAAAAATAAGGCCTTTTAGCCCCAAATGACCCGACATACCTATACTTGGGTGGTATCAATTTACTCAGAAGATGTTGCTGAACATATTTTGGGGTGCTTTTTGGCAGTAAACCTTAAAGTTCACAGTACATGTATTCTTAATTACGTTCAAAAAAAAAAAATCACCAAAATTTTTTTTTTTTTTCAAACTTTGGCATAGATTTGTGGTAAAATGGTTTGCATGGAAAGAGTCAAAATACCCAAGTTTAATACCTTGATTTGTGTACTTTAAAAAAATATGTATATGTGGAGGGTTATTCAGGAATTAGTGACAGATATCAGTGTTACAATGTCACTATCACTAGTTTTGAAAATAAACTCTTTGGAAATGGCAAAGTGCTACTTGCACTTATTGTTGCATAAAATAAGGAAAAAAGCGAGGAATATGTAAACATTGGGTATTGCTAAACTCAGTACTAAATTTAGAAACTACTAAGGAATAAAAATTTTGACGGTTGTTGATACATAAGAAATTTTGGGGGTCAAAGTTCGAAAAAGTGGTGTTTTTTCAATTTTTGTGTCATATTTCACATATTTTTTATAGTAAATTATATGAAATGATGAAAAAATGGTATCTTTTATAAAGTCCATTTAGTGACGAGAAAAACAGTGTAAAATATGTGTGGGTTACATAAACGAGTAAGAGGAAAATTTGACGTAAACACTAACAGGGTTATCCAAAGAGATTCGAAATTGCTTGAGAAAGGTAACCGAACGTTGAAAATCAGCGTTCGGTTGCCTTTCCTGACCATTCGGCTATCCAGAGAGCAGGCAATTCGCCAAATCCTGTCGAATTGCCTGAACATACGGTGCCTGTTCGGTCCCTGTTCGAGGGCAGTGAAATCCCATCAAAAAGCACTGCTTCGGCTATTCAGAGAACATAAACCAGCAGTGAAAGGTTCCCCTAATGCCCTGCCATTCGGTGGTTTAATTCGGCAAATTTATTCAGGAGAATCCCATAGACTTCAATGTTAAAAATATTCCCGTATTAATTCAATATCTAATAAACCGTTCATTAAAAAATTCTGCAGCAAAAAGTCTCTTTATTTATAGATTTTTTAGGATACTTTAAGCATTTTTCTGAATTTTTTAAAAAAAAATTAAAAGTCCGATTTTTTTTTTTTTTTTTTTTTTCAGTTTGCTTATTTTTTTTGTAACAGCCCTCTTTATTATCATTCCCTGGACCTCCTGTGAAAATTTCAGACATTTTCGCTCAGTAGTTTCTTTGCAAACAGCGTTTCTTTTTCCCAGATTCATACAAATGGTTTTTCTAATTTATTCACTGCCTCCTCTACGTCACAGCTGCTTCGGCTCTGTGTGATTCGGCTCCTTTTCGGCTCCTGTTCGGCTCCTCTTCGAAGGTTAATCCAGATGTTTTTGCTTGTTTTCAGCGTGCATTCGGTTACTGTTCGTCAGGTGTACGGCAGCTTTTCCCTGCAATTCGGGGACCCTGTGGTGTTTGCTGAATACACCGCAGGGTCACCGAAATGCAATCGGCAAAAGGGACCGAATTGAAGAGAACGAAAAGTCACCGAACGTGCGGTGACTTTTCGAATCTCTTTGGATAACCCTGTAAGAGCGCAGAAACGTAAAAACAGCTGCGGTCACGAACGGACGGATTTGTGTAAAACCGCCCGGTCACTAAGGGGTTAACTAGTTGTCGATAAGCTAATTATAGGACACAGTACACATACACATAACATCTCCTGTAGTTAGTTTATCGATGGGAAACACGATTCCATTCTGGTCCTGCAAGCTGAGTTTTCATTGGCCCCCCTTTCGATTTAGAAATCAGGCTAGTCTGTCCATATCCGCTTCTCTCAGCAAATTTCTGAATTACATTTCCATTGCGCCATTCTTGAATGCATAGTACCACAGATTTATAAAAGTTATGCGTTTCATGATTCTTACTTAAAGCAGGCTGCAAATGTTGTAGCAAACAAGATACAATATGATAAATGGCTTCATTTTAATTCCCGACATTGTGTAAGTTTGTTTAGATTTCAAGACTGACAATTTTGATTCATATAAAACACAGGTCAGGATTATTCAGAGAGAGGTGAAAACCAGGAGAATGACTGGAGAAGTGAAAATTCTAGGTCAAAATAGCCAAACCAGAAAAATTCTCCCATTTATCTCACTTTCCAAATCGGCTATTTGGTCTAGATTGTTCTCTTCTCTTGCCAATTCTCCTGGTTTTCACCTCTCTCTGAATAACCCCCAGGTGACTTCATCAATAATTAGGAGCTTTAACTATTTGACATTGAAATGGGATTATTTATAAAACAGGAATAATTATGACAATGAAAGTAATGAGGTTTTTGTGGATCTTATGTGTTGTAGCCCTTTATGCATGATTTAGTGTTAGTACAGTTTATTACAAATGTAGGGCAGTATTAGATACTGCCCGCTAAAACAGGGACATTAAGGAGGAAAACCTCCCCATTTTAGCTCCATATTATGGGGCAGGCATTGATTCAGCAGCCTGCCCTGTAATGCAGTGCTAAGCCTCAGGATGCTTGAGGCAGCGCCAGGGGCGGACTGACCCATCGGGCACTGCCCGAGGGCCCGCGGGTTGGTAGGGGCCCAGTCTTGGGATGTGCTGGGCTGGCTAGCTCAGCGGGCCCTGCGGTTGCTGGTTTCTCACTCTCCCTCAGCTCCGGTATTGGAGCTGGTTAAATCTCTGCATTCGGACGGCCGTGTTTTGATACAACACCGGGCTGAGCGAGCTCAGCCCAGCGGCACACTGCACGTACACGTCGCGTAGTCGCTCTAGCCTGCCTCCAATTCCCTCATCCAGAACGCATCGTGCCTCCCACAATAAAACTATGAGCCAGGCACGCTGCATTGGCGCCACCCCCGCATCACGTGATGTGTAGTGGCCGCCGTGATGCATTGCAGCGGCAGGAGAGGAGAGAACAAGGTGCCATGCGTATCTGTAATAAGAGCCTCCAGAGGTCCAGCCCAGCCAGCCTGCACCTGGAGCCGGAGGACACAGAGGAGGCCGTGAGGTTTTTTTTTTTTCGGGGGGGGGGGGATAAAGTGAGGAGGGAAGAATAAAGTCAGGAAGGGGGAAATAGAATCTCTTATCTGGCCTCCCTCTGTCCCGCCTCTCCCCCCTACAATCCATCCTGAACGCCTCCGCCAGGCTAATTCACCTCACCCGCCGCTCTGTCTCTGCCGCTCCCCTCTGCGAGTCCCTTCACTGGCTCCACATCCACTGCAGAATTAAGTTCAAAATCCTTATCCTTACCTACAAAACCCTCACTAACTCAGCGCCCCTCTACCTGTCCTCACTAATCACCAGATACACCCCAGCCCGCTCCCTAAGGTCAAACAGTGACCTGCGCCTAGCTTCTCCCCGCATCACCTCTTCCCATGATAGACTGCAGGATTTCTCACGCGCAGCCCCCACTCTCTGGAACGCTCTCCCTCGTACTGTCAGACTTTCCCCTAACTTCTCTTCCTTCAAACGCTCCCTTAAAACGTTCCTATTTAGGGAAGCCTACCACCCAACTCACTGACGCAACCATCAATCACTCTCACCTTGCAGTCCTCTCCTCCTGTTTCCAACCCCAACCCTCCTAGATTGTGAGTTCCTACGGGAATAGGGCCCTCATCTCCTCCTGTACTGTTTGTCAAATGTTGTTCAATGTATTGTAACCCTGTCTATACTGTGCTTATTGTACAGCGCTGCGGAATATGCTGGCGCTTTATAAATAAAGAATATTATTATTATTATTATTATTATTATTATTAATGTGAGAAGAGGGAGTCAGGAATAAAATGAAGAAGGGGTGAATTAAAGTGAGATGGGGAATAAAATGAGTGGGGGAAATAAAGTGAGAAGAGGGCGTCGTAAATAACATGAAGAAGGGGTGAATTAAAGTGAGATGGGGAATAAAATGATGAAGGTGAATTAAAGTGAGATTGGGAATAAAATTAAGAAGGTGAATTAAAGTGAGATGGGGAATAAAATGGGGAGGGGGAAATAAAGTGAGTTGGGAATAACATGAAGAAGGGGTGAATTAAAGTGAGATGAGGAATAAAATGATGAAGGTGAATTAAAATGAGATGAGGAATAAAATGATGAAGGTGAAATGGGGAATAAAATGATGAAGGTGAATTAAAGTGAGATGGAGAATAAAATGATGAACGTGAATTAAATTCAAAAGGGAAATAAAATGATGAAGGTAAATTAAAGTGAGATGGGGAATAAAATGATGAAGGTGAAATAAAGTGAGATGGGGAACACAGAGCTCCACAGCAATAAAACTCGCAGTAATGTGTGATGTGTATAAGCGTATCAGAGTAACAGAGCAATAACACTCATACACACCGCACACTATTGTGAGTTTTATTGCAGTGGAGCTCTGTGATACACTCATACACACTGCACATTACTGTATCACAGAGCTCCACTGCAATAAAACTCACAATAGTGTGCAGTGTGTTTTATTGCTCTGTTACTCTGATACGCTTATAAACATCACACATTACTGCGAGTTTTATTGCTGTGGAGCTCTGTGATACACTCATACACAATGCACATTACTGTGAATTTTATCATTGTGGAGCTCTGATACACTCATACATAATGCACATTACTGGGGTTTTTATTGCTGTGGAGCTCTGTAATAAACTCATACACACTGCACATTACTGTGAGTTTTATTGCTGTGGAGCTCTGTGATACGCGCATACACACCGCACATTACTGTGAGTTTTATTGCTGTGGAGCTCTGTAATGTGCAGTGTATCAGTAATGTACAGTATCTTTTAAAGTGATCTGCAGTTTCTTTCCCACATTTGCCACAGGGATTTCTGTGCCGTGGCGCAGCCTTAGCTGCAATGAGTGGGTGGTGGCCATCTGTAAGTCTGAAGGGGGCACAGTGAATTCCCCAATTCACTGTTGGGTCCAAGTGGATTTTCGTCACACAATTTTCAAAAAGATTACTTCAGTGAGTTAAGAAATAAATTCTTTAGCACAATAATGTACATGTGGGTGTTGCGTTGTAGGGTGTGGGCTTTTGTATGGGTGTGGCCTCCTGTGGGAGCGGCACAAGGGGGCCCCATGGGCTCCTATTGCCCGGGAGCCCCATTAGTTGTCAGTCTGCCCCTGGGCAGCGCTAAGCACAGCTGTGAGCATCCCCTCCATGGAGTCCATAGGACTCCATTGAGCCTTCGACTGACGGTCACATGACCTGCAGGATCTCGCGAGAGGCGAGATCCTGCAGGTCGGCAGAGTGATTCGTAAAGCGAGACTGGGGGACTTCTTTTTTACCCCAGTCTCACTCTGCTCCCTGCGGCCGCCAGAAGAGGTGGATCGAACCGCCGTTCTCACCATGGGTTGAGAGGTGACTATGTGATTTTTGGGGGGATTTGTAGCTAGTGATTAGGGATGGGCCGAACTCGCTCGAGTTCGGTTCGCCGTCGAACCCGAACAATACCCAAAGTTCGCATTCGCGTGCGAACATAGTTCGAATCCAATGCAAGTCAATGGGACTCGAACATTCGTTTTTTAGAGTGCCCTCAAAGAGGGCATATATGCAAGATATTTACCATAAAAGGTGTATGGGGGTCCGGGTAGTGACCTGGGGGACAGGAAACAAGGACAAAAAGTTAAAAAACCCATTTTTTAACCCTTTCACTGTGGAGGACGCGCTAAGCGTGTCCACCCGCAGGTAGGGTTGCGTGCGGAGGACGCGCTGAGCGCGTCCTCCCTTTGCGACCAGCGATCGGCCGGATTCCGGACGATCGTTGTGCCCCCCGGTGCGGGCTGACATCCTCGATGTCAGCCCAGCACCCAGGACCGCCTCTGGCACCATTAGATGTCATTGCGGCGGCGCGATGACATCTAATTCAGGCACTCCCCCACGTGTGCGGCGGAGGCGCCTGAAAGGGAGGGGGGGAGGTCCTTCGGACCTCTCTCCCTCCCGATCGACGGGGTGCACCGGGTTAATCCAAGCACCGTTTGGAAGGGCACAGCCTGCCCTTCCAAATGGTGGCTGTCATTAACCCCTGGGGAGCCGGATCACGATTCGGCGCTGAAAAGCGCCGGATCGTGATCCTCTCCC
The DNA here is from genome assembly GCA_009667805.1 of Leptobrachium leishanense. Taxonomy (NCBI): domain Eukaryota; kingdom Metazoa; phylum Chordata; class Amphibia; order Anura; family Megophryidae; genus Leptobrachium; species Leptobrachium leishanense. The sequence goes on from CM019064.1 coordinate 106,406,553, forward strand.
GGAGCTGGCCAACATCTTGGATGTCGGCCAAGCCTCTGGGAACTCCCCCTGAGGACTGGCGTTATCGTGCATAGCACGATGACGCCTTTCCTGGAGTTAACCCCTAGCTGCCCGCAATGGTGGAGATAGGGGGTTCCAATAATGTTTGATATGGTTGGATCGGCCAGAGCCTGGCCTTTCCAACGATACCAAACTTGACCATGTAAAAAGTTTTTTAAAAAAAATTTAAAATTAAAAATAAAAATAAGATAATATTGAAAAAAAATTATAAAAAAAAAATATATATTTTTTTGGTTTTGTTAATGCAGCAATATTGCTCCCATTTCAATTATAATGTGAACAATGATGCTGCCCTAACGATTTTTGTATGCGGTGTGTAAAAATTGCGGTGCGTGAGATTTTCCCCAAACAAAATGTAACGAGTCCCCATCTCTAATTTTTGTAACAAGTGCACCCCATAGAAAATATAACCGCAAACCATTGCGTGTTAAAATGTGAAAAAAAACACTTTACACATTGTAAATTATTGAAAATTCAAATTTTATTGCATTTTTTGTTATAATATACAGACAGGACATGACGTATACATATAATAATGACATATTATGAATCTTCCGAGTCTGCTGGAAAGAACGATATATAATATGTCTGGGTCATATCTTAAAATAAGGCTTCAAAACGCTTTTAAACATGATGAGCGAAACTGGTAAAAATGACCTCAGCACAGAGGTGTGAAAAGCCTCAGCAGCGAAAGGGTTAAAGGAACAGTGAGTTTTCCATGAAATAAGGGTTAAAACTAAAAACGAAAAATTCCTTCAAATATCGTGCCTAGGAGGTCCCCATAACCTGCCCGTGAAGTGGCGGATTTTTCGGATGTATAGAAATATGTAAAAACCAAAAAATTACATTTCAAATGACGGTAAATGGTTTTCCTATAATCTATCCATAAACAACTGCTTGGGGTGGCAGCCTGTATGAAAATGGGAGACCTTTTGGGACACACAGAGCAAGTTTAGTGACTTTTTGGCTAAACTATTGTGAAACTTATGCAGGCTTTGCATGAAAGTAACAATAGGTGCTTTAAAATTGGACCTTTAGAGTCGGCAACAGTGCCGTCACACCGTAACCCCTCTGAGGTTATGAATCTGGTACAGGCGTCAGTGGCAGTGCACCCAAATATTGTGCCATTGGTGGCAGGCCAGCAAGTGCCATCATACAGAAACCCCTATGTGGTATTGTGGAAGAGTGCAGGGGTGGACCATGTGGTCCTATATTAAAAAGATATGAATCTGGTAATATAGGCGTCAGTGCACCCAAATATTGTGCCTTTGGTGTCAGGTCAGCAAGTGCCATTATACAGTAACCCCTCTGTGGTATGGTGGAAGAGTGCAGTGGTGGATGTTTTGGGAATATAGAAGAGATCCCCGATCTATTCAGTTACATCAGCATTCAGCATCAGGGGAGTGATAGCTGCTGATCCAGGACTGATTCATTTTTATAAATGTCAGCCGGTCTACAGAGTCGGTGGACAGACACACTCTTTTGTCTGTGACAAAACCTCCAGCGGCACTGAACGTCCTTTCAGAAAGCATGCTGGATGAAGGGCAACCTAGTAGCTGCATGGCATATTGGCTAAGTTCTGGCCAGTGATCCAATATCAGCACCCAGTAAGCCAGTGGATCATCTGCTGTAAAGGTATCCAGGTCTGCCCTTGCCCCTAGGTAGTCCTGCCCCATACGGTGAAGATGCTGGCAATGGGTGCCTACATTTGACGTCCCTGGGCGTCGTGGACTAAAATTTCTTAAAAAGGCATCAGTCAAGCGGCCCCCTTCACCACTCTTCCTTTGATCAACCGCAGCCTCAGAAGCACCTGTCTCATCACTTGATAACCTACCAGTGCCTGGAAAGGTGTTACACAAGTGTTGCTTTAGAGCGTCCTCAAGCTGTTTCATCCTGTGCTCCCTCTGTGAGGACAGGATGAGCTCTGCAACCTTACCCTTGTATCGTGGATCAAGAAGGCTTGCCAACCAGTAATGATCCCTCTCCTTGATAGCACAAATCCTGGGGTCCTTTAGCAGGCTTTGCAGGATAAGGGAGCCCATGCAGCGTAGGTTGGAGGTGGCATTAGCTTCCGAGTGTTCCCGTCACTGAGGATGACCGTAACGTGCACTTCCTCCTCCCAGCAACGTACTAGTCCTTGGGTTTGTGGGCACACAAAACCCTCCCTTGAGGAATCCCCACCTTCAATGCCCCCACTACTTAAATATTCCTCCTCCTCCTCCTGTCTGATCTGAGGACCCGCAGGAATGCTGTCTCCGTAAAGACTGGGGCCTTGTGACCTAGGAAAGTCCTCCTCTTTCTCCTGCTGCTCTGCCTCTAGTGCCACATCTATAATTCCCTGCAGAGTGCGCTTCAGCAGGAACGCTAAAGGAATTGTGTACTGATGCATGCACTGTCCCTGCTAACATCCTCGTTGCCTCCTCACATGGTGACAATACAGTGCATGCATCCTTGATCATCAGCCACTGCGGGGAGGAAAAAAACAAGTTGACCTGAACCTGTCCTTGTGCCATACTCACACAGGTACTCATTGATGGCCCTCTGTTGCTTGTGCAGATGCTGCAGCATTGCTAATGTCGAGTTCCACCTGGTGGGCATGTCACAGATCAGACGGTTTGTGGGAAGGTGGAATTCTCTTTGAATTTATGCCAGGCGAACACTTGCTGGGAATGACCGTCTGAACTGGCTGCAGACTTTTCTGGTCTGGCTGAGAAGCTCTGCCAGCCCTGGGTACCTGGTTAGGAAACGCCGTACCACCAGATTTAGGACGTGTGCTAGGCATGGTACATGCGTCAACTTACCCAGGCGTAGGGCGGAGAGAAGCTTGCTGCCATTATCACAGACGACCATTCCCAGTTGAAGCTGGCATGGTGTTAACCATCTCTGCACCTGCCCCTGCAGAGCTGACAGAATTTCTGGCCTGATGTGGCTCCTGTCCCCTAAACAAACCAGCTCAAGCACAGTATGGCATCTTTTTGATTGAGCCATTGCGTAGCCCCTGCCACACGTTGGTTTAACTGCCACTTCACCAGAGACAGAGAAGGAGGAGGAGGAAGAGGTGGTGGAGCAGACAGACCTCATACAAGCAGCTTTCTGGAGGCATGGTGGATGAGCAAGCTACAGCACAGAGCCCTGTCCTGGATCCCTCCCAGCTGCAAGCAGAGTTACCCAGTGTGCCATGAAGGAAATGTAATGGCCCTGTCCATGCTTGCTGGACCACATGTCTAAAGTGATATTCACCTTGCTGCTGACTGCCTTTCCCAATGACTCCATAACATTGTCTTCAACGTGCTGGTATAGTGCTGGAATGGCCTTCCGTGAAAACTACTGGCGTTTCAGAATGTGCCACTGTGGTACAGCACATTCTGCAAATTCACGGAAGGAGGCAGAGTCCACCAGCTGGAAAGGCAACAGCTGTAATGGAGGTAATTTTGCCAAGCTGGCATTTAGATGCTGTGCATGGGGATGGTTGGGACTATATTTTTTCTTACGCTGCGACACGTTGGTTTAACTGCCACTTCACCAGAGACAGAGAAGGAGGAGGAGGAAGAGGTGGTGGAGCAGACAGACCTCATACAAGCAGCTTTCTGGAGGCATGGTGGATGAGCAAGCTACAGCACAGAGCCCTGTCCTGGATCCCTCCCAGCTGCAAGCAGAGTTACCCAGTGTGCCATGAAGGAAATGTAATGGCCCTGTCCATGCTTGCTGGACCACATGTCTAAAGTGATATTCACCTTGCTGCTGACTGCCTTTCCAATGACTCCATAACATTGTCTTCAACGTGCTGGTATAGTGCTGGAATGGCCTTCCGTGAAAACTACTGGCGTTTCAGAATGTGCCACTGTGGTACAGCACATTCTGCAAATTCACGGAAGGAGGCAGAGTCCACCAGCTGGAAAGGCAACAGCTGTAATGGAGGTAATTTTGCCAAGCTGGCATTTAGACGCTGTGCATGGGGATGGTTGGGACTATATTTTTTCTTACGCTGCAGCAGCTGCGGCAACAAAATCTGGGTGCATAAATCTTCAGCTGGTGATGGGATGCTGTCACATTCTGAGGGAGGACCTGGCACACCCATTACTGTAGCATCATCCCTGTCAGTGGAGGTTGGAGTCAATGACATGGCAGGACATATAGTGGGGGTAGAGACAGGTGAGGAGGACCTACGCAAAGTGTTGCACCAACGGGATGCGTGCCAGGTGGTCATATGTCGCCTCAAGCACCTGGTACCCAAGCGCCGGTGTCTTTCCCACGCTTGACCCTCTTCACATAGCTTACAAATAGCAACGCTGCGGTTTGCTGCACATTTCGTGAAGAACTCACAGACAGGAGAGTACCCGGACGTGTGCTGCGAGACAACAGCGCTCTGCACCTGAGCAGCTCTGACATCTGATGCCTTGGACTGGCTACGGTTGGTCATAGAGGTCGTTGTGCTTCGTTTTTGTTGTGCTTCCTCCTCCTCCTCCTCCTCACTTGACTCCTCTGTTCAATCAGGCACCCAGGTGGAGTCAGTGACCTCGTCATCATCATCACCCCCTATCTCATCATCACTGGAGCCAACCTGGCAGTATGCTGCACCTGCTGGGGCAACATGAGTGCCAGTTGTTTGTGTGTCACTGTTGGCACCCCCTCCCTCTAGGCTAATTTTACTCCCTTCCTCAACCTCAGAGTTTGAATCAGAGCACTGGAGTTGCTGCGCATCCTCATGCAGCATGTCACTGTCATTGTAGTCAAACAATTCAGCTGACTCCTCCGTGTATGGTGGTGAGGCTACGGCAGGAGTAGCTGTGTACATGGAGGCTGCATTAGATGCTTTGGCAACTGAGGTGGACTGTGAACCACTACAAGCCTGGCTGGCAGAGGACTCGGAGGATGAGGATGGCCTGGTTAGCCAATCCACCAAATCCTCTGTATGATGCTGCTGCATAATACGGCCAGCACCAGTTAGAAAGGACAAGCATTAGGGATGTGCGTTTCGGGTTTCGGAATTTTCACGAAATTTCCCGATTTGTGTATTCGGATTTGGACGATTTTACGAAAATTTTCAGATTCGAAAACGGCAGATCCGAAAAATTTACGAAACGAAACTAAACTTTTTTAGAATTTTCGAATGGACTAGAAATGTGTAAAATCGAAAATCATTTTCGTTCCATTCGTAATTTCGGCTCCATTCCTGATTTCGGTTCCATTTCAGTAATTTCGGAGAACATATTTTTTGGTTATATCGCTGATTCTGTAATTTTGTATCATTCCCATCTCAATGTATCCTTCTTGTAAAACATGAGAAATCTCAATGTATCCTTCCTGTAAAACCAGAGAAATCTCAATGTATCCTTCCTGGAAAACCAGAGAAATCTCAATGTATCCTTCTTGTATAACATGAGAAATCTCAATGGCAGAATTATCGTATCGACAGAATTATCATATCGACAGAAATATCGGATCCGAAAAACCATTAGTTTACGTCAAAACGAATAGACACTTTGAAACGAGAACAGACGTTCAGAAAAACACGAAAATTTCCGAAATTACGAAAAAAGTTGATACGAAAAACGAAACGAAAACGAAACGAACCGAAACGGAAATCGGCCGAAACGAACCGAAACGAAAATTTACAAAATACGAACGAACGAACCGAAAAAAAAATCAGTGCACAAGTCTAACAAGCATGCCCCTGCAGAGGATGCACCACGTCCACGACGACCAGGGGCACTGCCTTCCGACACAGAGGCTGCTTGCCCACTTATCTGTGTCTGGGAGCATCTGCCTGTCCTTTTTGGTCTTTCTGACATGGTGAGTGATATATAGATTAAAGATATACAGAACTCTGATTCAACTCTGGTATAAAGATTGGAGATATGCAGAACTCTGCTATAACTCAGCGAGACTCCCTGATAACTGGCAGCAGTGACAAGACACAGATTACAACAATTCCCAGATATCTGCTAGAAGTGAGACCCCAATAGCTGGCACTGTGAAGACACAGATTACAATTCCAAGAAATTTTATGGAAGTATGTGACACCCCCTGATAGCTGACTGTCAGTGACTGAGAAGACACGGATTACAATTCACAGAAATTTTATGGAAGTATGTGACACCCCCTGATAGCTGACTGTCAGTGACTGAGAAGACACATTTTCCACCACCAATTCCCAGATATCTGCCACAAGTGAGCCCCCCAAATTGCTGCTGTCGCTGACTGAGAAGACACACTTTCCACCACCAATTCCCAGATATCTGCAACAAGTGAGCCCCCCAAATTGCCGCTGTCACTGACTGAGAAGACCCACTTTCCACCACCAATTCCGAGATATCTGCAACAAGTGAGCCCCCCAAATTGCTGCTGTCACTGACTGAGAAGACACACTTTCCACCAATTCCCAGATATCTGCAACGAGTGAGACCCCCCCCAATAGCTGTCACTGGCAGTAAGAAGACACACTGACAGAACAATCTCCTCTCACTCCTGCAGAAAAACACATGCTGGCTGGGCTGGGTTCAAGCCTTATATAGTGAGCTACGGGACTTAGCTCTGTGAGCCCATGATTGGGCAAAATTTCCGAAAAAATTCCGAAAAATGCCTACAGTAAAAGATAAAAAGAAATAAATAAATGGTTTATTAGATATTGAGTGAAAATGGGAATGTTTTTAACATTGAAGCCTATGGGATTCACCTGAATAAACCTACCACATGAAACCACCAAACAGCAGGGCACTTCGGCAACTTTTCACTGCTGCTCGGTGTTCTCTAAATTTTAACCATTGCTACTTTATGGGGGATTTCACTGCCCTTGAACAGGCACCATACTTGCTGGCAGTTCGCAAAAATCTGAATAGCCGAATGGACCCGAAATGTCACCTTACGGGGAAATTCCCTGTTCGGTGACATTTTGGGGCCAGATCGTCTCTCTCTGAATAACCCCTATGGGGAACCGGGATTTTGTGAATATTACCAGAAGATGCCTTGCAGATTGTGTATAGTCAATCTTGGTACTAAAGGGGTTAAACCCCTTGGTTTTTTTTGTCTGCCATTTTTAGCTTAGGCTACTGCGTTAAAAATTGAGTCTCTAGCAGAGATATATTTATGACAGAAGCTAATAACAACCATATGTTGTTGCAGCAGATAAATAATAATCTTACGTGTAATTACTGAAACTGAATCTTGAACCTCTTTGTCACATTTAACACTTATTTTGTTTAAAAACATATTTCTCTGATGCAATAACCATATCTGTGTGAAAACAATTCGCAATTATTAGCAATACTAAATTTACACACTGAATAATCAATGTCACTTGTAATTTAATTGCTGTTGTCAAATGTGCGTTGACGATTGTTTTCAAATATCTTGAATTCACAGAGTAAATTCTACACTTTAGTGCCAGTTTCTAGATTAAAAGTCAGTAGTATTCAATGAAGACCTTTTTAAATCGTCTCAGGCCTATGTTTAAACTCCATAACTGTCCAAGCTCTAGTAACTGGATATACACTATATTGCCAAAAGTATTCGCTCACACATCCATATGCGAGTCAAGGCAGGTGAGCGAATACTTTTGGCAATATAGTGTATTTATTTATTTATTTATAAAGGATTTTACCAGGAAGGATACATTGAGATTTCTCTCGTTTTCAAGTATGTCCTGGGTTCAAGAACATTGAATTGTTACAGAAATACAAAGCAATAAACTGCAAGATATTAAAAAAAACAGAACAAATATACAGATTAACTGAGAATAAATATATTCACTATGTTAAATGTTTACAGGTGCATTCTGTATTGAGGTATGTTAATAGAGATCTCTTAAGTATCTTTAGACTGGGGGAAGATTTGATGGTGTCTGGGAGGTTATTCCATAATTGTGGTGCTCTGTAGGAAAATGAGGATCAAGCCTTTTGTATTGTGGTATTGCAAGTAAGATGGTGGACCTGGATCAGAGGTTATAGGATGGGGGAACTGCTGGGGGAAGCAGTCTATTCAGGTAGGGTGGTAGCTTCCCAGAAAAGCTCTTAAACACCAGGTTGGAAAGTTGAAGGGTGCGTCTAGATTCCACCGACGGCCAGTTTAGCTCTTTTAATATGTCACAATGGTGGGTCATGTAGTTACATTGTAGCACAAAGCGGCAGCATGAGTTATACAATGTAGTAAGTTTCTGGAGGTGCGTTTGCGGGGCCGCTGCATACACTACATCTCCGTATTCAATAGCCGGCATAGGTATTTGTTGTACAATTTGCTTTCTTACCGCGGGGCTCAGACAGGATTTGTTATATATTTGTATTGTACCATTTATGGTGTCTGTCTAATGGAAAATTTAAAGTGAGTTCTGTGTAAATTAGTTTCAAATGTAAGCTATATAATTGAAAAAGAGGTTCCATTCAAAAAGATTTATCTCCAAAGAATGTAATTAAATAATGTCAGGGCTTGTCAAATCGTCAGTTGGCTTAGGCTGAGTTATACCATTTGTGCTGACTAGAGCAGCCTGAGAATAGTCAGTATTGTCTACTGTCTCCTTAAGAGACAGCTTTATAATGTTTAAGAGCTATCCCTTTAAGGGCAATGTCTTCAGGGAAATGTAGTTCTGTGACATGTGACCAGTTCTATGTGTCTGATTGGTGCTGAGGTGCTTTGCATGCTGGTAAGAAGAAAGCCCTCCATTAGGAATTCCAATTCTCCAGAAGAGCAGCTTCTCACACTCTCTCAGCATGGGAGTGAAGTTACCCTCTTCTCACACCGTATGAAGGGACAGACTGAGTAATCCGGATGAATCTTTTCAACACTGTAAGTGTTTGTTTAGGATGCCTGGAAATAAAGAATCTGTATGTAAAATACCCCTTTATCGGAGTTATCACTGCTGTTTTCTGCAAAGCTACCGTGGGAACAGAACAGTGAGAAGAGGCTGGATAGATTCATTCCCAAGCTCCATTTGATTGTTAACCCTTTGAAACAACGAAAGACTGTTTGGCCTTCACTTTATGCAGCTGCATCTAAAAGCCAGCTTCCTAAAGGACATTTTTCTTTGCATTTAAAGCTAAATGAGTCAGTCTGGCTGCTCCCCCTCCTTTTTTCTCACCTCATGGAAAGGCAGCTTAAATTCAGCAATTGAGAAAACAAGTTTGTGAAGTTTATATCAAAGTAAAGGTTCCAGGCATGTGGCTTAAAAGGCAAGAAAGTCTGCGCAGAATGAGTTATTAATTCAGCTGTTAGCTTAACTACTGTTGAAAGAGAAAATACACTGGAAAGGAAAATCACCCTCAGGTGTGCAGGCCTGGTAAAGCCCAAAACAGAGACTCAAGGCAAGGCCCTTAGGAGATCTATAATTGGAAATTCCAGCTCTGCAAACCTCATCCAGGGTAAAACTCCCTAGCCCAGTAATCTCTCACATTAGTTACACTCAGTGTCCTTTGGTGACTCCTCTGCAAACTACAGGCCAGCATTAAGCCAAGCAAACCGCGCCAGCTGCAACGCACTCCAGCAGCGCTCCCCAGAGACCACAAGGTAAACCGCGCCAGCTGCAACGCACTCCAGCAGCGCTCCCCAGAGACCGCAAGGCGAACCGCGCCTACGTCTACAACAGTTTGCGTAACGCACCCAAGTGGGCAAATAGTGAACTGCATTGACATTTCTAAAAGTGTTTTAGCAATTTCTTGAGTCTCCTCAATCATGGCAGAAGACTGTGACGTGCCAAAAGAGTTGGGCCTACTAATCGACCCCGACTCAAATGAAGAGTGTGTCCTCCGAAATTCAGAAGATGCAAAGGCAACTCAGAGACAATATGAAATGAGGGCGCATAGGGAGCTCACCAAGGAAATGCGATCGTATCTGATGGTTGAGTGGGACAGGTATTACAAAAGCTACACTAATTCCGAGATAAATTAATAGAGCTCTGCAATAAACCTAAAGGAGAGCTCTCTCCTGGTCGCATCACAATTGAGAACGAACGCATGAGGAACGCATCTAAAGTCAAAGGATAGCGAACGCCACCTCATTTTCATCCAGTCACAGTTGGAAGACCCAAGTCTCCAAGCGGACTTACAAAGCATCCAGGCGTTTAACATACAGCATGCGAATTTCCTTTCAAACTGTGATGACTCTCAGACAAATCTGCAAGCAAAGGACTCAAGCAACGAGAAGGCCGAGTCGGAGTCATCCCATCGCTCGTACAGGGCCTCTTCTCATGCTTCAAAGAAAGCCTCGTCCTTTCACCCCAAACCGGCACGGTCTCACTCAGGTAGCAACGTTTCACAGCAATCTTATATCACAGGCTCTAACCATTCTTCCAAAGCATCCTCTCATCACAATCAGACACCCACATCTCATCTGATCGCCTGCATACTTTTGCTGGTAGGACATTATCACCCATTATTCAGACACCCACATCTCATCTGATCGCCTGCATACTTTTGCTGGTAGGACATTATCACCCATTATTCAGACACCCACATCTCATCTGATCGCCTGCATACTTTTGCTGGTAGGACATTATCACCCATTATTCAGACACCCACATCTCATCTGATCGCCTGCATACTTTTGCTGGTAGGACATTATCACCCATTATTCAGACACCCACATCTCATCTGATCGCCTGCATACTTTTGCTGGTAGGACATTATCACCCATTATTCAGACACCCACATCTCATCTGATCGCCTGCATACTTTTGCTGGTAGGACATTATCACCCATTATTCAGACACCCACATCTCATCTGATCGCCTGCATACTTTTGCTGGTAGGACATTATCACCCATTATTCAGACACCCACATCTCATCTGATCGCCTGCATACTTTTGCTGGTAGGACATTATCACCCATTATTCAGACACCCACATCTCATCTGATCGCCTGCATACTTTTGCTGGTAGGACATTATCACCCATTATTCAGACACCCACATCTCATCTGATCGCCTGCATACTTTTGCTGGTAGGACATTATCACCCATTATTCAGACACCCACATCTCATCTGATCGCCTGCATACTTTTGCTGGTAAGACATTATCACCCATTATTCACAGACACCCACATCTCAACTGATCTCCTGCATACTTTTGCTGGTAGGACCCCCAGTATTCGCAGGCACCCACATTATAACGTTTCCTTGGTTTTTTTCTGTTTTATTTATTTTTGTTTTTCTCCACCATGTGCTTTGCTAATTAGCATGTGAATCTCCTGCCCTATTGACACAGCCCATCTAGCTTCAGGTGTTTGCATTTAGGCAGTTAAAAAGTAAACAGTCCGCCCTTTATAACATTTAAGACCAGCTCCACTGAGCCTTGGGTCCTGTGACATCCTCAAGTGGCATCTTAAGTGGACGCGCAGAGTTGATTCCTGGAGTTGCGGGACTGGAGGAAGGAACTGCAAGGCCCACTTTTTACTCTGGGTAAACGCACGTCTATATCATGCTTTCTCTCACGCTTCTGCTCTTTACTTCTACCTTTCTCCTTAAATGGAACTCCTGCCCCTCTACCACCGACCCCTACACTATCTGCATCTCTCCCTCCCTCCTCTCGTCCCACATGATGGCCTCACATGAGCTCCTTTGTTTCCTCAGAACATGGTCTCCCTCTAACTCTCGTGCTGCCAATCACTCCCACTCCCACAAATCCCATTCCCACCTTCTCTTTCTCACCTTCCTGCTGTTACTCTATTCAGGTGACATATCCCCTAACCCTGGCCCCACAACACATCCAATACTTCCATCTCATCCTATCTCCATCGCACATAAATCACCTCCCTGCAAGCCCAGCAACCTCATTCCCATAATCCCTCAGCGCCTGTCCTCTTTCTCCTGCGCCCTCTGGAACGCTCGCTCTGTGTGCAACAAACTCACAGCAATCCATGACCTCTTCCTTTCAAACTCCTTCAACCTCCTAGCTTTAACTGAAACCTGGCTAACTCCCTCTGACACGGCCTCCGTTGCTGCTCTCTCACATGGCGGTCTACACTTGAGCCATACCCCCAGACCGGGTGAGAGAAATGGTGGCGGGGTCGGAATCCTGCTCTCTCCCACCTGCACCTACCAGCATCTCCCTCCACCTCCATCCCTCTCCTTCTCCTCCTTCGAGACACACTGCATCCGCCTGTTCTCTCCTCTGGCTCTCAGGGTGGCAGTCATCTACCGCCCACCTGGACCAACCTCCCAGTTCTTTGACCACTTTGCTACCTGGCTTTCTCACTTCCTGTCTTCTAATCTTCCATGCCTAATTCTCGGCGACTTCAACATTCCCATTGACGATCCTTCCGCCCCTGCTGCCTCCAAACTTCTTTCACTCACATCCTCCCTTGGACTCACACAATCCTCCCTCCTCCCTACCCACCGCGATGGTCACGCTATTGACCTTGTCTTTCTCCAACCTCTGCTCCATTTCTGAGTTCAACTGTCGCCCTTTCCCCATCTCTGACCACCACCTTCTCTCTTTCAACCTATCTGGACTTCCTAAACACCCTGCTCCCCCACCCCGCACACACACTCGCAGAAATCTACATGCTGTGGACCCCCATCAATTCTCCAACCTACTTCACCACCTCCCTCATACCTCATCCTTCACCTGCCCTGATGCTGCCACTAATCACTACAACACTACTCTTATCTCTGCTCTAGACACTCTTGCTCCTCTTCGACTCTGTAAGGCCCCACGCCGCCAGCTTCAGCCCTGGCACACCCTCCAGACACGCTACCTGCAAAGATGCTCCCGCACTGCAGAGCGTGCCTGGAGGAAATCCCGCTCTGAAGCTGATTTTGTTCACTTCAAGTTTATTCTCCGGTCATACACCTCTGCCCTCCACTTGGCCAAACAATCCTTCTTCTCATCTCTTATATCTACGCTGTCCTCCAACCCTAAACGGCTCTGGTCCACCTTCAACACCCTCCTCTACCCACCTGCACCTCCCCCCACAGCTGCCTTCAGCGCTCAAGACCTGGCAGACTACTTCCTCAGTAAAACTCTAAATATCAGACGCAACATCCCAACACAAGATAGTTATCTGCCACCTCCACTCCCACAGGTCCCCTCTGCCACCCTCTGCCGCTTCCTCCCAGCCACTGAGGAGGAAGTCAATTCCTTATTGTCCTCCTCACATCTCACCACATGCCCGCTCGACCCCATTCCCTCACATCTAATTCCTCCCCTCTCTCTCCTCCTCACCCCTGCTCTCACACACATCTTCAACCTATCTCTCTCCACTGGCTCCTTTCCATCCGCCTTCAAACACGCGCTAGTTACCCCTTTACTACTAAAGAAACCATCCCTAGATCCCAACTCTCCATCCAACTACCGCCCTGTATCCCTGCTTCCCTTCACATCAAAGCTCTTAGAAAAACTAGTCTTCAACCGCCTCTCCCTCTTCCTGTCCTCCAATTCCCTACTTGACCCCCTGCAATCTGGCTTCCGTCCCCTACACTCAACTGAAACTGCCCTCACCAAAGTCACCAACGACCTCCTAACTGCTAAAAAACACGGCCACTATTCTATTCTCATCCTGCTTGACCTCTCGGCTGCTTTTGACACTGTTGACCACCCCCTCCTTCTACAGACCCTCAACTCTCTGGGTCTCGGTGACACTGCACTCGCTTGGGTCGAATCCTATTTATCCAACAGGTCCTTCTGTGTGTCCTTTGCTGGTAACTCCTCCTCCTCATTGCCTCTATCTGTTGGTGTACCTCAAGGCTCTGTCCTTGGTCCTCTGCTCTTTTCCATCTACACCTCCTCCCTGGGCAAAATCATCAACAGCTTTGGCTTCAATTACCACCTCTACGCTGATGACACTCAGATCTACCTCTCTACCCCTGATCTCTCTCCCCCTGTCCTTTCAAAAGTCAGTGACTGTTTATCTGGCATCTCCTCCTGGATGGCCTCCCACCACCTAAAGATCAACATGTCGAAGACTGAACTCCTACTTATTCCTCCCCCCAATGCCTCCCCACCTCCTGACTTCTCTATCACGGTGGAGGGTATCACCATCTCCCATCAAACCAAGTTCGCTGTCTTGGAGTTACACTTGACTCTGCTCTTTCCTTCATCCCCCACATCAAGTCTCTTTCCTCCTCCTGCCGATACCAACTGCGTAATATTTCCAGAATTCGGCCATTTCTTACCGCTGTCGCCACAAAACAACTCATACACGCCCTGGTAATCTCCCGACTCGACTATTGCAATAATCTCTTATCTGGCCTCCCTCTGTCCCGCCTCTCCCCCCTACAATCCATCCTGAACGCCTCCGCCAGACTAATTCACCTCACCCGCCGCTCTGTCTCTGCCGCTCCCCTCTGCGAGTCCCTTCACTGGCTCCCCATCCACTGCAGAATTAAGTTCAAAATCCTTATCCTTACCTACAAAACCTCACTAACTCAGCTCCCCACTACCTGTCCTCACTAATCACCAAATACACCCCAGCCCGCTCCCTAAGGTCAAACAGTGACCTGCGCCTAGCTTCTCCCCGCATCACCTCTTCCCATGATAGACTGCAGGATTTCTCACGCGCAGCCCCCACTCTCTGGAACGCTCTCCCTCGTACTGTCAGACTTTCCCCTAACTTCTCTTCCTTCAAACGCTCCCTTAAAACGTTCCTATTTAGGGAAGCCTACCACCCAACTCACTGACGCAATCATCAATCACTCTCACCTTACAGTCCTCTCCTCCTGTTTCCAACCCCAACCCTCCCAGATTGTGAGTTCCTACGGGAATAGGGCCCTCATCTCCTCCTGTACTGTTTGTCAAATGTTGTTCAATGTATTGTAACCCTGTCTATACTGTGCTTATTGTACAGCGCTGCGGAATATGCTGGCGCTTTATAAATAAAGAATAATAATAATAATAATAATCACAGCCGTTCGTCCCGTGCCTCGAGTAAAGAGAGTCTCGCCGCCCTAGCGATATTAGCACAAATCGAGGCTGATTGAAGCTGCTGTAGATCGCAAGTGGCAGATGAAGAGCGATTACAAGAGGAAGAAGGGCCAAAGCCATAGCTCAAGCCAACCGTACGTAATCTCAGCATAAACGGGAGGCTGCAAAAAAGGCAGTACGAGCAACAGCTTTACGGGCGGAAGCTTGCCAATGCTTCCCTCAACTTCAATCCTACACAGCTGGAAGGAGAGAACTTGCAGAACCGTGTCGAAGCCTACGTGAACAACCAGAACTCATTACGGCAGGGACAAGGAGGAGAATCTCAACCACTAGTTTCGCGAACTATTCAGAATGCTGACACCGCCAAATTCGTACAAGTCGAAACCCTCCTAGAAGCTGAAAAATTTACTCCAACAAGCCAAGACACAAGAGGTAACCAGATTGTTCCATCAGCATTAGTGAAGGATACTCAGCAGGCAGACACAAGAGTAGCCGCGAGCCACAACCTCAACGTAGAGGCAGCAGTGTTCCAGCCACAGCCTCAAGGCAACTCATGGACGGACGTGAAGCCCATCAAACACGATCGACCTGCCCAGCGGCGAAAGGAACAACCATCACATGTGTCATGGCAAGACGTAATAATCAACAAGTATTCTGCAGACACAGAACAGCTGTCCTTAGCTTCCGCTCCTGATCCTAGGGACTATGCTTACCAGGACCCACGGGAAACCCCTGATCCTGCTTTCACCAATTCCATATGGTTCAGCTTACCATCTCCCCCCAAATACAAGCCCCATACAGCCCAGATGGACTTTGCGACACCCAGGGAAAGAAACACAGAATGCCCACCTCGACAAGGGAAGGTGGATTTGGCTTCAAGAGGAGCACAGAAGTTTTCTGACAAGCCAGGCAGAGACTATTTACTATGGAAGCACATCTTCTTACATACCGTTAGTGACGAGAGGTTACGGCCAATCGAGGAGATCATACATCTGATGGCTTGGCTAGGACCAGAATCTACACGAGTAGTAAAGGATATTTATTCATCTCATCTCGGTGACCCAGTCATCGCCCTCAAACAAGCCTGGGAAGTGCTCGATCAACGGTTTGGTGCATCCACGTTGACGGAGTCCTCGTTGTTAGAACGTGTTAGCGATTTCCCAGTCATCCGCACTAACGAACCTCACAGGTTATGGGACTTCTCTATTCTCCTTACACAGTTGCGAGCAGCCAAAGAAGATCCTAACCTAACGGGACTGACATGTCTCGACCAGCATAGAACACAGAAGCCTATCGTTAGAAAATTACCTACACAGTTAATCGAAAAGTGGATCGAATTATCAGATGCCTATAGAGAGCGCAACCTAGACAGAGACCCTCCCTTCGCCGCTCTTCAAGAATTTGTTGCCTACCAAACAAAACGGTGCAACGATCCTCGAAATCGAAGCTTCAGAGAAACGGAGTTCCCTACCACCAAAAGGGCCAACTATAACTCTGACTTCAAGCGAACAACACAAATGGCGAGGGAAAGGACCATTGTGTCTGTCCACAAAACACAGGTCGCTGCCTCATCCACAAGCAAGTCAGATGAGCATCCGTCGAAGAGAGCACTACCTAAAACCCTAAGCACAAATAAAGATCCTTTCTGTCCACTCCACAAGTCCTCGCACTCTCTGAACAAGTGCAGAAACTTTGGAAAGAAGCCCCTAGAAGAAAGGAAAGCCTTGATCAGGGAGTACAGACTTTGCTTCAAGTGTTGTGAGTCTACAGAGCACATGGCCAAAGCTTGCACAAGTAAGGTACAATGTCACCTATGCGGTAGTGACAGACACCCTGGTGCACTGCATCCAGATTCCGAGCCAACACAATGGACAACACCTACCCCTCCTTTGCCTAAGGAGTCACAGGACAATACTGAAGCGCATCGAGAGGCAACTGCAAGTATCAACTGCACGACAGTATGTGGTGGCTCAGCATTCCCTCGCTTATGCCACGAGATCTACCTAACCAAAGTCTACCCAACCGGACACCCTGAAGAAGCTGTGAAGATGTATGTGATGCTGGACGGACAAAGCAATCAATCGTTAGCCAGGTCAGCATTCTTCGACCTCTTTAACGTCCGAACCGATGACACATCATTCACTATTTCCACGTGCACCGGTTCCCAGCGCACGGCGGGGAGGAAAGTCACTGGATTCTGCATAGAATCATTAGATGGAAGTGCAAAACTGAAACTGCCACCATTGCTAGAATGGGATGCTTTGCCAGATGATCGCAACCAGATAGCGACACCAGAGGTAGCAAGCAATATACCTCACCTGAAACACATGGCTAGCCTCTTCCCTGCCCTAGACCCCGAAACTGAAATCCTTCTCTTGTTGGGATTAGACGCCTCCGAAGCTTCCTTCAACATGACCAGGTTAGAGGCCCAGCAGGTTCTCCGTTTGCCCGCAAGTCTGCACTCGGATGGGCCATCTTAGGAACAGTTTGTATCGATCGGCTGCAGGCCCCAACCCAAGTCAACGTTTTCGCAACCTCCATTCTCAGTAATGGGAGAGCATCACACTTCAAACAATGTCACGAGCACTTCACGACTTCAACAAACAATCCCGTTTTAGGAGCAACGGTGTTCGAGACCAGCAAAGAAGATAATGACCTGGCCTGGTCAATAGAAGACAAAGACTTTTTGCAGCTCATGGATAAAGAGCTTCAACAGGACGCCTCCGGAGCTGGGTAGCCCCATTACCCTTCCGTACACCCAGACAGCGCCTGCCAAACAACCATGAACAAGCTCTCTTGCGCCTCTTCAGTCTGAGACGACTCATGAACAAGAAACCGCCAATGAGAGATCATCTAGTGGCGTTCATAGATAAGATGCTCCAGAACAGACATGCTGAGCTTGCCCCACCTCTGGAAGAAGGTGAAGAATGCTGGTACCTGCCATTCTTTGGAGTGTACCACCCACAAAAGCCAGGCCAGATTCGGGTAGTCTTCGATGCGAGTGCAAAATTCCAAGGCTTCTCCCTGAATAAAGCCTTCTCACAGGGCCGGATCTCATCAACAGCCTCCTAGGCGTGCTCATTCGTTTCAGAAAGGAAGCCGTAGCCTTTATGGCCGACATCCAGCAGATGTTTTACTCATTCCTAGTCAGAGAAGACCACCGCAATTACCTACGTTTCCTGTGGTTCAGTGACGAACAGCGCAACCAGCAGATAACGGAGTACAGAATGCGAGTGCACGTTTTGGGAACGGTTCTTCCCGGCAATTGCCAACTACGGCCTGCAACGCACCGCTCGCATCGGCGAAACCAAATACGGCACAGATGCCAGACGATTCGTGGAACGAGATTTCTATGTAGATGATGGTCTAAAATCTGTAGCCACACCAGCAGAAGCTATAGACCTACTGAACAGAACACGCCAGATGCTAGCAGTAGCCAACCTCACATTGCACAAAATCGCGTCCAACAGTGAGGAAGTGCTTGAAGCCTTCAGTCCTGAAGATCATGCCAAGGGACTACAGGACCTAGATTTTACAACAGACATGCCTCTTATCCAACGTAGTCTCGGTCTATGTTGGGACTTGAAGAAGGATGCCTTCACCTTTAGAGTTCCAGCCCAGAAGTCCAATTTCACAAGGAGAGGAATTCTGTCAACGGTGAACAGCCTTTTTGACCCTCTAGGATTTGCCGCCCCTGTAACGATCCAAGGGAGGCTCCTTCTACGTACGCTATCCCAAAACACCAAAGATTGGGATGAGCCACTTCCACCAGACCAGAAGCAAGAATGGGAGAAATGGTGTGCCTCCCTGAGATGTCTCCAAAACGTTAGTGTTCAGCGCACATACGTTCCCGTTTCACCCGCAGCTGCACTGAAAAAAGAACTGCACGTCTTTTCAGATGCATCGACTAAGGCAATAGCAGCTGTAGGATACGTCAGAGTCTACGGCCGGGAGAACAATACTCACATCGGTTTCGTAATGGGAAAGGCGAAGATAGCACCACAACAAGGTCACACAGTACCAAGGTTAGAACTGTGCGGCGCCGTATTGGCCGTGGAGCTTGCTGACCTGATAAAGAAAACTATAGACCTTGAGCTACAAACCACCATCTTCTACACGGACAGCAAGGTGGTGCTGGGCTACATTCACAACCAAAGCAGACGCTTTTATGTCTATGTGAGCAATAGAGTCGACAGGATCAGAAAATCTTCAGAACCTGAGCAGTGGCGACATGTGCCAAGACCAGAACCCAGCGGATCATGCTACACGGTCCATCCCTGCTTCCCAGTTGGCAGAGTCAACCTGGATAAAGGGTCCTGAGTTCTTGACCTGTCAAGACACCTCGACGTTACCGGGACCGGAACACCATGAACTTATAAATCCAGATCAAGATGCTGACATCCGACCTCAGGTACTCAGTAAATCAACCCCTGCGGATGAGAAACCGGTGGTCCAAGCCACCATCTTCTCAACGATGGTCAAGAAAACCAAAAATTGCCCCTCGATCATAACCCAGTACCAGTTACCTTTGAAAATTTCTCTCGTTGGAGATCTGTCTTACGAGGCGTAGCAGCATTCATCCGATTCCTGCGTCGCAGAGCGAATCTGCAGATAAGCATTTCGGAAAGCCATCTCCAAGCACAGAGAGGAATTCTGCGATGGGTGCAACACGACGCGTACCCTCAGGAATTTGAATGGGCAAAAACTAAGAAGCCCATCCCAAAATCTAGCCCACTTCTGAAGCTGAATCCATACCTTGATAGACACGGCATGCTGCGAGTAGGGGGACGTCTGGAGAAGGCCGAATTGGATTTAAAGACGAAACATCCTATTATACTTCCCGCTCGTCACCATGTGACAAACCTGCTAGTTCAGCATCACGAAACCGTCCAACATCAAGGCAGACACTTCACAGAAGGAGCGGTTAGAGCTGCTGAACTCTGGATCGTGGGAGGCAAAAGGCTCATTGCTACAGTCCTGCACAAGTGCCTACCTTGTCGTAAGCAGCGACGTGGGTCTTGCAACCAGTTGATGGCTGACCTGCCAATCGAGCGTCTTAGTACTGAACCACTTTCACCAATGTAGGAGTAGACGTCTTCGGCCCATGGGCCGTGTGTACCCGACGGACCAGAGGTGGTCAAGCTGACAGCAAACGTTGGGCCGTTCTGTTCACGTGTCTCAGCATTAGAGCCGTCCATATCGAAGTCATCGAATCTATGGACAGCTCCTCCTTTATTAACGCTCTAAGAAGGTTCCAAGCCCACAGGGGCCCAGTCAAGGTGTTTAGATCCGACCGCGGAACAAACTTTGTAGGAGCATGCAAGGAGTTGCAGATAGATGAAAGCATTCGCCCGGATTCAGCAATTGACAAATACCTAAAGGCTCATGATTGTGAATGGACATTTAATCCTCCCCACGCATCCCACATGGGAGGATCATGGGAGCGAATGATCGGGATAGCCCGTAAAATCCTGGACTCCATGTTGTTGAAGGTACATATGCTGACCCATGAAACTCTTACCACCCTCATGGCAGAAGTAGCAGCCATCATTAACGCCCGACCTTTGGGCCCAGTTTCTACAGACCCGAGAATCCAAGTATCCTCGCCCCAGCCACCTTGCTCACCTACAAAACAGGTGATTGGCCGGCTCCAGTAGGGAACTTCGTTCCCAAGGACATGTACAGACAACAATGGAGACAAGTGCAATGGCTTGCCAACACCTTCTGGAAGCGATGGAAGCAAGAGTACTTACCTACCCTACAGGAACGTCGCAAATGGCAGAACAAAGAACCAAATCTCGAAGACGGAGACCTTGTTCTTTTGAAAGATAAGGAAGCGCACCGTAACTCATGGCCTATGGGACTTGTGCACCAAGTCTTACCCAGCAAAGATGGATTAGTACGCCAGGTTGCAGTGCAGATCGTGAAGCCAAAGGAGTCCGGTGGCAACCAGCAGACTTTCACCAAGAAACTATATACCAGGCCAATTACCGACCTGGTCCTGCTGCTGAGGAAGACCGAGCTGGAAGATTGAACCTCCAAGCTTTGCATGCTTTGTGTATACTCATTGTTTGCATGTTTGATAATATGCCTTGATTATCTTCGTTAACAGTTTAGTTAGTAAGTAGTGGAATTTATAATTCCAGGCGGGAGTGTGCTGACTAGAGCAGCCTGAGAATAGTCAGTATTGGCTACTGTCTCCTTAAGAGACAGCTTTATAATGTTTAAGAGCTATCCTTTAAGGGCAATGTCTTCAGGGAAATGTAGTTCTGTGACATGTGACCAGTTCTATGTGTCTGATTGGTGCTGAGGTGCTTTGCATGCTGGTAAGAAGAAAGCCCTCCATTAGGAATTCCAATTCTCCAGAAGAGCAGCTTCTCACACTCTCTCAGCATGGGAGTGAAGTTACCCTCTTCTCACACCGTATGAAGGGACAGACTGAGTAATCCGGATGAATCTTTTCAACACTGTAAGTGTTTGTTTAGGATGCCTGGAAATAAAGAATCTGTATGTAAAATACCCCTTTATCGGAGTTATCACTGCTGTTTTCTGCAAAGCTACCGTGGGAACAGAACACCATTTATAACACTAATTTATAGCTTGTTTCATACTGGATGTTCTGAGCCTTTAGTCTTATTCTGTATTTATTCTGATGTAAGCAGGAATCATTGATATACCATGATTATGTCAATGCGGCTCTAAATTGTGCATCCCAAGATCCTTGCTTATTTGAACAAATCCTCACCACCAGTGATCCAGCAAGCTTAC